>JAQIUQ010000214.1:0-160077 GCA_030378365.1 Hybognathus amarus
GGTGGTGAAGACCCCTCTGGTGGCCACGGCGGAGAGGACCCTCGGGCGGCCAGCGGCGGAGGCGACCAGGGCAGAGGCGACCCCTCAGGGCACCAGGGCAGAGAGAGGCTGTGCGGGCAACCAGGGCGGAGCAGGATGAGTGGGCGGCCAAGGCGGTGAAGACCCCTCGGGCGACACCAGCTCGGGAACAGCAGACACTAGAAAAGTAACGGGCACAAGGACAGACACAAACACAGGAACAGAGGCTGGCTCGGGAACAGACGACACACACACTGACTGGGGAACAGACGACACACACTCTGGCTCAGGAACAGACGACACACACTCTGGCTCGTGGACAGACGACACACACTCTGGCTCGGGGACATACGACGTCGTCTGTCCCCGAGCCAGAGTGTGTGCGTCTGTCCCGACCAGAGTGTGTGTCGTATGTCCCTGAGCCAGAGTGTGTGTCGTCTGTCCACGAGCCAGAGTGTGTGTCGTCTGTCCTGAGCCAGAGTGTGTGTCGTCTGTCCCTGAGCCAGAGTGTGTGTCGTCTGTCCCCGAGCCAGAGTGTGTGTCGTCTGTCCCTGAGCCAGAGTGTGTGTCGTCTGTCCCTGAGCCAGAGTGTGTGTCGTCTGTCCCCGAGCCAGAGTGTGTGTCGTCTGTCCCCGAGCCAGAGTGTGTGTCGTCTGTCCCCGAGCCAGAGTGTGTGTCGTCTGTCCCCGAGCCAGAGTGTGTGTCGTCTGTCCCCGAGCCAGAGTGTGTGTCGTCTGTCCCCGAGCCAGAGTGTGTGTCGTCTGTCCCTGAGCCAGAGTGTGTGTCGTCTGTCCACGAGCCAGAGTGTGTGTCGTCTGTCCCTGAGCCAGAGTGTGTGTCGTCTGTCCCCCAGTCAGTGTGTGTGTCGTCTGTTCCCGAGCCAGTGTTGTCTGTTCCCGAGCCAGCCTCTGTTCCTGTGTTTGTGTCTGTCCTTGTGCCCGTTACTTTTCTAGTGTCTGCTGTTCCCGAGCTGGTGTCGCCCGAGGGGTCTTCACCGCCTTGGCCGCCCGCTCATCCTGCTCCGCCCTGGTCGCCCGCACAGCCTTCTCTGCCCTGGTGCCCTGAGGGGTCGCCTCTGCCCTGGCTCGCCTCCGCCGTGGCCGCCCGAGGGGTCCTCTCCGCCGTGGCCACCAGAGGGGTCTTCATCACCGTGGCCACCCGCACAGCCTGCTCCGCCCTGGTCGCCCGCTCATCCTGCTCCGCCCTGGTCCCATTCCTCTTCAGCTCCACGGACCTGGGTTGGAGTGAACACCTGGGGAGACTAATCAACAAAATGGGGAACAGCTGACATGGAAAGACAGGGGAACACATGACACACAAGAACAAGATACAAAACCCACACGTGACACTGTGTTGCATGATTTTGAATTTTGAAATGAATTTGATTAATAATCTCATTTCTGTATATATTCTATCTGCTTGATAATAAATTATCTCAATAACTAATATTATTTCAATTTACATTATCATCTGGTTTAGAGTAAATTTGTAACATCTGTCCAGGGACTATACGGATTAAAAACTTAGACTGTCAAATCATCCTGTCTGTTTATTTTTCCAGGACAATCTGATAAGGTATTTTGCACTGTAAAATCATCCTACCCATTTATTTCATACTGGTAGGACAATCTGATAAGGTATTTTGCACTGTAAAATCATCCTACCTGTTTATTTCATACTGGTAGGACAATCTGATGAGGTATTTTGCACTGTAAAATCATCCTACCCGTTTATTTCATACTGGTAGGACAATCTGATGAGTTATTTTGCACCGTAAAATCATCCTACCCGTTTATTTCATACTGGTAGGACAATCTGATGAGGTATTTTGCACTGTAAAATCATCCTACCCGTTTATTTCATACTGGTAGGACAATCTGATAAGGTATTTTGCACTGTAAAATCATCCTAGCCATTAATTTCATACTGGTAGGACAATCTGATAAGGTATTTTGCACCGTAAAATCATCCTACCCACTTATTTCATACTGGTAGGACAATCTGATGAGGTATTTTGCACCGTAAAATCATCCTACTCTATTATTTCATACTGGTAGGACAATCTGATGAGGTATTTTGCACCGTAAAATCATCCTACTCGTTTATTTCATACTGGTAGGACAATCTGATGAGGTATTTTGCACTATAAAATCATCCTACCCATTAATTTCATACTGGTAGGACAATCTGATGAGGTATTTTGCACCGTAAAATCATCCTACTCGTTTGTTTCATAGGACAATCTGATGAGGTAACGTTACTTTGCACTGTAAAATCACCGTAACATGGCCTAATAAGAATATTCGGCAAAGTTACACTGAAATAATTTATGTAGTCACAGACGCGAAGCAGAAACGCGCAGTAGTATTTTACGATGAGGTAGGATGAACCGATAGATATGGCTATAATTTTGCGCTACGGTCGGAAAAACTGACAAGGTAGGACAGATCGACAGAACAGTGTAATGTTAATCCCAATCCTCCATAACGCATCCGTCAGCGTATTCAGTAGTTTCGTCCACATTTTCAAAACGTTTCTGCCAGTGAAATCAAACGCATTGGCACTGATCTGTGATAGGTCTCTGTTAGCGCAATAGGTCCAACCCCTATTGGCGGGTTTGAAAGGGTGGGGACTCGGGCTTGTAGTTTTTTACTGAAATCGCCCTCTCTTACACTTCCGCCAACAATGACGTAAAATGACGATTTTTGCGTCATTGTTGGAGGAAGTGAAAAGGTAAATAGCAGATTTCTCTCGTCTCAGGGGAAAATGATAAAGTGTTGCATGACCATTCAATAGTATAACTGGGTTTCTAACAATGGAAAGCTTAATGCAAATGGGTGGAGTTGCCCTTTAAGTCATAATTACAAGAAAGTTTCTCATTATTACGAGATGTTAAGTCATAATTACGAGAAAGTTTCTCATTATTATGAGATGTTAAGTCATAATTACGAGAAAGTTTCTCATTATTACGAGATGTTAAGTCATAATTACTAGAAACTTTCTCATTATTATGAGATGTTAAGTCATAATTATGAGAAAGTTTCTCATTATTACGAGATGTTAATTCATTATTACGAGAAACTTTCTCATTATTATGAGATGTAAAGTCATTATGACGAGAAAGTTTCTCATTATTACGAGAAAGTTTTCTCATTATTACGAGATGTTAAGTCATTATTATGAGAAAGTTTCTCATTATAATGAGATACTAAGTCATTATTATGAGAAACTTTCTCAATATAATGAGAAACTAAGTCATAATTATGAGAAAGTTTCTCATTATTATGACTTACAGAATTATATTTTTTTACTCAACTGTGGCGGAAACGGGCTTCCATAGGAAAGAGCTTTGCGATTGACTGTACAACTAGATTTGACAAAAAATCGGAGGTGTATTTTTACAGACTGCTATAGAAAGAGGAGCAAATGGATCGCTGCAATTCACAGAAACAACTGGACTCCAGTCAGCGAAAGGTGGATTTGCAGTTATCATTTTGTGTCAATATGCTGAATTTAGCTGTAAAACCATACCCATATATTTTGTATTGTTATATGTATTTTTATATATATATATATATATATATATATATATATATATATATATATATATATATATATATATATATATATATATATATATATATATATATATATATTAACAACTCATCAATTAAATATTTATCATTGCATATTCTGCATTATTGGATGTTTTTTAATAAACACTGACCAAAAAAAAAACTATAAAGTTTTATAGGGCTGAACGATATGATATATAGGCTATATATAACACTGATATTGTCACCGGGGTGTTGCAGTGCAGGCTGAGGAAGAAGCAGACGAATGACGAGGGAAGGCTCCAATTCAAAAAGCTTTACTTAAGCAACTCAAAAATAGCATACAGGCATGGAAAGACGGGTAGTAACACTCCAAACACGGGTAACATTTAACATTGACTGACCAAGACTGAATGGAACAGAGGGAACTAAATACACAGATGAATCAGACATAATTGGGTGCAAACAGGTGAAAATGATGAGACAAGACGCTGAACGGAGGCTGATGAGGAAGTGAGTTCAGGTGTGGAGACAAGAGGATCATGGGAAGTGTAGTGCCGGAGACGCAGACAGGACTGGTGCAGACAAGGGACTGTGACAGAACTCCCCCTCCCGGGAGGCGTGGCCTCACGCCGTGGCACAGAGGAGGGAGGGAGGGGGAACAAAAGGCAGAGCGGGGCGTGGCCAGGGTGGAGCTGTGGGACCCTCAGACGGCCAGGGTGGAGCAGGCTGTGGATGTGGCCAGGACGAAGCTGTGGGACCCTCGGGCGTCCAGGGCGGAGCTGTGGGACCCTCAGGCGTCCAGGGTGGAGCAGGCTGTGGACGTGGCCAGGGCGGAGCAGGCAGAGGGCGCTCGGGCGTCCAGGGCGGAGCTGTGGGACCCTCGGGCGTCCAGGGCGGAGCAGGCTGTGGATGAGGCCAGAGCGGAGCTGTGGGACCCTCGGGCGTCCAGGGTGGAGCTGTGGGACCCTCGGGCATCCAGGGCGGAGCTGTGGGACCCTCGGGCGTCCAGGGCGGAGCTGTGGGACCCTCGGGCGTCCAGGGCGGAGCTGACGGACCCTCGGGCGTCCAGGGCGGAGCTGACGGACCCTCGGGCGTCCAGGGCGGAGTAGACTGGGGGTGAGACCGGGGCGGAGCAGATGGCGGGCGGACCCCTGGTGGAGCCGATGTCACTGGCGCTGACAACACCAGGGGGCCGACCGACAGGGGCGGAGCAGAGGGGAGAGGAGACCGGGGTGACGTGGTGGAGCCGACGAAGCATGGGGCTGATGAGTGACCAAGGGGACAGGGCGACCCCGCGGGCTCTGGTGAGTGAGGGGACGACAGGGACATCGAAGGGCACGGTGACGACAGACGGAGTGAGGGCTGACGGGACACTGAAGGGAGTGAGGCATCCAACGAAACCGGGGGGGTGGAATGGTGGAGCGCAGCAAACAAATGAAAGTCCTGAGGTGAAGGCAGGGTGTCGAGGGAGCAAAGGGGATCCCGGAAGTGCGAAGGAGGCTGGAGGAACTGGTGAACTGAGGGGCCATGGAGTAGCTGAGGGAGGTGTGAGCCACGGGGGAGCCGATGGGACCGGGGGCCGAGGAAGTGTCCACGGGGAGGAGGTGTGAGGCGGAGACAGGGGATCCGTGACCCAGATGAGTTTCGGGGAGCTGGACGTAAGGAGGGCTGATGGAGGAGAGATGAGAGGAGGCGGGAGAGGGAGGCTGGGTGGGACCCTGGTCTCGGGTTCCGGCCGGACGCGCTCCTGGGGCGGGTTGGACCGGCTCTGATGCATGCCGGACGGTCTCAGCTGCAGGCTGGACGGTCTCTTGTGCGGGCTGGACGGTCTCGGGTGCAGGCTGGACTGGCTTTAGGCCAGTCTCTCGTGCAGGCTGGACGGTCTCTAGTGCGGGCTGGACGGTCACTGGTGCTGGCTGGACGGTCACTGGTGCATACGGGCTGGTCTCTGGGGTAGGTTGGATGGTCCCGGGTGCAGGCTGGACTGTCTCTTGTGCGGGCTGGACGGTCTCTGGTGCAGGCTGGACTGCCTTGCGAGCAGTCTCTGGTGCAGGCTGGACGGTCTCTAGTGCGGGCTGGACAGTCTCTGTTGCAGGCAGGACGATCTCATGCGTGCGCTGGACGGTGCTGGGCGGAGCCAGCAGAGAGGGGGCCCGAGCTCGGCCGTGCTGGACGGGACCAGCGGAGAGAGTGGCTCGTGCTCGGTGGTGCTGGACGGAACCAGCGGAGAGGCGCGCGGAGGCTGTGCTCGGGCGGGCCAGCGAGAGGGGGTTCAGAGTTCGCCGCGCTGGATGGGACCAGCGAGAGAGCGGCTCGTGCTCGGGTGGTGCTGGACGGAACCAGCGGAGAAGGCGCGGAGGCTGTGCTGGACGGGACCAGCGGAGAGGAGGACTTGAGCTCGGCCGTGCTGGACGGGACCAGCGGAGAGGCGGCTCGTGCTCGGAGGTGCTGGACGGAACCAGCGGAGAAGCGCGGAGGCTGTGCTGGGCGGGATCGCCGGCGAGAGCTCCTTGAAACGAGGATCAGCCGAGGTCGCCTACCTGGCTGGAGATTCCCCCAAAAGTGACGGAGCTCATCATGGTTGTGGTCAGTCAATCTGTCACAGGGGGTGTTGCAGTGCAGGCTGAGGAAGAATCAGACGGATGACGAGGGAAGGCTCCAATTCAAAAAGCTTTACTTAAGCAACTCAAAAATAGCATACAGGCATGGAAAGACGGTAGTAACACTCCAAACACGGGTAACATTTAACATTGACTGACCAAGACTGAATGGAACAGAGGGAACTAAATACACAGATGAATCAGACATAATTGGGTGCAAACAGGTGAAAATGATGAGACAAGACGATGAACGGGAGGCTGATGAGGAAGTGAGTTCAGGTGTGGAGACAAGAGGATCATGGGAAGTGTAGTGCCGGAGACGCAGACAGGACTGGTGGAGACAAGGGACTGTGACAGATATAAGTGATCACCCGGATTTAGACCTACCTATATTGTATTTATATAAAGCGTTTACAGGCAAATTTGCTTTATGTTTACCGTCTATATTGCTTTTATTTCCCCGGCGTCGAAATCAGGCAAACATTTGTAAGGCAACACGATTCCTGGCTGCATGTCAATGTCCATGGATCACTGGATCTTTAGTAAGTTGTAAGGAACACTATATTGAGTCCAACGTTTAGTTTAAATTGATATAATTGTTCGTTTTAAGTCGCATTTTCGCAGTTTCCCCTTTTAAATCCAGTCACGCAGCAGATGTTTTGCCACTCAGTCAGGCTGAGGGGGGTTGTTCCGGCGGGAAAGTGACGTCAATGCATTCCCTCATATATTTTTTGCAACCTCCTTTTGCCACGATAACAGATCTGAGTCTTCTTCTGTAATGCCTGATGAGTTTGGAGAACTCTAATCTATCCGGATCCTTCAGATTTGCACAAGTTCATGTTGGTGCTTCTTCTCTTCAGTTCACTCCACTCATCAGGTCTTGGAACTTGGACGATCATGGCAGAAGCTTCATTTTGTGCTCAGTTACACATTTTTGTGTTGATTTTGATGTTCGTTTTGGACAGTTGTCCTGATGGAAGATCCAAACAAGGCCCATTATAAGATTTCTAGCAGAAGGCATCAGGTTTTGATTTTTTATCTCTTTGTATTTGATAGAATCCATAATACCATGTATCCGAACGAGATGTCCAGGACCCCCAGCAAATAAATAGGCCCACAACATATAAGATCCAGCAGGATATTTAACTGTAGACATTTTCAACTTAGATAGACATTTTTCAACTTTACATATTTTCTTACAGCCACTTTGTATTTTGTGAAGCTCAACAATCTTTTGCTGCACATCAGAACTATACATGGATGATTAATGGGATTTGGCCTTTGTGTTTCCTCGTATTTAAATTCCTGTGAAACAAGAAGTCATAGCTGGACAATTTCATGTTCCTAGTCACCCTGGTGTGCTTAAAAAATTTAATATTAATGGGAATGATACTTCAGAGATATTTTTCTCATAAAACATTCCAGGGGTGCCAACAATTATGGCCAGTGTGTTTTGGAGAAAAACATGTATTTCATAATGTGATTTACCCCACTTTCAATTCTTTTGCTTCAATGAAAGGTTAGAATATTGCCAATTTTGTGAACTGGAAGATCAAAAGGATAAACAATGCAGATTTATTTTTTACAGCCAGTTTTGATCATATTTACCAGGGGTGCCATCAATTTTGACCATGACGTACATATATATATATATATATATATATATATATATATATAAAGCCGGTGGCATTGCCACCATGGTTCCTTTAGGGTTATTGTGCACTGACATGCCAAATGTAACCCTGCTTTGACTGATGCAAGCTCTAGACACTGTTCCTTTTGACAGTGTGGGTGCAAAAGTGTGCACCGTGGGAAATATATAAAGCACAAAGTATGCGTGAGTAACCTTCTGAACCCTGAAAATGAAAAATGAGACCCTACAGACGTCATGGATTTAACGGACACAATATAAATACACAAGACTTAAAATTCACATGAAGTGTGCCATTTGGGACAGGGCCTATGATCGTGAACACAGTTCAATATTTTTTATTTGACATTTTCTCGCCACCTGAGCAAAAATATTCTTTATACCTGACCTGTACAGCATACGTAGAAACACAATGGTTTCATCATTCAGCTGTAACTTTTAACTTGAATATGCCATTTATATTTTATTTGACCCTTGATGTTACTTATTGGTATTACAGTTTTTTACAATCGCTGATGACAATTTTTTCTAGACGTTTAAAATTTTTTCTAAACTCTTAACACACCAACACACCTACAACACACAACTGGCAAAACAGTTAATTTCATGCTCAAAATCACACACTCTAAACTAAACTCCAACACTAATTTAAAAAAAAATAAAAAATCCATCGGTAACACTTTATTTACGACCCGCAAACAACTGGGTAAGTACACAGAAATTACGGTGTACTTTTCTGTAATTATAGTGTACTTCCGTGTAAGTATAAGGGAACAATATGTTAAGTTTGGGGTAATAAGGGGGCAACAAGCAGATATACAAGCAAATTATTTAATTAGTTAAAAAATATCAGGTACCTATTATTTTAATATATTCCAGGCGAAAAATTGTACATCTGCTTGTTTATAAAATGTATCACATAAATTGATTGGCTTTTCTTACTAGATTACTTAATGTTAAGTCAAAATAATTATTTTCTGTTATGATTTTAATTTAGACTGTACCATGTGGTAATTAGTACTTACCTTATCCCATTGAATTGCAATGACCCATAAATGGGGTAATAAATTGTTACTTTGTTGTTTGAGTATACTGTAGAAAAGACAATGTTTAATTAAGATGAAAAAGCATTTTGAATTTTTTTTTACAATAAAAGTCAGAAATTAAATGGGATCCTTTGTTGTATATTCACTGCACTTACCCTGTAACTACACAGAACAAGGGGGTAACAAGCACCACTTTAATTTACAGCCCGCAGTGAGTTACACTTACCCTGTAACTACGCAGAACAAGGGGGTAACAAGCACCACTTTAATTTACAGCCCGCAGGAGTTACACTTACCCTGTAACTACACAGGACAAGGGGGTAACAAGCACCACTTTAATTTACAGCCCGCAATGGTTACACTTACCCTGTAACTACACAGAACAAGGGGGTAACAAGCACCACTTTAATTTACAGCCCGCAGGAGTTACACTTACCCTGTAACTACACAGAACAAGGGGGTAACAAGCACCACTTTAATTTACAGCCCGCAATGAGTTACACTTACCCTGTAACTACGCAGAACAAGGGGGTAACAAGCACCACTTTAATTTACAGCCCGCAGGAGTTACACTTACCCTGTAACTACACAGAACAAGGGGGTAACAAACGTACTTACTATGTTACTTACTATGTAGCACTAGCAATACAAAACAACACTATTTGCACTGTAATTACAGAGAACGGTACTGTTATCAAGAAAACAAAACAACAACAACAACAAAAAGTTTTAATTACACAGTATATTTGCCCTGGCATTTAAGTGTCATTGCAATTCAATGGGATAAGGTAAGTACTAATTACCACATGGTACAGTCTAAATTAAAATCATAACAGAAAATAATTATTTTGATTTAACATTAAGTAATCTAGTAAGAAAAGCCAATACATTTAATGTTTAATTTTCAACCCACAGATGTCAAAATTACCTTGTAACATTGCACAAGAACAAATTAAGCCAGAAATGTGATACATTTTGTAAACAACAGACGTACAATTTTTGCCTGGAATATATTAAAAGAATAGCTACCTGTTATTTTTTTAACTAATTAAATAATTTGCTTGTATATCTGCTTGTTTCCCCCTTATTACCCCAAACTTAACATATTGTTCCCTTATACCTACACGGAAGTACACTATAATTACAGAAACGTATACCGTAATTTCTGTACTTACAAAGTTATTTGCAGGTTGTATATCTGCTTGTTACCCCTTTATTACCCCAAACTTAACATATTGTTCCCTTACACTTACACGGAAGTACACTGTAATTACAGAAACATACACCGTAATTTCTGTGTACTTACCCAGTTGTTTGCAGGTCGTAAAATAAAGTGTTACCTAATCCACTAACACAATACACTGTCTACCAAAACACTATACCACATGTTCTCTTCTAACAAGGACATTTAATCAATCAAAGCACAATGTCACAAAAACACTAACATGAGATGGAATTACAGAAACTGCATTATTTTATATACAGTTTGTCAGGTCTGCCCTTATACAATAGACAGATTTTTGGATTGTTTACAGTATACAGTAGATTGTTTTGCACTGCAGTTTATTTTGAAGCTTCTCTACAGTTTTGTTTGGCTTTAGCAAATGTGTGCATTTTGTTTCCTGTGTTGTAGAAATTCAATACAAAAAAAACAAAAACAAATGACCCTTCTCAGAATAGAATGTACGGTTTATGAAAAAAATGAGAGAGACAGAATTGGTGCAGTAAAGGCTTTATTTGCAACAGGACATTTCTGCAAGATAACAAAATATGCAATACTTGCCATTTACAGCATTACTGTATGTGAAAATACAAATTACAGTTTTTTACAATTGCTATGACAGATTTTTCAATACTTTTAACAATTTTCCAAAACTCTTAACACAGTTAGCACTACATCCGGCTGTGTAAGCTATACTATTAACACATTCCTTGTTGCTTTAACACAAAATGCATACAATGAACACACATTTAAAATGCTTGAACTTCTTTTACACACAAGCTCAAACAAGACCAAAACAATGGATTTTTACTGCCAAATTTACCATTGCTTTAACACTGCATGTCATAACAGATAACACCATGTTCTAAACCTAATTTTACAGGCTAAAGTCAAGGTAAACAGCTGTTTATATTGTGAATTGAAAAACAAATAAATCCCCTGTATTTTATTCTATTGTTACTGAGAAACAGCTGATTGAATATAATGCAAATATGGGGCAATGTGACAATGTAGCATTTCACAATTCCAGTGCAGTCATGGCCTGGTTTGATCCCATCAGAGGATGATGTCCCCTTTCCTTTTCATAGCCTGGAGATGGAAGATTTTTGTTCATTGTCTATACAGTAGGTATGAATGCATATGCTTGTATATATGGAGGTGTGTGCCTACATATGTCTATATATACTGTATGTAGGCTACATATATATGTACTCTGTTTCTGTGGCTTGTACATACCTGTATGTATTGTCTTCTAAAAGGAAAAATAAATAAAAATTTGATCACAAAAAAAGTTTTTGACCATCCACCACAGGACCAAATGTCCCTCCTGTAAGCAATGGATTCTGCATCCCAAGACATCCCAGCTAAACACAGCCAGGGGTAAATAAGGAATGCCAAATGATTCTTCCCAAGATGCCTTGATGCCTTGCCAGAGTAGTGTGTGATGTGGATGAGAACATGTGGCCAAATGGAGAAGACCGGGATGATTACAGTCAATATTATTAGTATTTTCACATACAGTAATGTTGTAAATGGCAAGTATTGCATATTTTTGTTATCTTGCAGAAATGTCCTGTTGCAAATAAAGCCTTTACTGCACCAATTCTGTCTCTGTCTCATTTTTTTCATAAACCGTACATTCTATTCTGATATTCTGAGAAGGGTCATTCGTTTTTTTTTTTTTTTGTTTTTTTTTTTTTTTTAATTTCTACAACATAGAAAACAAAATGCACATATTTGCTAAACCCAAACAAAACTGTAGAGAAGCTTCAAAATAAACTGCAGTGCAAAACAATCTACTGTATAAACAATTCAATATACTGTATATTGTATAAGGGCAGACCTGACATACTGTATATAAAATAATGCAGTTTCTGTAATTCCATCTCATGTTAGTGTTTTTTGTGACATTGTGCTGTGATTGACTAAATGTCCCTGTTGGAAGAGAACATGTGTTAGTGTTTTGGTAGACATAGTATATTGTGTTAGTGGATTATTGTTTTTTGAAAATTAGTGTTGGAGTTTAGTTTAGAGTGTGTGATTTGGAGCATGAAATTAACCGTTTTGCCAATTGTGTGTTGTAGGTGTGTTGGTGTGTTGAAAAATTGTAATAGATGAGAACAGCTGGGATGTTAGCTGGGATGTCTATAAAGATATTTTTAATGTTACTCAAGAAAACAGGTCACAGGTTTAATTCATTTGAAGTACTTGTGCTAAATGTTATGCTCTTAGATGTAAGAAAGAAATCCATATTATCTCTAGCCTTGGCTACTGTATATAGACCTCCAGGGCCATATGCTGAATTCCTAAAGGAGTTTGCAGACTTTCTCTCAGATCTATTGGTAATGTATAAAGCAATAATTGTTGAAGATTTTAACATACACGTAGATAATACAAATGATGCTTTAGGGGCTGCGTTTACAGACTTATTAAACTCCTTTGGGGTCAAACAAAACATCAGTGGTCCCACTCATCGTCTAAATCATACACTAGATTTAATTATATCATATGGAACCAATCCAACTGATATAGATATTATACCGCAAAGCGATGATGTCACTGATCATTACATGGTGACTTGCATAATACGTACTGCTGAAATATGTCACGTTGCGCCACATTATAGACCAGGCAGAACAATCCTTCCAACCACTATAGATAGATTCTCAAATAGCTTACCTGATCTATCTAAGCTGCTAAGTGAACCCAAACAAACAGATGAATTAGAGGAAATGACTAGCAGTTTGAGCACCATTTTCACTAGTACATTAGATATTGTTGCACCAATTAGATTAAAAAAAGTTAGAGAGAAAACTAAAGCACCCTGGTACAACAGTGCTCCGCATGCTATCAGAGAGAAACTCGTATCTTTAGAGCGTAAATGGAAACAAACTAATTTAGAGGTCTTCAGAATAGCGTGGAAAGCAGTAGCGGAGTGGCAATCGGGGAGAGTCGAGAGTTTCCCGGTGGGCCGGTAGTGTTTCGAGGCCGCGAGGGCCGGTCTGATAAAATGTATTTATTGGAAGTTCGCCATGTGCACTTGGGGCCCAAGCTAGGGGAAGAAAACATTTTTTTGTAATTTTTTTTTACATCTTCTATAACGGAGCATATTTGCACTAAGTGTCTGTCTTTAGAGCAAAAAGACGCTCGTTCTGAAACAGTTTCAGTGGCGTAGGTTGTAGGGCGTACGTGTTTGAAAGCAGCTTTTGATCCGCTGAACAGCGAGTTCAAATCCGCCTTCAGCCGAACACTTCTTCTCCATTTTCCCAAAAGGGAGAAGAAGAGAGAGTTCGGCAAAGGCGGATTTGAACTCGCGTTCAACACATGTAAAGATGTAAAATGTAAAACCTAACATTAAGGTCTCTAGCGTTATATTTTGCCAACAAACTAAAATTGAAACCATGATATGGCGTTGTGCCATTATAATAACTGACATAAGAATAGCATCCTGTAACCTGTTTTTTGCTGTGTGATTACTTTGCTCACGCGATCATGGTCATCTGGTGTTTTCTCCTATAAATTAAAGCTCAATGGTTTATTTCTTGCAAGTGAAGAAATTAGGACAAAAGTATTTAATTTTCCTATATTATAGTGTAATGTAGGTTAAAATATACTTTTGAAATACTCATTTTCATTTACATAGTACATTTATAGACTAAATGGATTTTACAGAACGTCATAGGAATAATTATAAATCATTATTACATTATTATAATAATTGTTTGGCATCCTAAAACACCATTGATAATAAAATGCAGACTGAGACTCTCATAACTAAAAAGATGTTTGAGCCCTCTTTATTGTCCTGGTACAAATCAGTGCTTTTTCTTTGTTCAACGAGCAGTTCATGGGTTGAAGCTCTTGATTTTGATCTCTCAGAGAGCACGAGATTGATGCATTTAACCTTAAAATGTCGAAAATTTTCTGGCGGGAGCATGCCCCCGAACCCCTAGAGGCACAGAGTCCACCCAACATAGTTTTAGACATTCCTATGGGAAAGAACGTACATTTATTAACTTTACTCCAGCATAGTACAACAAAGTTCCTTTTAAATCAGTAAAACTGTGAATGCTATCGGCTATTAAAGATCGTGCCGCGACGAGGGCCGGTGGTCTCGAAATTTCCCGGTAGATTTTTTGGTCCCACTCCGCCCCTGGTGGAAAGACAGTATGTCACGTTATAAAAAGGCTCTAAAAATAGCCAGGGCTGAGCATCTCCGCAAACTAATAGAAAATAACCAAAATAATCCAAGGTTTTTATTTAACACCGTGGCTAGACTGACAAATAAACAGACATCACCAGAGCAAAATATACCGTTATAGTTTAGCAGTAATGATTTTATGAATTACTTCAATGAGAAAATAGAAAGCATCCAAAACACAATTATAAATGTACAATCCTCTATGGTGTCTTATGATTCAGCCATAATTATGGCCCCTCTAGAACAACTACACCGCTTTACAAACGATAGTGTCACGGATCCACCAGCGTCAACACCAGACACCATCACTCCACCCCTCGTTCCGGTTCCCCTGAATACTAATCACCATCCACCTGTGCCCTTCAATTCCAACACCAATCATCTTCACTATAAATACCCACCTCTCACAGTCACTCATTGTCTGGTCTCGTTGCTACTACGTTTACAGACTCTTGCTAAACCACTACGCTTGGATTACTTACCTGTTGTTCCCTTGGATTTCTCCCGTTCCTCGTCAGCTCCAGTCTCCGGACTCCTCCAGACGCCCTCACCTCCACTGCTCCGGTCATCCTGCCAAACCTGTTCAGATAAGAGACATTTTCAGACTAAGAGACTATCAAACCATTGCTGCTTCACTCTCTTCACTTACCTGCTTCATCCGTGTCAATAAACCTTATTCAACTCACTCGTCTGTGTCGACTCAATTCTTTCCCCTCTGAGCGATCGAAGGTGGCCTTTTTCATCTCGCTGCTTCGAGGACGAGCGCTCGATTGGGCTCATGCTCTGTGGAAGGCTCGAGGTCCAGTCACTCAGACATTCACCGCATTCTCCGCACACTTCATCGAGGTTTTCACTCAGTCAGCGAATTCCATTTCCATGCAGGATCAGCTGTTCCGATTGAGGCAAGGAAGATCTTCTGTAGCCACTTATGCATTGCCAGTTCCGAACCCTCGCAGCGTCCCTGGGATGGAACGAGCTCGGCTCTCATTACCGCCTAACGCCACGGGTTGAATTCTGACATCCGTCTGCAGCTGGCGATCTACGATGACAACATCGGAATCGAGAGCCTCATCCAGCGATCCATTCGGATCGATCAACGCCGCACTGCTTGCCAGCTCGACAGCCCTGCACCTCTGACTCCTCGCCCATCCTTCAACTACAGCCCTTCAGCACCAGAACCGATGGAGATCGGCACCACCCGGCCTTCCGATACCCGAGGGAAATCGCAGAATCGCAAACGGCTCATTGCGGAGCCGCCGGTCATCTGATCGCATCCTGTCCCACTCGTCCACCGCGACCCGCTGTGAGTACCAGTGCATTTGCCGCTACCCATATCCATGTTGAAATATACTCCAGCCACTGTCACTTATTTGAAACGTTCCATTCCAGTCCAGGCCCTGATCGACTCCGGCTCCGCGGCCAATTTCATCTCTCTCTCCACCCTTCATCGTCTCCAAACCAAACAGCGTGCCATTCCTCATCAGCTCCACGTCCAATCTATCCTGGCTCAACCGTTGGGACGCAGTCGGGTAGGTCACCGAAGCCCCGACCTGGGATTGGAGATCGGCTGGCTCCATAAGGAGGAAATTTCCTTTCTGGTGCTGGAGGGCTCGACGGCCGAAATCATCCTGGGGCGCCCGTGGTTAGAGACCCATTCCCCGCACATCCAGTGGTCCACCGGAGAAATCTTACAGTGGGGCCACGACTGTTTCCATCGTTGTTTGCCATCCATTCCTAAGCCCGTCTGTCATCACTTCCCTCCGGTCGAGAAGGTCCCGCTGTCCATCACCACTGTGGAGAGTCCACCCGTCGAACTTCTCCCGGAAATCCCCTCTCCATACCGGGCGTTCCAGGATGTGTTCGACAAACAACGGACTGCCACTCTACCACCACACCGGCCTTGGGACTGCGCGATCGACCTGCTGCCTGGGGCGGTTCTACCGCGAGGTAAGATCTACCCTCTGTCCATCCCGGAGCAGAAGGCCATGGAGGAGTACATCCAGGAGGCGCTAGACCAAGGATACATCAGACCGTCCACTTCCCCTGCCGCTTCGAGTTTCTTCTTCGTGGGCAAGAAGGATGGAGGCTTGCGCCCCTGCATAGACTACCGTACGCTCAACCAAGCAACCGTCAAGTTCCGGTATCCCCTTCCTCTGTTCCCTGCCGCTCTCGAACAACTCCGAGGGGCATTAGTCTACACCAAGCTCGATCTTCGTAGTGCCTACAACCTCATCCGCGTTCGGGATGGTGATGAATGGAAGACCGCCTTCATCACTCCCACGGGCACTTACGAATATCTCGTGATGCCCTTCGGGTTGTCCAACTCACCTTCCATATTCCAAGGTTTCATGAATGAAATTTTACGTGATCTTCTGAACCAGTTTGTAATCATCTACATCGACGATATCCTCATCTACTCACCAGATCTACCAACCCACATCCGCCATGTTCAAACCGTTCTCCACCGACTCAGAGATTACCAACTATACCTCAAGTTAGAAAAGTGTGAATTCCACCAGCACACCATCCAGTTCCTCGGATACATCATTTCCCCCAAGGAACCACCATGGACCAGAGGAAGGTGGAGGCAGTCATCAATTGGCCACTACCCACCAGTCATAAAGAACTTCAACGTTTCCTGGGGTTTGCCAATTCTCCCGCCGTTTCATCCCAAACTTCAGTACTATCAGTTCATCACTCACCAATTTGCTCAAGAATGGGGCCAAGTCTCCATCCTGGAACACCTCTGCTATTCAAGCCTTCCACGACTTGAAGTCTGCCTTTGGTTCCGCTCCTACCCTATCACTTCCCAAATTCAGCTCTACCCTTCGTCGTTGAAGTGGACGCCTCTACCCACTGGGGTCAGGAGCGGTTCTGTCTCAGCGGCAGGGGAATCCACCTCAACTCCATCCATGCGCCTTCTACTCCAAGAAACTGTCCCCGCGGAGACAGAATTATGACATCGGCAGCCCGCGAGTTAATAGCCATCAGAACTTGGCGTTGGAGGAATGGAGACATTGGCTGGAGGGAGCTGAGACACCCTTTCATCGATTCTCACCGATCACCGAAACCTTGAATACCTATGAGAAGCTAGAAGAGCTCAGACTCCCGTGAAGCCCGTTGGGCCCTGTTCTTTACCCGTTTCAATTTCTCGGCCCAAGTTCAGTCAGGCAAATAGAGAGAAGATCACAGCTTTAGTCAACATTTAGGCCTATTTTAAAATAAACTAATATGTAGATTGTGTAGAATTTGTAAATGTTGTGTTTTTATTATTTCCTTGTAGCCTACATGTTAGTTAAAAATAAAACAAAATAATCTGTAAAACCATACTGTATCTACTGGATGTCTCTATAGCCATTTAAATAGATATATGTATATTGTATATTGTATACATATATTGTATACATATATTGTTTTTTTTTTTTTTTTTTTTTTTGGGGGGGGGGGGTATAATATCTGTCCTTGAAGTAATCCAAAAGTAGTCAATTACTTTTCATATTCTGGTATCTCTTGATTACGTTACTGAATTCTTTTCTTTATGCATTTTTTTTAACTGTATCGAAATACATTTTTAAAGTAACACTCCCAAGCCTGGTCTTGTGTGGGCGTCCATTTACTTTCACTTTCAAGTTCAGCGATTTTTAAGTCCCCATTCCTAATGTATTTATATATTAATCCAATATCACGGGTTTCCTGTATACAAACAATCCCGATGCGCCGCGCATGCAGGGCAAAAAACGCTATCTGTTATGCAGAGTTATCTGTAAAATAACATAGTAATTAACATAGATTTCGCATTGTTTGTAATTTCCTTTTGACTCAGTAATCAACTGCAATTTCAGAGTTGGATCTGTTTGTTTGTTTCATATTGGTGTAACAATATATGTATTTGTAAATTATGTAAAACGTCCAACTGTTTCAAAATGCGACACATACTGTGATGCATGTATGAATTATCATGATAGACTAGTAATGTGATAGCCTCTATAGAGCCCGAATTTACTTATATAAGTTAACCTTGTTAGTTTATGACCTGCAACATATCATACCTGCACACATTAACGATACTTTACTGTAAATCAAAGATTTGACGATGGATTATGCGGGAAGCCTTAATAGCCGACCTCCGACCGTGGCGATTCAGCCTACATTAAAAAACGAATCGGTTACCTGAACGTAACCTCGGTTCTCTCTAGATGAGGGAACGAGTATAGCGTAAGCTAGCTTACGCTCACGGGAAAGATTCTTATTTGCCGACAAGTTGAAGCCAAAAATTATCCTTTAATTTGTAATCATTGTCAACGCACTTTCACTGGTGCAGGACCTTGAGCGGGCTAACTCTAGCTGCTCATTGGTTTGCTCCAGGGAAATGCACAAGCCTATGGGAGAGCGGCGCTGAACCCGCGCCCAATGAGCGGCAGGCGCTCGCTTACTTACGTCAGAGCCCGCCAAAAGGGGTGTGGTCTGAGCGTATATAAGTGCTCTCCGTGGGCTGTAACAAAGATTTGTCAGAATGAAGCGAAATCGCTGATGGAGAGGGCACGGCCGGGAACGCAATACTCGTTCCCTCATCTAGAGAGAACCGAGGTTACGTTAGGTAACCGATTCGTTCTCTTCGAGAGGTTCTCTCGTATTGCGTAAGCTAGCTTACGCTCACGGGAACAACTGGTCAACGCCGTGCCCGAACAGTAGCCACAAGCATCCCCAGGGAGGGTGGGAGGGAGCATACAGTGGAAGTATAATAAACGGCCGAGGCCGTTGTAATGAGATGAGGCCTTAAGGCGGCCGGCATAGCGGGCCATAACAGAATGCATAAAATCTATAAGATAAGGAGGGGGAGACCAAAAAGGCGAGCCGGTTGGAATAACTCCCAGAAAGCGTAGTTAGACGCTGCAGCGGTTTAAACCGCTAGTAACCTGGCCTGTAAGGCAGGAACTTCCAAGTTGTAAAACCTGATAAAGGTGGACGGGGAAGCCCAGCCCGCGGCCACGCAAATATCATGAATGGAAATTCCACAGGACCAGGCCCAAGAAGAGGCCATGCCTCTGGTCGAATGAGCCCTGACGCCCAGAGGGCAAGGCAAGTTTTTAGCAGCGTAGGCCGAGGCGATAGCATCCACTATCCATCTGGACAGTGTTTGCTTCGAGGCAGCCAAACCCTTCAGTGCGTCCCCAAATGACACGAATAGCTGCTCCGATCGTCTGAACGCGGCAGCGCGTGCTGAGTGTAGAATTCTTCAGAGCCCAGACCGGGCAGAGGAGGTTGGCATTGAGCTCGCTATCGGATGCTGGCAGAGCCGAAAGGGTTATCACCTGGGCCCTAGAAGGGGTGCCGATAGCCCTAGGGACATAACTGTGTCTGGGTTTGAGAATGAGCGACAGAGTCGTCAGGGCCAAGCTCAGACACGTAGTGCTCGACGAGAGCGCGTGAATATCCCCTACGCGTTTTACTGAGGCGAGAGCGGTCAGAAAAACAGTTTTTAGGGAGAGATATTTGAGGTCTATAGACCCAAGCGGTTCGAAGGGAGGGGCTTTCAGAAGCCTCGAGGACTATTGAAAGATCCCAAACCGGCACCGAGGGGGGTCGAAGGGGGTTCATCCTTCTGGCTCCCCTGAGGAAGCGGATGATAAGCTCATCTTTGCCAAAAGACTGGGCGCGTCGGGTTTCAGCGAACGCCGCGACGGCTGCCACATAAACCTTAAGAGTGGATGGGGATCTGCCCTTATCCAGCATTTCCTGAAGGAATACAAGTAAAGATGAGACCTCGCACTTGTCGTTGGTCACCCATGCATGAAGCGCCCAGCGCTGTGGATGGGGATGCCAGATCGCGCCGCGGGCTTGAGAGAGGAGATCTGCTCTGAGCGGAATGGGCCACGGGGCTGTCTGAGACAGCTGCGTGAGTTTCGGGGTACCAAATCTGATTCTCCCAGCGCGGGGCTATGAGGAGCACCGGGTGGCGTGAGTCCCTGATTCTCTGAATGACCTGCGGCAGCAGGGAGATGGGAGGGAAGGCATAGAGCGGGCGGTGTGGCCAGTCTCAGAGCTCAGCGCGTCCTCGTTCTTCGAGAAGAATATCGGACAGTTCGCATTCTCTTCGGACGCGAAGAGGTCTATCTCCGCTCTGCCAAAAAGGCGCCACAGTGATTGAACTGTCTGGGGGTTCAGGGACCATTCTCCGGGGAAGAGTAGGTTCCTGGACAGGATATCTGGGCCGTCGTTTAGATGTCCCGGGACATGCGTCGCTCTGAGCGAGAGCAGGTGACTCTGGGACCAAACTAGAATGCGGCGTGTCAGCAGAAAAATATTCTTGGATCTGACTCCACCCTGACGGTTGATGTAGGATACCACAGCCATGTTGTCTGAGCGAATCAGGACGTGGTGACCCTGGATGCGCAGGAGGAAGTGCAAAAGCGCATACTCGACCACGACCCAAGCCCGTGTTGGATGCGTCTGTCGAGATAACTTTCGAGCGAGAGAAGGTCCCCATAGTAACGCCCCGCTGAAACCGATCGGTTACTGTCCACGGCTGCAGTGCAGAGATGCATGCCTGAGTAACTCTGATAAGCTGGCGGCCCGTGATCCACTCGCGGTGGGGTACGCGGATCTTTAGCCAGAGTTGAAGGGGGCGCATGTGTAAAAGACCTAGCTGTAGCACGGCTGATGCTGAGGCCATGTGACCCAGCATCTTTTGAAAAGATTTCAGAGTTACATGGGTACCCATCTGGAACGAAGCGGCTAGCGCTGCACGCTGGCGCAAGCGGCGCGTGCGCTGAGCGGACAAGCGGGCCTCCATAAGTGGTCGAGTTCAAATCTATCCCCAAAAAGAGATAGTTTGACTGGGCTGGAGAACGCTCTTCGTCCAGTTGGCGAGAGAGGCCCAGCGCTTCCAGATGACTGAGGAGGACTGCCCGGTGTGACAGCAGCTCCGTCTTGGATTGTGCTAAAATCAGCCAGTCGTCCAAAATAATTCAGTATGCGCATCCCCTGGGTTCGAAGGGGGCGAGCGCTGCATCCATACACTTCGTGAACGTGCATGGTGCTAGAGAAAGGCCGAACGGGAGAACGGCGTATTGATAAACTTGACCCTCGAAGGCGAAACATAAGAACGGCCTGTGACAAGGGTTTATTTGAATCTGAAAATACGCGTCTTTCAGATCTAGGGAGATGAACCAGTCCCCTTGACGCACGTGTGCGAGGAGTTTCCTGACTGTCAGCATTTTGAACGATCTTCTCATGAGAGCTTTGTTCAGAAATCTGAGGTCTAGGATTGGCCTGAGGCCGCCGTCTTTCTTGGGCACAAGAAAATAACGGCCGTAAAACCCCGGCTCGGGTATAGGCAGCGGGACTCTCTCTATCGCGCCTTTCCCTAACAGTTTCGATATTTCTGAGCGGAGCGTGCTCGCGGCTGCTGGGCTGACAGCAGAGAAGGGCCGGGCGCGGAAGCGCGCGGGCGGTGACGAAACTGTAACAGGTAGCCGTCTTTTATGATGCTTAGAACCCACGGGGAGATGCCGGGGATGGCTTCCCACGCTTTGAAGCATTTGGCTAGAGGCTGGATAACCGTGCTGCCCTGGTTGCTGCATACAGCGGGCTGGACACTGTGTGTGGGCTCGTTTAAGCTGTGTGTGGCAGCGGGACTTACACTCAGAGAGAAGTTTATGGGCCGTGAGACAGAGCAAGCAGAAGGGGGACACGCACCGGGACTTGTGGGCGGTGCTTATGCTTTCTGCTACTCGAGCGGGCAGAGGCCGCTGAGTGAGAGTGAGCTCTGATACGGGGCATAGAGTGCGAGTGTGTAGGGGTGAACACGTGTTTGTGGTCACGTGTATTACACTTGAGGCTTTTATGCTCTTTTTGTGAACTCTCTGGGTAGCCGTAAAAACGGCTGTTTGTCGCACGCAAGCGGGCAGAAACACCGGCTTGTTCCGGCGGTAGACACTGCTGAAGTCAGCGAAGGATCGGGGACTAACAGAGGGCGAAACTTTGACGGCGGTCCGGCCGGGGCGGGAAGGGGCCGTCTTTTTCCCAGTAGTGCTAGGCAGACTTCTGTTGATCAGGCTTCAGCGTGATCTTCGGACGGGGTCCCTGAGGGGGCTATCTGCGTCGGCTGTCCGAGCGAGGGCGAGGGCGGCCGCTCTGTCTGCGCTGGGGTTGGGCTGGCTGCGGTGGGCGCTGTTGAGGGTTCTCAGCGGGAGGCTCGCGAGAGCGGCCCGCAGAAGCTACTAGCGCGGCGGGGCAGGAACATGTTCATGGCCTGGGTGGCTTTCTGAACTTCGGAGAAGCGGTCGACGATGCCCGTGACGGCAGATCCGAAGAGGCCGGTGGGTGAAACGGGCGCGTTAAGGAAAGCGGCGCGCTCAGAGTCACCCATGTCGGTGAGTGTGAGCCAGAGGTGTCTTTCGGCGACACAGAGGAAGGCCATGCATCTTCCCAGGGCTTTGGCTGCAGCTTTTGTAGCCCGAAGGGAGAGGTCCGTGGCGCACCTTAAGTCGGACAGAACGGGCGGGTTTCTGTCGCTTTTCGCCATGTCACACAGCAGGTCGGATTGCAGCACTTGGAGAACCGACATGGAGTGTAGCGCCGAAGCAGCCTGGCCGGCGGCTGAATAGGCGCGGGCGTGAAAGGAGGAGGACGCCCTGCAAGCTTTCGAGGGAAGCTTGGGGGATGAACGCCATCTGGCAAATTCTCGGACTGGTGGTATAGCCGTATATCCCTTCTCGGCAGCTCCGTCCACCGAGCGCAGCGAGGCGGACACATCTGACTGGTTTCGAGCCGAAAGGGGAGCATTCCAGGATTTAGTGAGCTCGTTGTGGAGCTCAGGCAGGAATGGTGCGGCCCGGTTGCAAGCGGGGAGGGGCGCCGGTGTAGAGTGTTTCCCATCCATCCGATTCGGAGGTAACTCAGGCGGAGGCGAACACTCGAGACCCAGGCGATCGACGGCTTGAGACAGGAGGTGCATTAAATCCTCCTCGATGCCGGCGCGGGTCCCCGCAGACTCCCTCGTCGAAGAACCGAGGGAAGACCAGTCGTCGCTGTCGTGCAGCGAAGGGTCTCTCTCATCTCCGGAGACCGAGGGACGATGCAGTGCGACCGCTGGGCGGTAAAAGCACGTCCGGCTCAGGCGGAGAAGGAGAATGGTCGGGGGCGGCGGCGCGGCCCACACGCTACCATAGAGGGCTCCGGCGGCCTCTGAGAGCGGCGTTTCTTCTTCCGCGGCGAAGTCAGAGGCGGCGCGGAGGCGGATTTCACCATCTGAAGTCTAGCCCGCAGGGTAGACATAGTCAGATCCTCGCAGAGGTCACATCCTCCATCGGCGAGGGCGTGTTCCGCGTGTTCGAGACAGAGAGGGCAGATGAGATGGCGGTCTCCTTTGTCGAGCGGTGAGCGGCATGAGCCGCAGGAATTGTGAGGCATCTTTAAAAAGACGCTCACGCTAGGGTTGTGCCGATAGACGATAGTATCGTGTATTGACGATTGTCTGAAATATCGCCGATGGCAGATGCCTTGACGATATCAAAACGATAATTAGCTCGTTTTACCATTAATGTATTAAATTATTTGGCCTGCCGCCTATTATTATTATTATAAAACTAGTATTGTTATTAAATTAATATAAGGAACTACAATTAATTTGCCTTGCCTAAATTCATAACGTGAATGAACATAATTCATCACCACGTGTTATAACACTTGCGACAACACCGACATGCGCTTATGAGGAGAATGTTTTTAAAACAGACTAAAAAACTACATCCCACATCAAAATTTAATTGCAAGGTGATCCATTCACAAATTATCAAGAGTGCTTGTTTTAACATCATTCTTATATAGATCCAAGATGAAAACGGCATCGTTGTTCGTCAGTATTTTGTTTCCATATCACATTAAAAAACGTTTAATGACACTAACACTAAAAACAATACAATTACTAAATATTAATAATAATAATAATTATACTATCACTAAAATAGTAGCCTATTAAAGCTACCGTTATCAGTCGTCGTCTCTGAAAGACGTGAGCGTTAATGCAGATGCCGAAAGCAGTCGTTTTTACTTTCACTTTCAGGGAATCAGCGCGTTTACATGCACGTTCTTAATGCCTAATGCCTACTGACAATGCATGTGGTCATGTAGACGCATACAACCCGTTTTCCTTTATCAGAGTCAGGAGCCTATATAATCCGATCGACTCAGCTAGATGTTTGCATATGTTTGCCCCTTGCTCTGATTTCTCCCGGCATAAAAACACATTAACCCGCATACTTCGTGCTTACTAAGTGCGCATGTGAAGTGCATCTAAACAGACAGAGCACTGGTAGGAGGACATATATCGCAAACTCCGAATCTTTCTGACCCAATAAATTATTTAAACGCGTTTTCATCTCGTGCAGAAAGTGAAAATGCTGCATGTGGCATGAGGATAGGCTATGTGTCCGTAAATTTCCCGATTGACATGATGATTAGGATGAAAAAAATGATTCAGGATCGTTTTTTTTTACCTCACTATACCAGGAAATAACCTGATCCTATTAATAAACACTCCACCTTTGCTTGAAAAATAGAAAAAAATATACTTGCATATAAAACGAAGTAATAAAACAAGCAAATTAATGAGTAACTAATCAAGTTAATAATCAAATAAGTAAGCCCCGCCCCCTCACGATAATATCGTGTCTCGCCGATCTCACAGGCTGACGATCAGGACGATATGGAAATGGAGCATATCGCCCAACACTAGCTCGCGCTCTTTTGTGAAGCAAGGAAAGAGATCGTCGGACGGCGCTAGCTCGCTAGGCAGCTGAAGGTGGCAGAAGCCGGCTTCCTCAGGTTCCACTGCTCAGTAGATGCCTTTTCACGACGACGGCTTCTTCTTGCCAACGGCAAGCGATATAGATCGCTGAATGAAGAGCGAATCGTTGTTACAGCCCACGGAGAGCACTTATGTGACGCTCAGACCACACCCCATTTGGCGGGCTCTGACGTAATCAGCGAGCGCCTGCCGCTCATTGGGCGCGGGTTCAGCGCCGCTCTCCCATAGGCTTGTGCATTTCCCTGGAGCGAACCAATGAGCAGCTAGTTAGCCCGCTCAAGGTCCTGCACCAGTGAAAGTGCGTTGACAATGATTACAAATTAAAGGATAATTTTTGGCTTCACCTTGTCGGCAAAGAAGAATATTCCCGTAGCGTAAGCTAACTTACACAATACGAGAGAACCTCTCGTAAGAGAACTTACTCTCAGCAATGGTGAGATCTTGCCCATGATCTTGCCGGATCCCTACGCAATATCTGACGATCTTTGGATTGTGGATGACAAGAAGTGGCCAGCAATTATGGCCTGATTTATTTAATTCAATAAATATTTAATTTAAATCAAGTGTGTATACAATAGAGAAATTATTAACAGTTAGAGCGTACAAATCCCTTGATGCATACAACTACGTGCTATGTGGTCATGTGCAGCTCGTCAAATACTGATGCAGCACCAGATTTTTGCGTGTTGAGGTCATAATGTGCTCCCTAGTAAAAGGCAAGGCATTACATCCAATCATTATGATGCCTGGGTGTATGTCCATAAGGGCATTTTCACTAGCGACAACACCACCACTATGCTACAAACCAAAAACCCTTTACTCCGGTACAAGGACCGCGGGTCTTTTGCCCCCTGGTTGCATGCGCAAGCAGTGATGACGTAGCCGAGAAACCCATGTATAGGCCTACCTGCTTTTGAACACAAGAGGGCAGTATAACACTATGAATGATTTTTATTTTCTTTTTTTCCTGGCTGTTTTAAACTTAAACATAATTCCTAAATTGAAAAAAAGGAATAAAATGGGTTTAGTTCTAATATTGGTATAATTCTTTTCTTAGGCCTACCTGCTTTTGAACACAAGAGGGCAGTATAACACTATGAATGATTTTTCTTTTTTTTTTTCCTGGCTGTTTTTAAACTTAAACATAATTCCTAAATTGAAAAAAGGAATAAAATGGGTTTAGTTCTAATATTGATATAATTATTTTCTTTATGTATTTTTTTAACTGTATCGAAATACATTTTTAAAGTAACACTCCCAAGCCTGGTCTTGTGTGGACGTCCATTACTTTCACTTTCAAGTTAGCGATGTTTAAGTCCCCAATCCTAATGTATTTATATATTAATCCAATAGGCCTACCTGCTTTTGAACACAAGAGGGCAGTATAACACTATGAATTATTTTTCTTTTTTTTTTCCTGGCTGTTTTTAAACTTAAACATAATTCCTAAATTGAAAAAAATAATAAAATGGGTTTAGTTCTAATATTGGTATAATTTTATAGAAAAATAAATGGTGTATAATTAAATTTTTAGAAGATATGAGACATTTCCCGAATCTTTTTATGACATAATCCCTCGCCATAGCAAAACCGTTTTCAATAACCGATACTCCGATAAACCGATATTCAATATCCGTTGACAATTCTTTAATGTATTTTCATCATTTTGAAGATGTTTGGTGGGAATAAAATAAACCACTAATGCTAAGAGTCTCAAAAGCATCCTAAAAGAATTGCAAAGTTTGGTGCGTTGCCACGGCAACAGTATCAAAGATATCAAGAATCCATTCACAGGTCTACATCTGCCGTATGTTTGTTTACATTATACACATAGAGTTTGAAGCATATCGGGTCAAAATAAGAAGGTGATTTCAAAGCATTTTGAAAGTGACATGCTTCTTGGTGCCAGTTGGTGGCACTATAACTTTGACTCATAATAGTCACATCCATGTGATTGGCCTCTTACAGCGAACACATTGCTGAAGTTTCATCAAGATCACTTAATGTATGCAGAAGTTATAACACACTTCCTGTTTCACCATAATTTTGTTTCCTCGCCACGGCCAAACAGTTCGAAATATCAAAAATCCCCTGGCAATTTTTTATCCTCAATGTCTTGACTTCACACTGACCGAGTTTCATGGCATTTCTTTGAATTCTCTAGAGAAGTACTTTAAATTATTCCATTGCAGTTTTTTTACAAACAACCCTAAATAGCTGACTTCCTGTTGGGCTGGGGTAAAAGTAAGAGTGTGAAGTATATATGAACCGATGAGATCAATATGTGTACCAAGTTTCATATTATAACATGCAAGTGTGTTTTATTAATGGACCAAATTTTCAGACCAAGTTTATGGGCCAAGTTAATTTAATTAATAAACTAATTATATAAAACTATTGTGAATGCACTACAATTAAACTGGTTGTATGCCTTTACTTATAAAAACAAAAAACTTATTTAAAAAATACAAGGCTTAAGAAATGTATTTTCTTTTATGCAGGCCAGACACACAGCAGTGAAATGGTTAATAGCACCCCTCCCCCTACAAACACACACACACAGACAGACAGGCACAGGCACAGACACAGAGACATAGGCTCAGAGAGAGGCTCACCATATTCGAACCAAAATATCTGACTTTCTGTTGGTCGGAGCTAATAATTGTAAATTAGAAAGTTGTCTGGCTTGAGGAGAACCAATATACATACAGATTTTTGTAACTGTAGATAAAACTAATCCCCCACTTTTGACAACAGGTGGCACTACTGAGCCCTCACCACGCCCGTTTCTAAAACTTTGCACATGTCTACTGGCTAAGAAATGTAATGTGTCTGTCAAGTTTTATGCAATTTCAAGCATGCTAAGAGTCTCAAAAGCATCAAACAAGAATATTAAAGTTTGATGTGTTGCCACGACAACAGTATCTAAGCATATCAATAATCTTTTCACAGGTCTATATCTGCCGTGTGTTTGCATTATACACAAAGTTTGAAGCAAATCGGGTAAAAATAAGAGGGTTATTTCAAGTCACATTTATTTATATAGCGCTTTTCACAATACAGATTGTATCAAAGCAGCTTCACAGTGATAACATGACAGTAGTACAACACAGATAAGTAATATTGTTAAATGGTAAAAACCCGACAAAGCAAGCCAAAAGCAAGGCAAAGCAAGGCGACAGTGGCAAGGAACCAAAACTCCATCAGATTGGATGGAGAAAAAACCTTGGGAGAACCCAGGCTCAGTCGGGGCCAGTTCTCCTCTGGCTTACATTCATATTGTTTATATAGAAATATTAAATATAAATATTGTTCATATATAATATGGAGCCATAACATATCGCCAGCGTTGAGTCGTCTCTTCACAAGCGTTGGGGCATCTGAGATCCCCGTGAGAGGCTGGATACAAACTGGACCTGACGAACGCCATTTTTCTCGGGACAAACGTCCCGAGATAACAGCAGAAAGGCAGATGGAAAATAATTAGCATAGCTGATGTTCAGAATGATTTCCATTATATAGGAGTTGGTGTTAGAAAATCACTATCTCACAAACTCTCCGCAAGCCAACCATACGTGCCGAACATGTTCGAACCGTTTGTCTAAAAGGCTGTCGAGCCCCACTGAGTGCGTTAAGCAGTTTTAGCGGCAAACTGAACTTTTTAGCGGTTCTGTATGGCATAACTAGATGACTAAAAGGTAAGCATTATGTGAATGCTTGAGTAAAGAGTATGCATCTTTAGTCTAGTTTTGAACTGTGTCAGCGAGTCAGAGCCTTCGGACCGTGTCTGGGAAGGCTATTCCAGAGTTTTGGAGCTAAATGCGAGAACGCCCTCCCTCCTTTAGTGGACTTTGTAGCAAGGTTCAGGGAAGAAGGAGGCAGGAACCAGATAATAATCAGAAACTAAAACTTTATTTAAATGAAATAAACAAACAAAATACCTGCCAGCAGCCCCTCGCGGACGACTGTTGGCTACCCAAAATAAAACATAAATACCGGCCAGCAGCCCCTCACGGACGACTGCTGGCTTACCAAAATAAAGTATAAAACACAAACAAAAGCAGGCCTGTTCCTCTCTTGATCATCCACTCCGTCGCTCCCCCTTTATGGCTCCGCTCCTTCGTGAATGATGCGAGACCGGTGTGCTTCACAGGTGCTGCTCATTAGCAATCGCACCACCGGCCTCGCGACTCACTCACGTCCCTCGGCCGTCCTGCTCACCACATACCCCCATCACCCCTCACAGGCCGGGGGGTACACCCCGAGACTGTGCCTACTCCCCCCCGGCGCGGCGATCCCTGGGGGGTATGGATCGAACGAGCCGAGGGAAGCGGAGACGGAAGCGTGAGGAGCGACGGACACGGAGAGGAGAGAGGAAAGAAAATAAAATAAAAATTAGTCTGGCTCCCACAACGCGCTGCCATGTTGTCCCTCACCAGTTGGGCGAACTCCTTCGCGGTGCCCGGCGGCGACGCTGGATGGCCCTCGGTGGACGCCTCGAAACTCCCCGCCCCCGAGTGACGGCGGACGGCTCCTCGGGTGCCCTGGGCAGGCGGCAGGCAGTCCCCCGCTCCCTGCTCCTCCCCTTCATCGGCGGATGGCAGCAGGCTCCGGCCCACGGCAAGCGGCGGTGACTCCTCCTCTCCCTCCCGGAAGGCAGCCGCCCCTTCCCAGGCGGTCGGCGGCGAGCTCTGGCGTCCCACCGCCAGCGCACCCAGCGCCCCGCCTCGAGCGTCCATGGCCGCGAGTCCCCGCTCCCTGCTCCTCCCCATCTGCGTCGGACGGCAGCAGGGTCCGGCCCACCGGGCGGCGCGAGCTGCGCGCACCATGCTCAATGGCACCGCGGATTCCCACAGCGGCGAGAGACCCTCGGACACGCGTTGCCTCCCTCTTCCCGGGTTTCGGCACCAGTGTAGCAAGGTTCAGGGAAGAAGGAGGCAGAAACCGGATAATAAGTCGAAAAACTAAAACTTTTATTTAAATGAAATAAACAAACAAAATACCTGCCAGCAGCCCCTAAGCGGCCGACTGCCTGGCTACCCAAAGTGATGAACATAAATACCGGCCAGCAGCCCCTCACGGACGACTGCTGGCTTACCAGAAATAAAGTATAAAACACAAACAAAAGCAGGCCTGTTCCTCTCTCGATACATGCCACTCTGTCGCTCCCCCTTTATGGCTCCGCTCCTTCGTGAATGATGCGGAGACCGTGTGTGCTCACAGGTGCTGCTCATCTAGCAATCGCACCACCGGCCTCGCGACTTCACTCAGCGATCCCTCGGCCGTCCTGCTCACCACAGACTTCAGATATCCTAGGAATGACCAGAAGCCTTGAATTTAGTGATCTTAAAGAGCAGGCGGTCAATTGTCAGGCGAAAGGAGGTCCGTTAAGTACATTGGAGCTAAACCATTTAGGGCTTTATAGGTTAGTAGTAGTATTTTGTAGTTGATACGGAACTTGATAGGTAACTCAGTGTAGAGATGATAAAATCGATCTTATATGATCGTATTTTCTTGACCTAGTAAGAACTCTAGCGGCTGCATTTTGGACTAACTGTAGCTTGTTTATTGAGGATGCAGGACAACCGGCTAATAAAGCATTACAGTAATCTAGTCTAGAGGTCATGAATGCATGAACTAACTTTTCTGCATCAGAAACAGATAACATGTTACATAGCTTAGCAATGTTTCTAAGGTGGAAAAAGGCTGTTCTTGTAACATATGAAATATGATTTTCGAAAGACAAGTTGCGGTCTGGTATAACACCCAGGTCTTTTACTGTAGTGAATAAAGTAACAGGACATCCATCTATATTAAAGTTGTATTGTAAGAGGTTTTGTGAGTAGTTTTTTGGACCAATGAGTAATACCTCCGTTTTATCTGAATTTAATAGCAGGAAATTCCGCGTCATCCAGCATTTTATATCTTTGAGACACTCTGTCAATTTAGATGAGTTAGTGTTTTCGTCTGGTCGTGATGAAATATATAATTAGTATCATCAGCATAACAGTGGAAGTTAGTTCCATGTTTTCTTATAATATTACCAAGTGGCAGCATATATATTGAGAATAGCAGAGGGCCTAAAACCAATCCTTGCGGTACTCCATAGTCTACTGGCGTTATCTTTGATTTTTCCCCATTTAAACAAACAAAATGAGAACGAGTCCGATAAGTGCGATCTAAACCAGCTTAATGCCTGTCCCTGAACACCAGTGTAGTTTTGTAGTTGATCCAGAGTATTTTATGATCTATAGTGTCGAAACGCAGCGCTAAGATCAAGTAGGACTAGTATTGAGATACAGCCTTGGTCAGAAGCTAAAAGTAAATCATTTGTAATTTTAACTAGCGCAGTTTCTGTACTATGATGCGGTCTGAATCCTGACTGGAATTTTTCATAGATATCATTTTCTTGCAAAAAAGAGCACAATTAACGGACACAACTTTTTCTAGTATTTTTGACATAAATGGAAGATTTGAAATGGGTCTGTAATTTGCTAAGTTATTTGGATCTAATTGCGGTTTCTTAATGAGAGGTTTTATTACTGCCAGCTTGAATATTTTTGGAACATGACCTAAAGATAAAGACGAGTTAATAATATTGAGGAGAGGCTCTTCCACTACAGGTAACACTTCTTTCAGTAGTTTAGTGGGTATCGGATCTAATAAACATGTTGTTGGTTTAGAAGCAATGATAAGTTTATTTAGCTCTTCCTGTCCTATCGGTTGTAAAGCGGTGTAGTTGTTCTCAAGGGGCCATAATTGAGGCTGAATCATAAGACACCATAGAGGATTGTACATTTATAATTGTGTTTTGGATGCTTTCTATTTTCTCATTGAAGTAATTCATAAAATCATTACTGCTAAACTGTAACGGTATATTTTGCTCTGGCGATGTCTGTTTATTTGTTAGTCTAGCCACGGTGTTAAATAAAAACCTTGGATTATTTTGGTTATTTTCTATTAGTTTGCGAAGATGCTCAGCCCTGGCAGTTTTTAGAGCCTTTTTATAACGTGACATACTGTCTTTCCACGCGATTCTAAAGACCTCTAAATTAGTTTGTTTCCATTTACGCTCTACAGATCAAGTTTCTCTCTTGATAGCATGCGTATGCACTGTTGTACCAGGGTGCTTTAGTTTTCTCTGTAACCTTTTTTAATCTAATTGGTGCAACAATATCTAATGTACTAGTGAAAATGGTGCTCAAACTGCTAGTCATTTCATCTAATTCATCAGTTTGTTTGGGTTCACTTAGCAGCTTAGATAGATCAGGTAAGCTATTTGAAAATCTATCTATAGTGGTTGGAAGGATTGTTCTGCCTGGTCTATAACGTGGCGCAACAAAGCATTTTAAAAGTGACACACTTCCTACTGCCAGTTGGTGGCGCTATAACTTTGACTCACAATAGTCACATCCATGTGATCCGTCCTCTTACAGCGAACGCACTGCTGAAGTTTCATCCAGATCAGTTAATGTATGCTGAAGTTATGACACACTTCCTGTTTCACGTTTCTTGCCATAATTTCGTTTCCTGCGCCACGGCCAAACCGTTCGAGATATCAAAAATCCCCACGCAAACTTTCATCCTTAATGTCTTGACTTCACGCTGACCGAGTTTCGTCGAATTTGGATCAGAGCTCTAGGAGGAGTATTTAAAAGTTCCATTGCGTGTGTTTTACAAACAAACCTCAATAGCCGACTTACACTGTTGGGCTGAAGGTAAAAGTGTGAAGTATATATGAACCGATGAGTACTATATGTGTACCGAGTTTCATTTATTACATGCAAGTTGTTTGATTTATGGACCAAGTGTTCAGAGCCCATTGCAGGGGCGCTGAGAGCGCCCTGCCACGCCCCTGGGTACCAGCTTAAGCCTGGCCCTGATGGCCAGGGTCTCTGACCCATGTTTCAGAGTTTTGAGCATGTTAAAGAGTCATTCGCAACATTTCATGTTCAAAATAACCGTTTACTAACCCATACATGCTTGAAACAATCACCTGATGGGCTGGATGAGCCCTTCTCTGATCACTCGATCGCCTCTATAATCCTGTACATGGGAATCAATAAGAGGGATTGAGGGCTCGGAATTTGAGACTGGGCATGGCCAGGCATCAGCGCTCGCCTGGCTATGCTATGTCTTGCAGGTTAGTGTATTCGGCAACCATTCTCCGTATCAGAGAAGAAACATAGACGACACAACTTCATCAACTCCCACAAAAGTAAAAGATGGAATTCAAAGTGTAAATGCATCTGGTTGTTGAAAACCAGGCTATATGTCATGTCTTTAGTCATTATGTGGCAGGCGCATCACCTCAGATGAGCAGCTGAGCCCATCAAGCCAGCGCAATCTATCGGCAAATCGAAAGTGAAAGTAAGTCGTCAGACGCTTAACACTCATCTTCATTAAAATTAAAGAGATGAAATAGATCTTACCATGCTGTTGCCGCTCTCTTCTTGCTGTGCTATCTTTGCTGATTTTGAAATTAGCCAATGATTAATAAAATGCAGCTCATCTGTTGAGTTTCAATTGGCAGTGCACTTCATGAAATCTGTACCATATAGCAGGAAATTGAAGATCGGATTAATGTCCGTTTGCAGAAAACACATTATGTGACCAGGTGTAATGGAATCGTTTTGATAGATCAGATAGCTATCCAATCTGAAAACGCATGAAGTGGCAGTGTATGCAGCACCCAGAGATACCGGCTTGTAGTTCATTCCAAAACCGCAACACAAACTCCACGTGAGACAAAAGAAATAAAACTTCTGTCTGTATAGTGCCAGTCGAAATAAGACGAGAGAAGTAAGACATGGGAACTTTCAACAAATGAAGATATTTGGTATACTCTAGGGCTGAAACAGGTCCTATACAAAGTAGGCTAATAACTTATATCTTCATGAACGTATTTCCATAATAACACAATCATAAGTGGATACAGTATCACACATAAAACCTAACCTAAGATTTCTCTTACCCATTTCCCCTCACACACACATAAGTGTGTAATTTACTAAATGCCTTTCCCTTCATATATTTCAAATGACTCCGCAGATTTATGACTTTCTACCTCATTATGGCTGTAACAAAAGATGCGCCGCCAGTGTGTGGCTGATGCTGCCCTTTTGGTTAGGACAGCTGGGGCAAGACCGGGTGTGTGTATGTGTGCTTCTGTGACAGCGCGCACACCTCGTGGTTCCAGTGACGCTTTTCACCAAGGGGGCGTGGTTCTGCGAAAAACTGGGACCTGGGTTTTGCCCTTTTAAGGGCCCCAAAAGTGCCCGAATAGTCGTTAGAACATTTAAAAAAAAAATGATCTAAGGAAAACAATAAGGCCTTTGCCCTTCAGGGCTGGGCCCTAATGATCGGAAGGAAAACAATAGAGCTCTGCGCCCTTTCAGAGCTTGGGCCCTTATAATCCTAGCGGAAACAATCAGGCCTTCGCCCTTTCAGGGCTTGGGCCCTAATTATCCTAAGGAAAACAATAGGGCTTCTGCACCTTTCAGGCTTGGGCCCTAAAAAAAATAATCCTAAAGGCCTGTTCACACCGGGACGAATTTCGCACGCGATATCGTTCGACGTTTAACGCCTCAGTGACTAAACAATGGGCGCCAATGTGAGTGTTCACACCGACGCAAAAAACGCCACGCGCTAAAAGCGTCATTTAAAAAAAACGCCTCGGGTTCGTTTTTTTGGGTTTGAGATTGGCGGTTTTGCTCACATGTCTGGTATTCTGAAGTTACAGTAAAGCATAGCTTGGGGCCGCTCAAACACAAAACGGTCTTGCCAGGAACACATCACGCGAAGAAGATAGCTGCTGGTCTCGGAGCATAAAGAGCTATGATAATATTTATATTAATATTTCTGTAATAAAAGTATCATAGGTGACCGACAGTCGCTGTTTTCCGGGACATGTGTAACTTTGTGCTTTATAGGAATCTGAGTTGAGGTTAGAATTGCGCATAGTGTGGGTAGTGTCGGTTAGATTTTGACAAGTGAGGAGAGGAGATAACCGCTACTGCCGACGCGTTATTCTTTCTTTTCTTTTCTTTTCTTTTTCTATTGTGACCAGAGTTGGATGTTTGAAGTAAATAAATAATCCAAGGCACTCGAATTTTAGTGGAAAAGTTAAAAAGCCTTTATTGGTTCATGGCTTTAGTTAATAAAAACTGGTGACAGAGACACCTACGCGTTGCGGCTATAAGCCTATGCCTTCGTCAGGGTGTGTGTAGCAAACAAACTCACAGGTGCATTTTAAGTAGCAGTTAATTAATCTCAATAGTAAACACCTGGTCATCCTATGCCACATTAGCCAGCAGGGAGCAGAGTTCAACAGATAGGATAATACAACAACATATCAAAAGATGTCAACAGAAATGTCAGCAAAGAAAAAAATAAGATATGTTCAATACCTATTATCTTCAGTGTACTTGGACTTCCATGATTTGTATCTCTATAATGAATGGCCATATAATATAAAGGATTACAGACTCGAATGGCATTTTTATGTTCTGATAATCTTATCTTTAGTTTTCTGGTAGTCATTCCTATATAAAAACATCCACATGGACACTCCAACCTATAGATCACAAAAGAGGTATTACAATTGATAAAAGATCTTATTTTCAGTTCAGAGCCAGAAGTTACATCTCTAAATATTTTAGTCCTAATCATATTGTCGCAGTGATTACAGTTGCCACACCTATAGTTGTCACGAGTGAGAAAGAGGACCCAAAAGCAAAAGGCAGTCAATGAATAATTTAATAGTTCAGGCAGAGTAACACAGGTGGCCGTCAGGCTAATAACTCCAACAGAAGAATACCAGTCGTAAGGAAAACAGAAAGTCTCTTTAAACTGAACAGACTGCTGCCGTCAGGGACAGCAAAGATGATCACTCAGAGGATAGGACAGGCTGGGTCCGTAGCAGGCAAGGGAACGCCAATCCTGAACCACTCTCGATGCTGGAAGATTAACAGAGTAGATTCGAGGTAATACAGAGCTGGCATCAGACAGGACACGACACGACACGACACGACACGACACGACACGACACAATAACGCAGGATCAGGAGCAGTATGCAACAGGTACGTAACATAAGGCAATAATCTGACAAAGGACAAAGGAAAGGGAAGCCAAGAAATAGAGAGTCTAATCAGAGATAGTGAGGAACAGTTGGGGAGGTAAAGAGAGGGTGATGAGATGATGAGACTCAGCTGAGGGCAACTAGGATAATGAATGGGCAGTGTGCAATGTAATGTAGGAGAATGACCAGAAGAGGGCGGAAAAGGAATAGAAACAGAAAGAAAGAGCCAGGATCGTGACAATAGTTTCCTGCGCTTGAACTTAGCCACGTATTGGATTTCTTAGGAGAGAGATGACTTCTCACTACTTTATCTTTGATTGTTGGTGCTTTTCGAAATGTAATGGAAGGAGATACAGGCATGACTTCTCTGAGGTACGGGTCACTCATAACTATTTCCCAATTACTCTTTATAATTTTTTTAATTCTATTTGCCTCTGTACTATACTGTGTCACAAAATATACAGAGTTATCTGAATCCTGTGATTTACGTTTTTTTTGTAATAGTTCGTCTCTACTGATATTTCCCACTTTTTATATGCTTTGTTAATCACGCTATTTTTGTAACCTCGTTCCTTAAATCTTTGAGTCATGTCTTGTGCCCTGATGTTAAAATCTTCTTCCTTATCGCATATTCGTTTCAGCCTTTGGAACTGGCCGAAATGAATATTCTCAGTCATCCATTTATGGTGAAAACTATCTGCTCTCAATATAGTGTTTCTATCAGTTTCTTTTCTAAATATACTAGTATGCAACGCACCTCTACTATCTTTGAAGATTTTTAAGTCCAAGAAATTAATCTGAGTATGTGAATATTCAAGGCTCAACTTCAGATTTACATTGATATTGTTAAGAAAAGTATGAAAAGCTAATAAATCATCTACCGATCCTTTCCATATCAATATGATGTCATCTATATATCTGCCCCACCACTCCACATATTTTAAATATGGGTTTAAGTCAGAAAATACATAATTCTTTTCCCAGAATCCTAAATACAAATTTGCATAATTAGGGGCAAAGCATGCACCCATAGCTGTACCTTTAATTTGCTTATAGAATTCATCTTGAAACAAAAAAATATTGTTTTTCAATGTCCATTCTGCTAGTTGTACAATAAGTAAGTAAGTAAGTAAGTAAGCCTTTATTGTTCAGCCTTGGCTGAAAATTGGTCTTTGGTCTTCGAAAACAATCACAACAAATAACATACAAAACACACATACATAATACATAATACATATATGCTTAAAATCAGCACAAATCCTTCCTTTTGTTTAAAAGACTTATTGCATTTGGTACGAAAGATTGTTTATAAATTGCTTTAATAGCCTTTGGTGTTCTGTAACGACGACGTGATGGCAATAATTCAAATACATGATTCAAAGGGTGTGATGTATCTCTTGCTATAGTCGAAGCTTTCCTCTGAACAGCAATTTGATATAGCTGTGCGACCGGTTTTTGTTTAGCTCCTACGATTTTTCCAGCAACTCTTGTAATTCTGTCTAATTTTACTTTATTCATATATGTAGCTCGTCCAAACCACACAGTTATATTATACCCTATAACACTCTCGATCAAACTTGTATATACTCTTTGCAGAACATCCTGACTTAAAGAAAATTCTCTCAGCTTCCTTAACAGGTATAACCTTTGGTTTGCTTTCTTACAAATCAAATTAATATTGTCAGAGAAATTCAGATTACAGTCAACCATAGTTCCCAAATACTTAAACGTCTTAACAATTTCAACTTTTTGATCACATATAATTATTTCTGTTAAGGGCTCTGCATAATTTAAAATCAACTCTTTTGTTTACTTACATTTATCAGTAACGAACTTGCCTCGCACAATTTTTCTAATTCCAGAACCTTATCCTCATATTGAGAATGTATACAATCTTTCCATAAAAGTGCCACAAGTGCCATATCATCTGCATATTTGTATAATTTGTAATTCTCATGCTGTACTCTAATACCACTTGTATAAACAGAAAATAAAAGAGGTGACAGGACACATCCTTGGGTGCCCCCGAATTTAAAAACATAATATCTGATTCAAACCCCCTAAAACAAACTCGCTGTGGTCTGTTTGTTAGGAAGTTCTTTATCCAGTGAACAATTCCTCCGTTTACACCAAATATCAGAAGACGTTCCAAGAGCAGATGTATCTGCATAGTATTGAAGGCAGATGTATAATCAATGAAAAGAACACGCACATAAGCCTTCATTTGTTGTTTTTCTTCATAAAACATGCAGGTGTCATTTCAGTAGATGACCTCATATCCAAATAGTGTGTTAATGCTTCCAGTCCATCTCTATGATCTCGTGTACAGGGATTCAACATCCATAGTCACCAAAATAGATGATTCAGTAGTCTTAATCTTTTTGATAGTATTTAATACATGAGTTGTATCTTGAATAAATGAAGGAAGTTTTCCAACAAGTGGTTTGATAAAGCTGTCAACAAATTTTGAAGCTGGCTCTGTAATAGACTCATTTGTTTGTATTTTTTCCTCGCTCGATCCCCATGTATGAGGACGAGTGTAACGTTTGAGTGGTTTTGTTAAACACGGGGAAATTCGACAACTCTCATCTCTCGTGCATCTGTTCATCCGACAACTAGTGCTATGTTTTTATCTCTGGGCAACATCTCAACTTTGCGTTACATATCCTGTTTTTACGTCCTGTCCTGGCTGTTTTTAAGTGATGAAAATGTTCTGGTTTTCAAAAAAAAAAAAAAACCTCCTGGAAAAGATCGGATTCTACGGCAAAATATAGATGGGCAAACAAGGTGGATGAGGAAGAAAAACAGGATAAAGAGGATAAAAACGAAAGATATAAATAGATTTTGTTAGTTCGTTTTTGTAAGTTTGTGAGAGCTATTTTTTTTACATTTTGGAGCCATTTCTTTTAGTTATTTATTATTTATATATTTATTTTTCTAAAACAGAAGACATTATTTCTATCATTATTTCAATCATTTTTTTTTACAAAAAATTAACACCGTAGTATAGGATTCTATTATTTTTTCTGTTTTACATTAAGCGCCATGTAATGTCAAGGAATGAATTTGCATGTTCACTCGGCTCATCGTCAGCGAAAAACGCTTGGGTATGAACACAAAAAATGCGTTGAAAACGTCGACGAATAACGCGTGTGATATTCGTCCCGGTGTGTACGGGCCTAAGGAAAACAATAGGGCTCTGCACCCTTTCAGGGCTTGGGCCCTAATAATAATAATCCTTAGGAAAACAATAGAGGCTGCGCCCTTTCAAGGCTTGGGCCCTAATAATCCTTAGGAAAACAATAGGGCCTTCGCCCTTTCAGGGCTTGGGCCCTGATAATAAATAATCCTAAGGAAAACAATAGGGCCTTCGCCAGGGTGGGAATTGTGTAATTTTAGGGGCAAGGCCATTTGACCTCCACCTTTATTTTTTTTTTAGGGGCACCAAGGCAATATAACAGGGCACAAAGGCCATTGAGTACAATTCAATGGTTTTTCCATTCAGATTAATACCCTAACATCCTAATTTGGAATAAGACATGAATTGTGACTTTTTTAATAAAAAAAATAATAAAATTTTAACGAGAGAGAGAGAGTGCGCCATTACATTCTAGAAGGTAAAAAAAATCAGACGGAAAATATAAATTTATGTATAATGCAACGATGATAAAGTCTATCGATTATCATAACATTATACATATATAATCTATTATTATGAAAATGCCTGACATGGCTCGAAGAACACAGGTAAGTCAAATACCATTGCAAAAATGTTTATTGTCTTCAAAACGACATAATCTGCATGTTACAGCGATCTGTTAGCTCTGTTTGGTTTTCCTGCATTGTCGAATGCTCTTCTTCATGTGTTTCAAATATGGACAGTAGAGCGCTCCCGCACATCAGTAGCCAATACAGCGCTCATAATGATTACGTTGACGCATTTGGCTATAAATTCAATAAAATATTATTCCTGTCAATAGAAATCTGATGTAAACGGAGAATATATAAATATTTCGCCAAATCTGCACACTTTTGAGCTAAAAGCCATGAGAGACATTGTTTTGTGAATCGCTGTCATGGCGACAGCACAGGAGTTTTTTATGAATGGGAACGAAACGGTTACCTGAAACGTAACCTCGGTTCTCTCTAGATGAGGGAACGAGTATTGCGTAAGCTAGCTTACGCTACGGGAAAGATTCTTCTTTGCCGAACAATTGAAGCCAAAAATTTTAATAATTTGTAATCATTGTCAACGCACTTCTCAGGTGCAGGACCTAGAGCGGGCTAACTAGCAGGCGCGAGCTATCTCTCTCCCGAATCGGCGTCTTCCCTAAAAGCCCCGGTGTTGCCTAGTAAGCCCTGCCGGGAAACATCGACCTTAGTGGGCAGGGCTTACATGGCGGCGGGTCGGGCTGGTTCATGCCTGCATTCGATGGCAATTTTGCAGGCATACCAGGCCGATCTTCTGAGAGCTTGGATGAGGGAGAGGGACCAAGCTCCTGAAGATGTCTCCGAGTTGAGGAAAGCCGCAGATTTGTCTCTCCGGGCCACAAGAGAGACAGCACGTGCCATTGGCCGCTCCATGGCGGCCATGGTGGTCACGGAGAGACATCTGTGGCTGAATCTCTCGGGGATTAAGGATAAGGATAGGTCCTTTTTGCTGGATGCGCCGCTTTCGCCTTCTGGCCTGTTCGACGACGCCGTTAATTCGGTCGTCGACAGGTTTCAGGAGACGAAAAACAATCTGCGGCGTTCCAGCAATACCTCCCTCGTAAGGCAAAATCCAAGTCGAGTAGGATGGGGCAAAGCAATCAGCCCCAGCCATCAGCCAGCTCCTCTCACAGGGCAGAGCAAAAAGAGAGCGTTTCCTCTAGAGCCCCCCCTCCGGGGACATGGCAACAGAGGAAACGCTCTCAAAGAGTCGAAGTCCTCCGGCCAGAGAGGCGACCTGAGGGACGTCATTCAGGCTAGGAGGGACTTCGGGAGAGAAGTCCTAGCTGCGGCAGGACTTCAGAGGGCCGCCCCCTCCGCTGTGGGTCAACCGAGGTTGTTCTCACAGCGGGGCCCTCTAGGAAAAGATGCATGCCCGCCGTTAGCAGCGTTTCGGGCCGCGTCAATTTCCAGCGAAAATGTGATTGTAAAACATTGATTATGGTCACAGGGACCGAATCGGCTACGGTCTGCCGGTATTCCGCTTCAAGTAGTCGAAAAAGTTACTGTGAAAACACCAGAGGTCAGCCCCGAGAGGCTGATACCCTTAGCGGGTTTTGTAGAGGAGTGGTATCGTCTCCCCAGCATATCTGCATGGGTCCTGCAGATAATAAAAAGTGGGTACAGACTGCAGTTCGCGCATCGCCCCCCCAAGTTTTCTGGGGTGGTGCGCACTGCGGTGGTCCCAGAGCAGGCTCAGGTGCTGGAACAAGAAGTACAGACTCTATTGTTGAAAGGAGCCATAGAACGTGTTCTTCCGGTAGACAGGGAGTCCGGGTTTTACAGCCGGTACTTTATAGTTCCAAAAAAGGATGGGGGGTTAAGGCCAATTTTGGATCTCAGGGTGTTGAACCGATCTCTGAGGAGGTTCAAGTTCAAAATGTTGACCATTCCAGCAATCGTGAGTCAAATCAGGTCCGAGGACTGGTTTGTCACGATAGATCTGAAAGACGCCTATTTTCACATCTCCATCCTTCCATGTCACAGGAGATACCTGAGGTTCGCTTTCGGGGGCGAAGCCTACCAATATCGGGTTCTTCCGTTCGGCCTAGCACTCTCTCCCCGCACATTCACAAAGTGTATGGACGTAGCCCTTGCTCCACTCAGACTTCAAGGGATTCGAATATTGAATTATCTCGACGACTGGCTTATCTTGACACAGTCTCGAGAAATGGCGGTTCGACATCGAGATGTCGTCCTGGGTCATATTCAAAAATTGGGGTTGAGATTCAATCTAAAGAAAAGTGTGCTAGAACCATCCCAGTCGACGACTTTTTTAGGAGTCGTGTGGAACTCGACTACAATGCAGGCACAAATGTCTTCCGCACGTATCGAGTCAATTCTGGCGATGGTATCCAGGGTAAAGCTGGGCCAGGCCATCACTGTGAAACACTTTCAGAGGATGCTGGGCCTCATGGCAGCGGCATCCAGCATTATTCCTTTGGGCCTCCTTCACATGCGGCCCCTCCAGTGGTGGTTGAAAACCAAGGGGTTCTCCCCCAAGGGGAATCCGTTTCGTATGATCAGAGTAACGCGCAGGTGCCTTCATGCTCTGCAAATATGGAAGAAACCTTGGTTCCTATCCCAAGGGCCAGTACTGGGGGTGTTGTGTCGCCGGGAAACCGTTTCGACAGACGCCTCCCTTACTGGCTGGGGCGCGGTCATGGACGGCCGCTTTGCCAGGGGTCTGTGGCAGGACCATCATCGTGCTTGGCATATAAATTGCCTGGAGATGATGGCTGTTTTCAGGGCTTTGAGGAGCTTCCTCCCAGACATCAAGGGTCGCCACGTTCTAATACGGACGGACAATACGTCAGTGGTGGCCTATCTGAACCGCCAAGGGGGACTCAGATCGCGCCCTCTGTGCAAATTGGCGCATCAAATTATCCTTTGGTCCCAGGGGAAAATACTGTCAATAAGAGCAATGTATATTCCGGGGGTTCAGAATCAGGGACCAGACATCCTGTCGAGGCAGGGGCTGAGGCCCGGGGAATGGAGACTTCATCCAGAGGTGGTGAAGTCGATATGGGAGAGGTTCGGAGCAATGGAAGTGGATCTGTTTGCGTCTCGAGAGACGTCCCACTGTCCACTTTGGTTCTCCCTCTCACATCCAGCCCCACTGGGGTTGGATGCCATGGTACAGGCTTGGCCGAGGCTTCGCCTGTACGCATTTCCCCCGATTGCACTGATCCCGGGAGTCCTGGAGAGGGTCCGTCAGGAGGGCATCAGTCTACTGCTGGTTGCCCCGAGATGGCCAACACGAGTATGGTTCTCGGACATAATATCACTCCTCATAGCTCCGCCATGGCAGATTCCTCTGAGGAGGGATCTGTTGTCTCAGGCGGAGGGCACAATCTTCCACCCGCGACCAGAGCTGTGGAAGCTGTGGGTCTGGCCTCTGAGGGGGTTCAGTACCTGAATGCTGGGTTATCAGCTGGAGTGGTTGAGACCATTCTCAGCTCTAGGGCTCCGTCTACCAGGAGATTATATGGCCTCAAGTGGAATGTGTTTCTCACTTGGTGTAGAGAACAGCGATTAGATCCAGTAAATTGCCCGGTGGCTTCAGTTCTGGATTTTCTTCAAGATCGTTTCTCTGCGGGTCTCTCCCCGTCCACTCTTAAGGTGTACGTGGCTGCCATTTCGGCTTTCCGCGCACCAATAGATGGTGGACCTCTGGGGAGGCACCAATTGGTCATTCGGTTTCTCCATGGTGCTTGGAGGATGAGGCCGGCGGTCAGGTCCAGGGTTCCTGCCTGGGACCTGGCAGAAGTTCTAGAGGGGTTATCCCTGGCTCCCTTCGAACCGTTAGAGTCGGCTTCGCCTAAGGACTTAACTCTGAAAATGGTCTTTCTGTTAGCTATCACCTCACTTAAGAGGGTGGGAGATCTCCAGGCCCTGGCGGTGACGCCGGCCTGCTTGGAGTTTGCCCCTGGCAAAGTAAAGGCCTTTTTGCATCCGAGTCCGGGCTACGTGCCGAAAGTTCCTTCTAATACGGCTCGATCTGTAGTCCTTCAGGCATTCCATCCTCCACCTCATGTGTCGGCGGAAGAGGAGAGGCTTCATCTGCTCTGCCCGGTCAGAGCATTGAGTATATACCTGCAAAGGTCCGCCTCTTGGAGGAGGTCGGACCAGTTGTTAGTGTGTTTTGGGTCACCAAGGAAGGGACTCCCGGCAACGAAACCAACTATAAGTAACTGGATTGTCCAGGCCATTACTGAGGCTTACAAGGTACGCGGCTTGCCTTCACCTTTAGCCATAAAGGCTCACTCTACTAGAGGCATGGCCTCCTCTAGGGCTCTTCTTTCGGGAGTACCCCTACAAGATGTCTGTGATGCAGCCGGCTGGGCTACCCCACACACTTTCGTCAGGTTCTATAGCCTCAACCTTCCCAGTACGCCCGGTGCACACGTGCTCGGTCCTTGCTAGTGCCTGATCAGTTTCACTCTGGGGCGGGTCTGTCAGGTGCGTGGCCTAGTGGGCACTCGTTCCCCAAAGAGTCGATTTTATCGACGCAGTGTTGAGTTCCCTCGATAGGGAACGTCTCGGGTTATGACTATAACCCTTGTTCCCTGAGAAGGGAACGAGACACTGCGTCGTGTTGCCACGCCCCTTTTTAGACCCTTGAGCGTCTTGCTTCATCGCGAGGCTAGTGTGTGTTGTGACAGCGTCACTTTTATACTTCCGGGTATGCCGTCACATGTTACGTCATGACGCAACACCAATCAGGATTGGATTAGTTTCATTCATACTTCAGAGGCGCACGCTTAGGGAGCGTCCCCAAAGAGTCGATTTTATCGACGCAGTGTCTCGTTCCCTTCTCAGGGAACAAGGGTTATAGTCATAACCCGAGACGTTTCTGATGCAGAAAAGTTAGTCCAATGCATTTATGACCTCGAGACTAGATTACTGTAATGCTTTATTAGCCGGTTGTCCTGCATCCTCAATAAACAAGCTACAGTTAGTCCAAAATGCAGCCGCTAGGAGAAAATACGATCATATTACACCGATTTTATCATCTCTACACTGGTTGCCTATTAAGTTCCGTATCAACTACAAAGTACTACTACTGACCTATAAAGCCCTAAATGGTTTAGCTCCTATGTACTTAACGGACCTTCTTTCGCCCTACAATCCACCGCGTTCTTTAAGATCACTAAATTCAAGGCTTCTGGTCATTCCTAGGATATCTAAGTCCACTAAAGGAGGGAGGGCGTTCTCACATTTAGCTCCAAAACTCTGGAATAGCCTTCCCGATACGGTCCGAGGCTCTGACTCGCTGACACAGTTTAAAACTAGACTAAAGACGCATCTCTTTAGTCAAGCATTCACATAATGCTTACCTTTTATTCCTCTGTTATACCATACAGAACCGTTTGCCACTGACCCTGCATTACCACGGCAGTGGGGCTCGACAGCCTTTTAGACAAACGGTTCGGCACGTTCGGCATGTATGGTTGGGTTGCGGAGAGTTTGCGAGATAGTGATTTTCTAACACCGACTGCCGTATAATGGAAATCATTATGAACATCAGCTATGCTAATTATTTCCCATCTGCCTTTCTGCTGTTATCTCGGGACGTTTGTCCCTGAGAAAATGGAGTTCGTCAGGTCCAGTTTGTATCCAGCCTCTCACGGGGTAATTCAGATGCCCCAACGCCTGTGAAGAGACGAACTCAGACGCTGGCGATATGTTATGGCGCCGTGTTACATATAAACAATTTTTATATTTAATATTTATATAGAAACAATATGAATGTAAGCCAGAGGAGAACTGGCCCCGACTGAGCCTGGGTTCTCCCAAGGTTTTTTCTCATCCAATCTGATGGAGTTTTGGTTCCTTGCCACTGTCGCCTTGCTTTGCCTGCTTTTGGCTTGCTTAGTTGGGTTTATTTAAAGGGCGGGTTTACTGCAATTTCACTTTTTTGATTTCAAATAGTGTGTAATGTTGCTATTGGTGCATGAAGAGTATCTGCAAGTTGCAGCACTGAAAGTTTAGTGTAAGCAGAGATATCGTCTTTTAAAAATCAGGAAGTAAAATTGCCTACAAAAACGACTCCGTTTTGGACTACAGCTGGGTTATGGTACGTCACTAACCCACACATTTGCATCAACCTTTCCCTCTGGAATATGCAGGAAAGGGCATGCGTCGAGTGAGTTGTGTTCACGCAGCTGTCAGGTCTTCTGTGTTTCGGGCTTCCCACGGACACTATACTTCGACAACAATGGACACAATTTGTGTTTGATTATATTCCTGAAAGTGACGATGGTAATCTAGCTCTCTGTGCTGCGCATTTACAGAGACAGCTTCCAGAATCTCCACGAATTCAATACCGGATTAACGTAAACAAGAAACTGTTTCTGGAATCATGAAGCAGATCCAACTTTAAAACCAGCAGTTAAAAGTCAGCAGTTGTTGGGCCACACTGTAAGTAGGCTAAGACGTTTTTTTTTATTTTTTTTTTTTCAAATGCCAGCGCTTGCTTTGTAGGCTTTATGGGCTAGCTGCTACTAGTTAGGCTATTTTGTGTCTACGCAAACGCTTACAAACATTATGGACCTGAATTTTGTATAAGTACTAATGTTGTAAATGTATTTTTCATATATATATGCTTTATGACTTTATTTTCGATTTGATCAAGAACGTAAACCTGCAAACGCTGTTTGAGTATAACATTAGCCAGTCAGTTGCTATCGTTGCCAGTCAGATGCTATTGTGTAAAACAAACGTGTATTGAGTTAAAAAATGATGCAAATTATCATTCAGAAACCTTTATTATGAGCCGTGTGTGGTGAGGTTCTGCTTGACTCGATTCATCACGGCTTTCTCGGTCTGTATTGACAGTCTCCACATCATTATTTACGTGTATCCACCGTCTATGTTATCCACATTTGGCATGCCCGCCCGTTTCGCCCGTGAAGGTAATGGGCGTTAATCTTTCGGACAACGTGAGCGACAGTTTAGCCAATCACAACACACCGGCCCAAACGAACCAATCTGAGCCCACAACGTCATTCTGAGGGAGTGTTTTCATAGACTCAGGAAGTCATCCGCTCGTGCAGGGGACAGAGGAGAGCGCGGCTGACAATAAAGGTGAAATTTATGAAAAATAAGACTTTTAAAAAAAGAAAAACCACGGATACATGTTATACTGCACCCCATAAACACAATCATGCAAAGAAAAAGAGCAGTAAACCCGCCCTTTAACATTTAACAATATTATTGATCTGTGTTGTACTACTTTCATGTTATCACTGTGAAGCTGCTTTGATACAATCTGTATTGTGAAAAGCGCTATATAAATAAACTTGATCTTGACTTGACCCCCGCCCCTTTTCAGTGCTGCGCTCGTTGTCTTTTGCCTTCCGGTCTGTATTTTCACAGCGATCTTTCATAGGCATGAATGAACTGCTCGTAAAAAAAATCCCGGTCGACATTTGTTAAGACATCTGCTTTACAATGCTTATAATAAACATTACAATGCTCATGATAACTTTTGTTAACTCTACAATAAGTAAATCCACTTCACCAGCTAATTACTCCTCGACAGCGATGCCATAGAAATATACAGAGCGACTGCAAAACCGGAAGTTCAAAGACAATATTAGGCAGATGATGGCGCCCACGTTTCTCTGGTGCATAAGGTCTATAGAGGTGGTGATAATGGTGATGCTGAGGTGCAGGTGTGTGTGATTAAGGAATGACGTGCAGGTGGGAACAGTGAAAGTGGTAGGAAGTGTAGTGCGGGAACCTGGCAGACCTGTAAAGCTATTTTCCTCTGGAAACAAACTTTGTTGCATTATTTTCCTGTTATTTCTATAAAGCTGCTTTGAAACAATCTGTTTTGTAAAAAGTGCTATATAAATAAATGTGACTTGACTAGATCCAGATGCATACGCAAAGAAGTAAAGAAGGTGTGGCTTCAGTATTGTAGTAGTGTTGTCGCTGCCATATTGTGAGACGCTGTGTGTTTCTGTGCGTATAAGCAAAAGCAGCACTTTATTTGGCCTTCCGAAAGTGGACACAATTTGGAATCAGTGGCTAAGATTTAATCACTACACAACAGAACAGTACAACCCAAATGTTCATATGTGTGCAGCGCATTTTACAAAGGACAGTTTCCTAAACCTGGGAGAGTACAAGGCTGGCTGTGCACAAAGGCTATTTCTAAAAAAAAATCAACTTTGCTAGGGCAATCTAGTGCTTCTGAATCAGAGGCTGTAAGTATTTTTTATTATTTGGTAAAGTATTTAAAAGGTATTGTTCAAATTCAGAGTTTTGTGTAGTGTGGAGTTACGCATATTGTTTATTGTTCTTACAAACAAAAGTGCATAGATGGATTTATGTTTACAAACATAGTATCCACTGTTCTCCACTTATAACTTGTGGTAAAAAGATGACAAACGTGTCGCAGATCTGTTTTACACTGGGTGCTCAAGCAGAGCTGAAATAGCATGTGCCCATATTGTGTTTTCACACTATCAGTGTTTGTTACATGCAGCTGAACCGCGGCATGTGTACTGTAAAGACATACAAGTATCATAATCTGATCAATTGTCTTGGTCATCTGCATCTGTCTTTATAATTGCTTTGGAAGCTGAAGCTTGCGATTATGGTAAGGGGTGTTCTTGAGGTAGCTTGAGGTGTTCATAATGCACTGGGTCAGCGGGCCAATCAGAGCAGAGCACACTATGCTTAGAAGGAATGCCTTTGTAGAAATCGATGTGTTTTAGAAAGACTGGGCATAGAGAAGCTATAAAGCATGATAACATTAAAGCATCTTAACATTTTTTATTACACCCAACAGACAAAATAATGATCTTTCAAAATAGCATCATATGACCCCATTAACACTTCACCAAAATCAAGCTTTTTCACAAACAAATTTCAGAGAACTTTGGACATAAGTCTTTTGTCTGTCATTAGAATGGCAGCATCTGAAGTTATATTTAAAATAATATTTAGATCAGATATACATAAGAAATCGGTAAAGTGGGAATACAATTAGGGGAGTGCTGCTCAGGGCACAACCTAACGCGGGGTTAAATATAGCACAGACCTTTTACATAGTCAGTCAGGATCAAGCAAGTTGTCTTTCCGCTCTTTTCTCTCACTGCCAGAAGACGGTCTCCCGCGAATTTGCAGAAATTTTTGATTGTATTTTGTGAAGATACTGGACAAAGAGTGTTTTGACACCATGAAAGTAAATTTTTTCATCATATATTTTTTTCGGTTTCTGATTTGGGTGTATACATTTCCAAATCTAACTTTATATTGCCTTAATCACTGTCTTGTTGGCTCAAACATAGCATTGTTTTGAAACATGTCAGCAATTCCTAGCGACTGTTAGTTAGGCTTAAAATATGTAATACACAGTAGGGCTGAACGATTAATTGCATTTGCGATAAAATCGCAATATGATGAAACGCGATTTGTAATCGCAAGAGCTGCGATTAGATTGGTCACGTGACACGCGAGAGAAAAGCAGTCTGCAAGATCAAGCATCAACTTGCCACGCTACGCGGTCTGGCATTCAGAAAAGAACAGTTTTTTAATGTATGTGATATTGTGTTATCTATTCTCTCCCCAACAATTCTGGATTCGATTCAGAGAATTTCAGAATCGAGTCTGAGCTTAGCTTTAAACACAGATGCGTGATGACGCTGCGTGTGCTTTAGAAACGAACCGTATTCTGCTTGCTTCTATTTTCTCGCTCTCTCTCTCCTCACTCACGCGCACACACGACACCGATCGAACCTTCCGAAACATAGTAACGTTATTTCATAAAGTTCGGGATTGAACCGAATCACAAGGATATTCGCGGGTTTCATTGAACAGGTTTTGTCGCTTTGCTTGATGTTATAACGTTAAGGCCACTTCTGCGTCGAGGGTACGCCGCAGTGTACGGCGTTGGCTTCGCACGTAGGCGACGCCGTTGTGAGCATTTATACTTCTGCGTTCAGGTCTTGGTTGCTCTGCAGTACTGCTCCGAAACGCTAGTTGGCGGCGGAGGGTTTTAATGTTCCACTGTGTTTAGATTCCTCGCGGCTAGGTTACTACAAGCAATAGCGACTGAAAGAGAGCTGATCATGTTGGAGTTGGAGCTTATTGAGGTGGAAAAACAGTTCATTTTAGTGAAATTACTAAAAATGAAAGGCAGAAATGAGAGAAGACGTCGGAGGAGATGGTTTGTGTGGAAATGTGTGAGAAGGTACGTGCGGAAATGCGTATGAGGAAATGCGGTGCTACCAAGCCGACCAATCACCGATCTTGCGGTCCGCGTCGTCGCGACGTGTAGTTACATTTTTGAAGAGGTGCGCGTCAGGCTACGGCGAAGGGTACGCGGTGTGGGACGCGTCTGTGCGTATGCTACGCCCCACCTACTGCGCGCACCCGACGCAGAAGTATAAATTGACTCTTGCAGTGCACGTTCTCTCCCGCAGGAATTTTCCTTACAAATGCTTCACAGAGGCATTATTTATTTCTTTTGGAATGCAGTTGGCTTATATATTAAAACTATGAAAATCACTGAGAAGGCTGCTTTCATTTTAAAATACTAACGCGGGCTTTGTGAAGAGCGCTCATGCATGCGGCTGTGAGCGACTCATTGGGTAAATGCACTTGAATGTCAAAATGCTTTTATGACGCGAAATTAATGCAAACACGGTCAGTTATATCTTAAACCAACAGGACAAACCACATTTACAATTTCAAAAGAGATATGTGCATTAGTGTGAATGGAGCTTATCGTATCTACTGAGGGGGAAATCACTCCAGCTCTTGAATGAAAAACATTCAGACAGCCTACTTTTAAATACTGAAACCACTCTTTGTTTATTGCTTGTAATGCTTTTTTTGTTTATCTTTATTTACTAGCTTTTATATTTTGAAGTTATATTATATAGCCTATTTTAAATTCTTAACATGTAATTGGTTTAATTAAATGTTTTATATATTTATTTTTGAAAGTATGTGTTTTACACATGTAATTAAATACATATTTTAAGTGTTATTAAGATTAATTAATAAGAAAAGTAGATCGGATCATGAGCTGCCTAAAGATTCCCATCCCTACTGTACAATGATTTATTGCTTGTCTTTGTCGACTAATACAGAAGGTAAAGAACTTTTTTTTTAATCGCATATTAAATCGCAATCGCAATATTGGTTAAAAAAATCACAATTAGATTATTTTCCATAATCGTTCAGCCCTAATACACAGCGGGGTTAGTTGCAACACAGTGTTACAACTAAGCCGCCAAGTGTACAATGATAATCAAATAAAAACAGGGAGCCACACAACTTTCAGATTTGAGTATACATTTATCTTTGTTGGACTTTCACAAACAATAATGGAATTTAAAATGTATAAAATTTAGTGTACTATGAATGATAACTTGTTTTTATTAAAAATATGGCCTGTTTTAATTGCAATAAACCCTTTAAATTTTTATTTTAAGCTCATTTGTATTATTATTACTGTTATTATTATTATAATTGTACATGCAGCTGCAACACACAAATCTAATTTAATTGTAATTACTATATTTTATAATTGTATTTATTATTATTTATTCCAAAACTGTGCAACCCTTTTCTATGTCTCTATCCATGATATTGATCCACAATAGAAGGATGATTTGATGAGGGATGAATGTATGGATATCTGTCTATACAGATGGACAAACAATATCAATCAGTTTGCATGCTTTTTTCAAGTAAGCTGTACTTATTGGATTTTACAGTGTATGTTGGTTGTGTAAAAAAAAATATTAATCTAACCTAATTATTTTTTAATTAATTGAGCCAAAACCAAAATGCGTTAGGTTGTGCCCCGCTTTCCCCTATTCTATTTTAGATGGAAGGGGATAATGAATTTAATTGTGTGTTTCCCCGTGAGTGTAATTTATATTTGACATGTTATAGAGTTTAGGTTCAAAGATTTGGCTCTAAGTAAATGAAATGCTGCATCTAGAGGTAAGCTGTTAATTACAGGTCCAGTGGCTCGACAAGCAACACAACAGACTCAATTTCCCATATCAGACGAACAACGCAGCACCTGAGCATCCAAACTTTTTCCTATTGAATGCTCCAGCAATTTTTCCCACCCAGTGCTTCCCAAAGAGAGCATGAGGAGCAAAAGTGAGCCATTGCCTTTTGAAACAAGCCCAGTCATGCTGAGAGGACTGCAAGCATCTATCAAAGTGATAACGCTGATAAACAGAAGGAGACAGACGTGTCTAGAGACCCCTGAGGAAGTGTTACTATATACTCCAGGGTGCAAGATATAGAATTTCACACTGAAAGAAAACTTTAAATATTTCATGATGTGATGTGTTATGATGTAAAACAGACTGTGTGTTGCCTCAAAGGAATTCTGATTTTGCATCATAATCATCAGATTTGACTTTGAGACTAAAGTTTTCAAGACATAAGCTTATACTTCGCCAAACAGCTATAACAGAAATGTACTTTACTGGCTTATTTTTACATTTTTAATGGTTTTTTTTTTTACATTTTGCCATATCAATCCCTGCATTGACATGCAAACTATTACACTACAGTACAAATGTAAAAAGAAATATGCAAAATTATGCAATATATTAAAATCCAAGGTGTTTTTTCATATTACAATAAATAAATAAATAGAGTTACTATAGTTTTTGTTACTACAATAAACTTGTAGCAACATGGTATTAGCCAAGTTTCAAAGGTGATACAATCAATTTGATGTAGGGCTAGCAGCAATAACTGGATAACTATAGGACATTTATTTATATCAATAATAAAGAAAGACTTCTGTGCTCAGTTATATTGGCGAGTGTTCATAACAAGCTCAATGACAGCTGGCAGTATCACCTCAGCACCTGACAACCCTGCAGAGAGATATTATTTTTTCTTCACCTCACAAATTATATTGTGGAGTGATATCAATCAACATAAAAAAGAGTCAAAAGACCCTTCCAATATTACAATATGTCTCAGTTCTATGAGACAGTGACATACTGTAGTACTACTTAGTCCTGACAGTGGACTAAACAAGCTTCACCAAAATTCAAGATTTAAATTGCTCCTGTATGAATAGTTTATATATATATATATATATATATATACACTCACCGGCCACTTTATTAGGTACCCCATGCTAGTAACGGGTTGGACCCCCTTTTGCCTTCAGAACTGCCTCAATTCTTCGTGGCATAGATTCAACAAGGTGCTGGAAGCATTCCTCGGGGAGTTTGGTCCATGACATGGTGCATTATCCTGCTGAAAGTAGCCATCAGAAGTTGGGTACATTGTGGTCATAAAGGGATGGACATGGTCAGCAACAATACTCAGGTAGGCTGTGGCGTTGCAACGATGCTCAATTGGTACCAAGGGGCCCAAAGAGTGCCAAGAAAATATTCCCCACACCATGACACCACCACCACCAGCCTGAACCGTTGATACAAGGCAGGTTGGATCCATGCTTTCATGTTGTAGACGCCAAATTCTGACCCTACCATCCGAATGTCGCAGCAGAAATCGAGACTCATCAGACCAGGCAACGTTTTTCCAATCTTCTATTGTCCAATTTCGATGAGCTTGTGCAAATTGTAGCCTCAGTTTCCTGTTCTTAGCTGAAAGGAGTGGCACCCGGTGTGGTCTTCTGCTGCTGTAGCCCATCTGCCTCAAAGTTCGACGTACTGTGCGTTCAGAGATGCTCTTCTGCCCACCTTGGTTGTAACGGGTGGTTATTTGAGTCACTGTTGCCCTTCTATCAGCTCGAACCAGTCTGGCCATTCTCCTCCTTGGCATCAACAAGGCATTTCCGCCCACAGAACTGCCGCTCACTGGATATTTTTTCTTTTCGGACCATTCTCTGTAAACCCTAGAGATGGTTGTGCGTGAAAATCCCAGTAGATTAGCAGTTTCTGAAATACTCAGACCAGCCCTTCTGGCACCAACAATCATGCCACGTTCAAAGTCACTCAAATCACCTTTCTTCCCCATACTGATGCTCAGTTTGAACTGCAGGAGATTGTCTTGACCATGTCTACATGCCTAAATGCACTGAGTTGCCGCCATGTGATTGGCTGCTTAGAAATTAAGCGTTAACGAGCAGTTGGACAGGTGTACCTAATAAAGTGGCCGGTGAGTGTATATATATATGTATATTTGTGTATATATATATATATATATATATATATATATATATATGTATATATATATATGTATATGTGTATATATATATACTGATAACATATAAAATAAACATAGTCAAGCAATATCACACAAGCAAGAGTGCTTTATTATGCAACAATTCAGTTAAAAACTAAATTCTGAAACAGTAAAACTAAGCTAATACAGACATACACGATCATGCCTTAATAGCTGCAAAAATCTACTATGGTATACTAGTGTAGCAAAATCTCTAGAGGTTAACTTTCTAGTGATATATATTCCATATAGCTGCAATAAGTCAAAAACTATTTATAATAATGGAAATACCCGCGGTTCCGGTGGGTATGAGGTGAATCGATACCCGGGGAGTCAGATAGACACTCTGTCTGAGAGAAATAGACACAGAAGGTTTCTCGCAAATATCAGGTGGGCCACTTGTCTTCTGTTTGAGACAGTACTGATGAGCTGTTGACAAGGAGAGAGACTCAGCTGGAGAAAATCATTCCCGCCAGAGCAACGGGAGTGAGAATCCTGCCGTGCATCTGTAATAGTCTTCATGACTCAAGGCCTCCACAGGCGAGAGCTGCCTGTGCTGTGTTTTGCTAACTTTGCTGCTGACTTGCAAGTCTGGAAAGTAGAGAGAAATACAACAAAATGTGCTGTGCGTTCCTGCAATATGGCAGATCAGAGGGAATTCTGCTCTCTGTTTCAAAGCAGCACTAAAGAGAGTGGAGAAACAGACTCTGGCAAAGACAGAGTAAGTCGGTTTTAAATATTCCATGTTCTGGTGCATTCAGTAGAGAGAAAAATCCACGCAGCTCTTTACATTTACATTATATTTATTCCTAATGAGACCCTCTTAGCCACATCCTTCATTTCAAAGTACATCATGGTTTCACACTAGTTATTAGCAAAAGCAAGGCAACAGTGGCAAGGAACTAAAACTCCATCAGATTGGATGGAGAAAAAAACCTTGGGAGAACCCAGGCTCAGTCAGGGGCCAGTTCTCCTCTGGCTCACATTCATATTGTTTATATATAAATATTAAATATAAATATTGTATATATATATATATATATATATATATATATATATATAAACACAGAGCCATAACATATCGCCAGCGTTGAGTCGTCTCTTCACAGGCGTTGGGGCATCTGAAATCCCCGTGAGAGGCTGGATACAAACTGGACCTGACGACGCCATTTTCTCGGGACAAACGTCCCAGAGATAACAGCAGAAAGGCAGATGGGAAATAATTAGTATGGCTGATGTTCATAATGATTTCCATTGTACAGGAGTTCAGTGTTAGAAAATCACTATCTCACAAACTCTCCGCAACCCAGCCATACGCGCCGACCGTTTGTCTAAAAAGGCTGTCGAGCCCCACTGGTGCGTTAAGCAGTTTCAGCGGCAAACGGTTCCGTATGGCATAACAGGAATAAAAGGTAAGCATTATGTGAGTGCTTGACTAAAGAGATGCATCTTTAGAATAGTTTTAAACTGTGTCAGCGAGTCAGAGCCTCAGAATCGTATCTGGGAAGGCTATTCCAGAGTTTTGGAGCTAAATGCGAGAACGCCCTTCCCTCATTTAGTGGACTTAGATATCCTAGGAATGACCAGAAGCCTTGAATTTAGTGATCTTAAAGAACGCGGTGGATTGTAGGGCGAAAGGAAGGTCCGTTAAGTACATTGGAGCAAAACCATTTAGGGCTTTATAGGTTAGTAGTAGTATTTTGTGCAAATGACTTTATACGCTCATTCCTATTTTGCACGCACGCAAAGCGGGCTTTTTTCCTCCACAGACGCACATTTCTGCGCAAACATTCCCTAGTGCTATTTTACACTTCCAGAAAGCAATTGCGCCACTGACCAGAAAAAACCTGGTCTAAAGTCAGAGGCGCGCTGCGCGTTGTTCATAATGCTATTTTAAGCACGCATGCTTGGCCATAATGTAGCGAGAGACACGCGTAGCTATATACACTTCATTCTCTCATCAACACAGATGCAGCAGTTTTTATTTTTGCAAATCATACATTATAACAAAGAATGATATTAACACATGAGGGAAATCATTGTGGTTTACATGAGGATGAAAAAAAAAAACCTTATTCAGGGCTCCAGACTAACTTTTTGCCTTGGTTGCACTGGTGCGCCTAACTTTTTTATTTTGGTGCACCAGCACAAAATTTAGGTGGACTAAAAATTTTTCTCGTCTCGCGTCACCTTTAACGCCACAATTTCAAGGTCACCTTTTTCTCATGCTCCATATATTCATATATATTATGTAAATGCTTTTAAAAAAGAATAAGATGTATTTTTTTTGAAGCACAATCATACTGTAAATAAAAATACAAATCTTTAAAAAAAATCTAAATTTAAAGTGCTGTTTTTACATTGTTCAAGTTAGGGCAGGGTATTGACACCAATTTCACAATTCGATTCAATATTGATTATTTTGGATATCAGGTACAATACATGGCAAATTTTCTCAAGGAAAACTAATCACTACTAATGCTGTAAGGTAAAAATTACCTGATTTGGACACAAACACTTAAATGACACTTTTATTTATTTTTATAATAATAATGTTATATGAACTATAAACATTTAAATGGTGGCTGCATAAAAACTTGCCAGTTTTTTTCAAACAACATTTAGCAAAATGCTGCTCTAGAGTAAATTTTTCTAGCTGGCTAACGAGTTTATGGTCACTGGATTTTTTTTTGAATGTGATGGTATGTGAGGTAAATGTGATGTTACATTACATTGTTTACACGCCTTTTACTGATGTCTTTCCACGGTTGAATCACAGATGGAGCGATTCTATGTGAAAGATACAGATTTCGATAAGTTGTACTCTATCTTTTAATACACTTTCAGATGCTCATTCGTGTTTATTTCGCGCTGTAACTGGTAGGTACTATTAAGGCGGAAGAGAAGCTCACGTGCGCTCCGCGCTGCTGCTTCTCTTGAGCTGAGCCAGAGCGATCTCACGCCACAGTGTCAATACACTATTTATGTTTTTGAATTTCGTAAGAAAATTGACCTAATTTGAAATCTGAGACTTTGTTTCATATAAATAGTAACAAAGCACAAAGATTATTGCGATTTATTGGATAAGATGCGCGCTACAACCTTCCATTCATTCATCAACTGAAAACAGCATAGCCCAACGGGTTAGTAAAATGAGAATTAGTTTTTGAATATGAGAATATATTTTACCTAGCCAACATTTTTAAAACATTTCAAAGTAGCCAACATTTTTAAAAGTTTCTTCGTCGTCTGTTTCTTCTGCTGCTGATTGCAGTTACTGATTCTCTGGTGTTCAGGTCACAATTTATTTCTTATCACACAGCACAGAGCATTTACCATACGTGCAAGGAGAACAAAAGACTTGTTTGGGGAGAGTCAGTGGATGCGATCATGCGGGAACGTTAGGTGCACTGGTGCGACCTCGGAAAAATTTTGGTCACACACTTACAAATTTTGGTAATGCTTCCTTTTACAGTCCAGTTACCCATGTAAATACTATGTACTTATTTTAGTAACTACAATTACTGGGTAATAACTAGTGCTAACCCTGAACCTACCCCTAAACCTACCCTGTTCCATGTACTTACCTTATATTAGCCAGTACTTTCTAGGTAAGCACACTGTAAATACACTGTAAGTACTGTACTGTAAAAGGAAGCGGTAACCCAAAATGGTAAAATATGTAAAAGTAGCCTACATTTTAAATAGAATAGCTTTAACTTTTCTAGCTATCAACTTTTATAGCAGAACATTTTATTAATCAAAAGTTAAAATAGGCCTATCTCGCATTCAGCGAAAATAAATTGGGTTCTTTCAATGACGCTATTGAGGAATGAGAGACTGAAGAGCGCTTTTCTCTTGCGTGCGCACACTGACGGCTGAACAACCGAACTTCTGGGCTTTTCTCAGTGAGAAAAGTTGTGGTCGAGTGGTAGAACATTGGTTCAATCATTTTGATGACACTGTTTCAAATCCTGCATAAACATAAAATTACCTTACATTAACAAATAGCCTAATAAAATCTGAACCAGCGCTTCTGCTCCTGTATTGAGACATGCTCTTTTCAGTTTCAGTGGCCTTAATACATTGTTCAACAAACGCAGCGGTGCTCACTTGAATTTATTTATTTTTCTCATAACAGCTAAAATAAAATCATTTTTTAAAACTGTAAAGGTCTCCTTTTTCATGTGATGTAAAGCAGCCCAGGCCTACATTCACAATAGGCTAACGACAAAACGTTTTCTTGCTCATTTGAGCAAACACACACTGCAAAAATATATTTTTTGGGCTGCTCCATGAACGTGAGTAAAGACGTGGTCGAATGGTAGAACATTGGCCTACGTATCTACCATTACAAAGACATGGGTTCGAAGTCCGATCAAACATGGACTATTGAAGTTATATTTTATTTAGGCTATTAATGCAGAAAGATTTGTTCTAAAACTCTGTTAGGCTACACCATTTAGTTTTTTTGCTTATATTTCTAAAATAGAATTACCATGCATTTCCATTTTACAAGGAACAAATCTCTTCCAGCAGATTGACTGAATTTACATCTTCAAAAGCAGTTATGTAAAAAAAAAAAATATATATATAGATAATTTATTTGTTTGTTTGTTTTTAAATAGGCTATGCAACACGCACGTTTAAACAACAAATAATAAAATCTGAACCAGCGCTTCTGCTCCTGTATTGAGAGATAACATGTGGCCTTAATACGCTACATTGATTCACGGCTTTTTAAAATGTCACAAAGTACAGCTAAGATTATAACAAACAAACACGTAAGGGTTAATGCCCGACAAGGTGTCCATTGTCAGGTTTTAATGGACGACGGCGAGGCGTAAAACCGGCCGACGCGCATCCGAAGTCCATTAAAACCTGACAAAGGACACCTTGGAGGGCATTAACCTGCTTATACCATGGTCAATTGCCAAATAAAACATTTTTAAAACATTAGTTTATATTTTAATTAGGCTAAATCTAGTTTTTACAAATAATAACTTGCCTGACGGTTTATTTAGCAACCGGAGATATTTATAGTCCGCTCAGCTTGTAGAACCCTTCAGGTTCAAAAATGCTATTTTTTTTCATGAAACACAAAGGTAATGTTAGGCAGTTATTTTTTTATTACACATAAAACACTATGTGTTACACTAGTCTACACTAACCACCGCTGTAGGTCGACTCTCCGATGCTGCACCTATAAATCATCTCTCTCTCTATAGTTCCCAGACACAGAACGTTTAGGGAACGTTAGAGAACGTTAGTTTATGGTTCTCTAAAGGTAAGTTTGAACCAAACCAAAAACTAACGTTTAGGGAACGTTCCCTCAGGGTTATAACGTTCCCTAAACGTTAAGGGAACAAACCAACTAAAACGTTCTCCTGTGGTTGCACTATACCTCTACACAACGTTCCCGTTTGGTTGTTTTTGGTTGTTCCGAGTGCGGTTTTGAAATGTTTAAACCAGCTCCATTAAATCCATTTAAACATTTTAAAACAGCTCTGTTTGCAGTCACTTGATTTAGATTCACTCAAAATGATTGGTCTTATGAAATCTAAGCAAGATAAACAGCATAGCAAGAGAATATATTATTTTTAAGCTGATATCAACTTAGCAAAAAACAAAACTTTAGTGCTTGATTTTTTTTAACTGTATTAGTCGAAAATACTTAAAACAAGAATCTATCAAAATCAAATCTCTCAAAATGTACTTCTTTCATTTCCCATTTCAATAACAAGTGGTTCAGTTCGTGTATAAATCCAATCGTTACACCCCCACGCCAGTAGGGGGATGAGCCTCTCAGGTGACCCAGAGTCGACCGATTGAAGTCCTGTCCTGACTTCCGTGTTGTGCTGTTTACATCGGTTTACGTACACCAAATCTGATGTTAGACATTCAATAAGACATTATCTGACCAAAGTCCTTCTGGATACACAGAACTTGCCTGCGAACCCGTCTTCTTTCGGTGGCTTTCAGATAAATGGACACTCAAGATAAATTAGTCATACAATACTACGTTTGTTAAAAGTTGTACAAAGCAAGAGTTTGTGTATTGTATATTCCTCGATGACAAACAGTTAAGTTAGGAGGATAGTTGATGAATGATGTTGAATTTGTGGTTCATGATAGATGATAAAGCCAGGACACATTGCATGAATCAAATTATATTTATTTTGTTTTCAATTAACAATTTGTTTTGTACATCTTTTTACATGCCTTTTTTAAATGTTTGTGAATCATGTTTTATATATCTGCTTAATAAATACATTAAGTGACTTATCTGTTTCTGTACTGATTGCATCGACAATAAAGACCCTTTAAGTAGCTACACATAAATGGGTAGCTATTTTAAAATAAACGACCCAATACCCTCATTTTTACACGTGTCAACATTAAATGATGACAATAAGGCACATTTTTATTTAACAAGTTACCACATCTTGTGGCATTATAAAGTAATGTACTTTTTTTCTTGCACAACCAATGAAACCTTAACATATGCTGAAAATAGCAAGCTAACATTAACTATGAGAGCTGCTTTTCAGGCAAAATAGCTTGAACTTTATGTACAATATAGTAATCAACTTAGCATAGGCTTCGAACACCAAAACTAAATCTGATGCATCAACGTTGTTTATCATGAATAGTTTGTTCAAATAACGTTTTTTGGCAGTGGCATTTAGTTTATCCCGGTAGGGTCCCTTCTCCTTTTCTTTAAACATCTCAATTTCTTCCGTTTTTCTTCAATTTTACCTCGTTTTAGCTAAACACCCACTATTTTACAGAAGGTAAACAGAGATCGTGCCTGTGTAAAGATGGCACCCACGTCCCATAATGCAAAGAGCAACACACTCCATTTTAGCATAGACAGTATTGGCTAGGGTGCCTGACGTCAAGGCGTGTGATGCAACAAGGACGTTCCTGATTGGCTGTAAGAAATTGACTAGAACCCAGTAGTCCATTCACTATCAGGAAATCTTGGAAAACAACCACCAGCTACCTACACGGCTTCTCATTCTCACGAAAAAGTAAGTGAACTACGTTACAGTTTCATGATGTTGTGGTTGTAATGCAAGTGTTTAGGGTTTAACCTTAAAGGACAACTCCGGTGCAAAATGAACCTTTGGTCGATTTCGTTTACTTTTACTATGGCCCATACCCTAGCGTTATAAGCTAACAAACAGTTTTAGAGATAAAACTCTTTACATTCGATTATCATGAAAACAAATCCCAGAGAACGGTCGAACTGGCTACCAACATTGGGATACCGAGGAATACCGTTCTCTGGGATTTGTTTTCATGGTAATTGAATGTAAATAGTTTTATCTCTAAAACTGTTTGTTAGCGTATAACGTTAGGGTATGGGCCATAGTAAAACGAAATCACTAGTTAATATCACTAACAAGGCTCAAAATAGCCCCACAATAGCACGTTAGCATAATAAGGGTCCCTACATGAAAAGATAGTTTTAGCAACATAGTGCAGATGCTACAGAACATAGTTACCTTACTAATCGTATAAGATTTTAAATCTAAAATGTTACACGTACAGTTTATTGATGGTCTTTGATTTTTACACTGCTTTCATTTTAATAAGACTTCATATTATTGTAAGGTGAGCTTAAAGGGTGCACTACTATGAAAATCACAGAGCTTCAGTGTGACATCAATTAGAAAAAGTATTTGCTGCATAGTATGCTTTGTGTTATCATGTTAGCCTGCTTGCGTTCTTGTTACAGATAAGATACACAAGTTCTTTCAATTAAATTAATTAGCATTTCTATGGCTGCTGTGTCTCCCCATTATAAAGTTTCTGGGCTACAATATGAAAATCCTGATAAATTCTGTCACATGCAATGTTAACCTTGTATGTATTTTTAGGTGCTTTTAATTTGTATACAATGAGTAAAAGGACAGAGCGGCAGGCCTACACAAAGCGATGGAAGAGGGCACAACGAGAGCTGGCATGACTAGAACAGACTGCACAAGAAGTGACGTGTCTTCGCCAACATCAAGAACCACAGCTACAATTGCAAGAGGAGTGTGACGTGGAGCCAGAGCTCATGGCAATGCCAGCAAGTTCGGTCAGCAGCTCTGAGGAGGACAGCAGCAGTGTTGCTTCTGCAACTTGGCAGTGTCTTTCAGACCTAGAAATGTGGGAGACGCCAATGGACAAACCTATGGATGAGACCAGTGACTCCTGCAGCGAGGAACACAACCCACAAGGTTCACTCAGGAACTTTTTGCAACACTGGGCCTTAAAACACCAGATTCAACACTCTGCTCTTAGATGATCTTCTCTGTGGGACTGAAAGCCAATGGACATCCAGAGTTACCGTCAACAGCCAGAACCCTTCTATCAACCCCGAGAGATATCAGGTCAACCACAGTATCAGGAATGGAGTATGTCCACTTTGGTTTAAGGAGAACTCTGGAAGGGCAACTCAACCAGTACCCAGGGGAGACTCTGAAAAAATATAAACAGTTGTCTCTCAACATTAAACGGACTTCCACTATTCAAAAGTAGCAAGATCAGTCTGTGTGCCATCCATCTGACTCCAACTCTGTGTTTTTCCTGTAACTCTAACTTCTGGTCCTTCAAAACCTAAGGATTTGGATTTTCTCAATGATGTGGTTGCAGAAGTCCAGGATCTGCTTGTAAATGGAATTCAAGGAAAGAAAGTTTTGATGCGTTGTGTTGTGTGTGATGCTCCTGCCAAGGCAATGGTCAAAGCAATAAAACTGTGCAGTGGATACAATGGATGTGACAAATGTATACAGAAAGGGCAATGGGTGGATGGCCGGGTAACATACCCCGAGGTTCAAAACACCCTGCGAACCAATGAGATGTTTAGAAGAGAGATGGCTGCTAGGGAAACAGAGGGGCTTACAGTTTCCCCATTTCTGCAACTTACCATTGATATGATAAAGATGTTTTCCATTGACTACATGCACCAAGCTTGTTTAGGTGTAATGAGGAAAATGAGGATAATGAGGGGAAATAGGCAGGTCAGACTGTCTGCTGGACAAGTTCAAGAAGTCAGCAGAAGACTAGCTTGTTTGAGAAAATCTATTCCAAGTTGCTTTACCAGGAAGCCACGGAACTTGGAAGAAGTGGACAGATGGATGGCGACAGAGCTGCGTCAGTTTGCCCTGTACACAGGAAAAATGGTGCTCAAGGACATTCTGTCAAGCCCGCTGTATAAGCATTTCATGGCTTTCAGCGTGGCAATGAATATTTTCGGTTTCACCCAATCTGGCAAGCAACCACGCCGACTACAGCAGAAGTCTGATGGTGTATTTTGTGTCAAAGACAGCAGAGCTGTATGGCAGGCACTTCATGGTGTATAATGTTCATGCCATGCTCCATTTAACAGATGAAGCAGAAAATTTTGGATGCCTGGATGCATGCAGTCCCTTTCGGTTTGAGAACTACTTGGGACGACTGAAACGTCTGGTCCGAATTCGGAGAAGAAGACCACTAATTCAAGTGGCCAAAAGTCTCTCTGGAGATTGAACAGTGTCAGAGCCGCACCATTCCAGCACAAAGAAGGAAAATCTCAAGACCAAACAATGCATACATCTTGGAAGGTGACAAATGCTGTTGAGGTTATTGAGGAGAGGAAGGACATGTTTTTGTGCAGTGTGTTTGAGAAGCCGGAGCCTCTGTTCACAGATCCTTGTGATTCAAGAATCATTGGGTGCTTCAGGGTGAAAAAGCGAGACTGTTTTGTGATGCTGATGCCAGCATGTGAACTCACAAGACAGGCTATTATGATTGAGGAGCCACAGACCAACATTTTCTTGACAGTCCTGCATGATTTTTAGGAGACATGCAAACAACTTAACCCCATATGTCTATTGCCCAACCATGAACCTGACAGGGACAACTAGGAGCCCCCCCCCCAGTGTAAATGTAATTACTGTACATTTGTCTATATGGTTCATACTGAATATCTATAAATCAGTTTTCCTTACAATATAGTAAGTTTAAATAATTGTTTAAAAAGAAATGTGTATTTGCTGTGTACTCTTATAATGTTTCTTAATGCAATCTATGCTGCTCTATTTGCCATGCCAATAATGTTGTTGTCTCTTAACAGATGGAGAACTTCATGATTGTTGAGTTTTCTGACAGTGCTATGGAGGTTGTGCCATCTTCATGGATAGACAGATCTCAGGGGGTATGCAGTGGTGTAGATTTTTTTTTTTTCACGATTTATTTTACCATTCTAAATATTTTCCTCACCACATTGTAAGAAATTATCTGAAATGAAGTACATTTTTCCTAAAGGCCGTCTTCTGCTACTGAGACTGCGCATAATGTGAGGGCTCAAGTCAGAGTGTGCCATTTGCCCAACAAAAACTGGGCCAAATATCAAGTCAAGAAAATCTTGGCTGTGTACAGGTGACCTATTGCTGCTATACTATATAAAAATAAATGTTTTTCTCTGTATGGAAATACTGCTTTGTTCTGATAATGGCTCACAAAAATGTTGTTCTCTTAATGTAGATTCCTACACCAAAGCCATGGAAAAATGTCAGCGGCTGATGGACACTTCATGCATTGAGACGTGAAGTACGATGCGAGCATCCGCAAAAGGCAGTGTAGATGCCCAAGGAGGTTCTTGACTGATTCTTCAAGTGATGGTAAGATACAGACTACATTATTTATACCATTCGAATTTTCTTTTTGCAATCTGTACCAATTGTTTTGTCCTTTATTTCAGATGAATCTTTTCCACAAGCGAGAAAGCATTCCAGGACTGAGTGCGTGTCTGGAAGCCATGTCCGTAAGTTAACATTTATGCATGCATTTAAGAAACCAGAGTCAAATCTCCTACCATGGAACTACTGACATTCAACCTGATGCATATCATGTGTGACTGTTGTGATGTGTTTGTCTTTTCCTGACTTTTTTCAGGTCCAGCAGATGCCTCCACCACCTTCATGTAAGTGTTTTTGTTTTTGTTTTTGTTTTTGGCCATGTACAAGAAACCTACCATAAATGATCTGACCAATATTCATATCTACTTTCTTTTTAGATCAGTCAACACCACACAGTAAACCAGCCAGTCGTCCAGAATTGGATGGGGTCTATTGTGACGCAAGCTCAGCCTGAAGGTACAGTGGCTTTCAATTTTCTAATTGCATACAATTTCATGACAATGAACTTGAGTAACTTGACTTTTTTTTGTTGTTGTAAACAGAAGTCATCACACAGAGGGAGGTGAGTCATCACACAGAGGGAGGTGGCTTAGCCATGGAGACGGAAATGAGAGGTAAGAAGACTCACTTAAGGTGTTCACATATGCAAGTATATAATGTATAACTAAAACTAACACCATTCATTTTTCCCTAGCCTTGAGGACATCCATTACTCGCATGGCACAGAGGATGGATGCATTTGAGGAGAAGATGGAGCAGAAAATGGATGAACTGCTCATGGTCTTAAGCAGCTCGCAGTCACCTCTCTCTGCTCCAGTTGATGACATGTTGCTGTCGCCCTGCTCAGAACAGTCGTCAGAGCTGGAGGAGTTCGATAGGAGTCTCAGTCAACAGGAGAGGAGAGACAAAATGGTAATTAAGTGGCCATAGTCCCGCCCTAGATTAACACTATATAATTGCATAACTTCAAATATCATTATAACTGAACCTGATGGCTCTTACAAAATGAGATTGTACACGCTCATCCACTTAATACTACATGTATAATTTGTATTTCTCTGATGTTTTACAGCAACTTTTCCTGACAAACCTTGGAGGTTCAACGGCGGGAACTGCCATCCATCGCATGATACGGCGAGTGAGCAACCAATGATGTGTTGAAACAATATAGTCTGCGGGGCAGAAAGGCAAAGAAGGCCTTCCAGGACCCTCACAATATGCAGGGTTGATAACAGGCAGGTGTTATTTTATTGTTCACATCAGTCTTATTCTTAGCTTGAAGGTTTTAATTTAACTGTAACTATGCTTCATTTTGACTGCTACTCTAGCGGCCTCCCAGAAAAGCTTCCCCGCGCTGACTGCAGCAGACGCAGAGGACTTGATTGGGCAAGTGCTGAAATTTGCCCCATGCAGATCGGTGAAATTTAAATTCTTCTATGTGTGTTTCAACTGTTCTCATCCTTTAGCTGCCACAGAGAACGTTATGCTGACAAAACGGCTGCCATACTACTGCACATGGTACCTTCTATCGTCTATATAACACGCGCTGGCTGATGGTTAGGTTGAGGTGTGGGTAGGGTAGGGTAGTCTCATATTACGCTAAAGGATTTATGGTACCGCCTTGAGTTCGCGGTGTTATATAAACGATTAAAGGGTACCATGTGCGTGAGCATAGTGCCGTTTGTCATAAAGCGCTTTATGCTGACGCCGTAAAGGATGAGAACTGGGCTCGGTGTTCATAATAAAAGGAATGGGAAAACTATCAATATATGTGATCATAAAAAAGCAGGTTTGAGTAAGGCAATTTGTCTTGCTTTTGTCGAATGTGTTCATAGACTCATCAAACTTTTGTTTCTTTCTTTTTAGGCTAACTGAGAAGGACTGAGCCTTCAAATCCATGGAGCTCTTATTTTTTAATTGATTTTTTTTTTGTATATATTTTTTTAGGCCTTTTATAATTTTTGTAACTTTGTTAATTTTATATTGTTTATTAAAGTTTTAAGTTCATCAAAGTTTGCCCATTCATTCCTGCTAATTTATAATAATTAATTGCTTGCCATGTATATAATTCAAAGCGAATAACAAATTGGTATCATTCCAATATGCATTTTGCACATGACATTTGCACTATTACTTTGCACACTTCATCCCACTCTAAGAGTACTGTATTGATATTATGTCTTATTTGTATAGTTGTATATTAAAACTGATTATAATTCTTGTTGTATTTATTTTCTATGCCTTTTATGATTTTTTGTATTTTGTTAATTTTATATTGTATATTAAAGTTTTAAGTCCCATGTATAGTTTGCCTATTCATTCATTCCTGCTAATATATAGTAATTAATTCCTGCTCATGCACAGTTTAAAGTAATAATAAAATTGGTATCATTGTTAAAGTTTTTTAAAGGTTAGGGGAATGTAAAAAAGAACATCAGGGGAACGATCCCTGAAAGGTTGCCTAAAGGTTGCCAACAATGTAACCAAAACTGAATGTTCCTGAACGTTAAGAAAACTTTCCATGGGAACCAAAAACCTAACCTTAAAGTAACCTTAGGTGAACGTTTCCTAATGCCAAATGAACGTTTTCAGAACTGTTCTGGGAACCATAAATTGTTTGCTGGGGAGGCATGCTCTCTCATTTACACCTGCGGCAAAATAGAGTTTTTAGAAGTAAAGTCAATATTTTTTCCATATTAATTTGCGAATATTTTAAATGTTTAATAAAGGCAAAAAGTCAATATTATTTTTTTTTTGTGCATAAACATTGGATATGTGCGTCAAAATCTTGTTCTATTTGTGAGAATCTCTAGCCCTGTTATTATTGTCAAAAGTTAACCTGGTGATTATGACTGACATTTGACACTTTGCTTTGTTTCTTTTTTGATAGAAGCGCTCTATACTCATAAATAGCCTAATGTAATAATAATAGCCTAATTATTATTATTAGGCATATTATTTGCATTTATAACTTTAAAATTAGTTCACTTAAGACAGGAATATGTTAATCATAAAACAATTTATGAATGTTTTATATTTATAGGCCTATAACTTTGTGTTTGTGTTATTGTCAAAATCCGATTAGTCATTTCTATTGGGAGACACGCCCACTTCCTTGAACTTCCTTCACCTGAGGATAATTACCTTCCCAATCACCCTCACTAGTGTGTTTCTCTTTGTGCTGGCTGTTTGCTCCTCTGCTTGCTGCATGTGTTTGCTGCGTCTATGACTTTGTAAGTTTATTTAAACTTTTTGTATTGATATTAATTTGATAACTGTTGATTTGTTTAAAGATTTCTTTATGGTGATGTGAATGTATATTTATTATTATAATTTGTATCAGTAAAGTTAACTTTGTTTGATTGTAGATACCAGCAATATGCAGCAATTGTAAACTCTTATGAAAGAAATGGGAGAACCAAGAAAGAAAGCCAATGGCAATAAATCAATTGAGAAGTAACTTCTGGACTCATTCCTGTGTTCTAATCGACACACCATTCTGGTAGCACTCATCCTTAACCAGTTAAACACCGAATATTCTATATGGTCCTTCGAGCCGGAGAGGCTGCTGGAATGGAGTCAGAAGATAACCCGGGGAAACTGAAGTGTTCAACTAGACGTGTGAGGCCTCCGGTGTGGCATCAGGATTATGAAATGGTACATCCCCACTCTTCTGCTACAAATGTTCGAGGTAATTTACAAGGAGGAGTGAATCCAGAAGCCCTGCTACCATCTGAAAACACTGATGTGAAGTCTCTGACTGAGGAGGTGAAACAGATGAAAAGCATGTTGATGAATTTGGGAGAAATGATGAAGAATATGCAGGAACGAGGTGAATGTTCTTCCTTTACTTCTGATTCACAAAGCTTGCGTACTGCATCTCCTGAGAGACAGACTGGAGAGAGAGATCCATCAGTGGACTTTAGGACATCCTTTGTGCAGGAGCTAGGAGAATGTCTGCGTCAACATCAGGGAGAGAGACAAAGCCTGCCTCCTCTCTCACCATCAAGGTTGAGTAGACCAAGCACTCTTCCACCTCCACCGGCCTCTATGCTTCCCACACCCTCTGCCCGATCTAGTAGAGAATCAACGGACATGCAGCCAGGCTTAAACGTTCATGCACGTCCTGAGCCATCAGTTCCCTGTCAGAGGAACTTAACTCCACAACACCCAATGAATATGAATTCGATTCCACATTACCTGAATCGGCCACGAGGTGTCAACCAAGATTTATCTCAAATCTACGATTTTGGTCATCAAGGACTTTATCCCAGTGACCCTCAGTTAGCAAGGAGTGATGTCCACCAATATAGTCAAATGCCAGGAAATGCTTTCTACTTTCCAGGCCCTTTATGCCCTCCATGGATGCTGCCGCCTTATGTTCCACACGGTGGAGTATTTAGGCCTCCCTATTTCCCTTATCCTTGTCCTGATCTGCCCTATGCCTTACCTATCCATCCAGAGTATGTGGATCCACTAGCTGCCGCACGACAATCTCCTCAGGCTCTCCACGGGCCTGTACCAGCTCCATCGATTAGAGTGACAGCTTCTGCTACTAATCCCCTAGTCATGCCTGCTTGTGGTTCTCGCCATTTGCCCTCAGGGCCCAGCATTAGTCGATCCTGGTAGGCCCCTAGAAGAGGATGCAGCTAGTCACCCTAGACATGTTCAGTGCCATTCTGTTGCTGATATGATTCCCATAGTCTCGGCGTCCCAGTCTCATGAAGCACCTGTGGATTGGGTGCATTCTCCCCATAGGGTTCATTCTACGACAACTGCTCATTCCGGTCTTCCAGCCCAGTCAGCAGTTCCTGTATCCTATATATCAGTGCCCCCTGTTCAGCTTGGAAGGTCAGCATATGAGAGGCCTTCATTTCCGTTTTTTAGAAGAGAAGACCCTCATGAGTTTGCAATGCTAAATATGGCTCTGGAGAACTTATTGCCACTTGAGGAAAATGAGCAGTATAAATATCATATTCTTCTTGATCACTTGAAATTGGATTCAGCCCGTCATCTTGCCCTCGCTTATGCTCATCATCCACAGCCTTACACTACTTCTTTAAAAGCTCTTCGGAAGAGGTATGGCCAACCCCACCATCTGGTGTTAAGAGAAATTACTTCTGTCCAGAGCCTTCCAAATGTTCGCTCTGGAGATTCTCGAGGATTCAGTCAGTTTGCCATACGTATTAGAGCTTTGGTAGGCATGCTTCAGTCCTGGGGCCATGACGAAGGTGCAAGGGAGCTGGCCTGTGCGTCCCATGTCCATCAGCTGCTTAGTAAGCTCCCTCCTGACCAGGTTGCTAGTTTTGCCAGACAAACCCGACTATTAAGACCAGATGTGCCGTATAATCTGATAGACTTTGCCAACTGGCTAGAGGAGGAAGCAGAATGTCAAAGTTTGGCTGTTCAAGTGAGTGAGCCATCACGGAGGGTTACAGGGCCACTGGCCAGAGATCATTCCACCGCTACTTTCTTTCAGGGTGTAAGTCAGGAAGAGAGTGCTAGAGATCACATCCAGAATCAAAGCACTAATCCTCGTGTGAAATTCTCTAGTGAATCTGCATTCCCATCCTGTGCTTTCTGTGACAGTCAAGCTCACCATCTTAGTCGGTGTCCTGGATTTCAAGAATTTGATGTATCTGCCAAAAAAAGTGGATTACGGACAATGGCCGCTGCTGGAGGTGTGGACGTTCCCATCGTTCATCTAACTGCAACTTAAAGAAAGGCTGCCCCCAATGCCAAGGTCGGCATTTAGGAATCCTGCATGAGGTGAATACTCGTAAAAATGAGCAACAAATTCTCTATCTGAGTAGGCCCAGTGGATTCAATTCTGTACTCCTTAAAGTGGTAAGAGTTGTCTTGACTCATAACGGGAAATCTCTGGAGACCTATGCCATTCTGGACGACGGTTCAGAAAGAACCATGCTTCTGTCATCTGCAGCGGAGAGTTTGGGCCTCTATGGGGCGGCGGAGACCTTAATCTTACGCACAATCAGACAAGGCACAGAGAAAATTGTGGGTGCTACAGTGTCATTTTCAATTTCATCAGTTTCCCGACATCAGAAGAAGTATGAAATCAAAGATGCTTTCACTGCTAAGCAACTAGATCTACCTGAGCAGACTTACCCTATCACCACTCTGCAGAGACGTTATCAGCACCTCCAAGGCTTGCCGTTGCAGGAGTTCCATAAGATCAGACCATTGCTGTTAGTGGGTGCAGACCATTCTCATCTCTTGTGCTCTACGGAATGTGTGAGATTTGGCCCCCCTGGAAGTCCAGCTGCCCTGCACACTTGCTTAGGATGGACGTTGCATGGTCCGACCTCTCTGGTGCAAGAATCCAGCTCTGATACCCGGTGTCTTCTTACTTCGCTTGATAAAGACCAGTTACAGAGGGATGTGGAACGATTGTGGCAGATCGACATATTTCCATATTCTAAGAATTCTAAAGCTGTTATTAGGTCCAAGCAGGATCAGCAAGCCTTTGAGTGCCTAGAGCAACAAACCGAGCAGTCAGTCCGTCCGTCCGAGCAGTCAGTCTGTCCGTCCGAGCAGCCAGTCCGTCCGTCCGAGCAGTCAGTCCGTCCGTCCGAGCAGTCCGTCCGTCCGAGCAGTCTCGTCCGTCCGAGCAGTCCGTCCAAGCAGTCCGTCCGTCCGAGCAGTCAGTCAGTCCGTTCGTCCGTGCAGTCCGTCCGTCCGAGCAGTCAGTCCGTCCGTCCGAGCAGTCTCGTCCGTCCGAGCAGTCAGTCCGTCCGTCCGAGCAGTGCCGTCCGTCCGAGCAGTCAGTCCGTCCGTCCGAGCAGTCCGTCCTTCCGTCCGAGCAGTCAGTCAGTCAGCTCCGTCCTTCCGTCCGAGCAGTCAGTCAGTCAGTCCGTCCTTCCGTCTGAGCAGTCAGTCAGTCAGTCCGTCCGTCCGTCCGAGCAGTCCGTCCGTCCGTCCGAGCAGTCAGTCCGTCCGTCCGTCCGAGCAGCTCAGTCCGTCCGTCCGTCCGAGCAGTCAGCCCATAGGGACAGTCTCTAAGGTCCTGCCTAGTTCTGATGGCCGCATTCGAGTGGCTGAGATCGTCATAAATGGCAAACAATTTATCCGTCCAGTTAGCCGATTAATCGTTCTTCCTGCCTTTCCCACTGATCCTACTGTATGAGTGGGATTTCTTTGGACAAATATGTTGTCATATTTGGGGGCGGCTGTTAAAAATCCCAATTAGTCATTCTATTGGGAGACACGCCCACTTCCTTGAACTTCCTTCACCTGAGGATAATTACCTTCCCAATCACCCTCACTAGTGTGTTTCTCTTTGTGCTGGCTGTTTGCTCCTCTGCTTGCTGCATGTGTTTGCTGCGTCTATGACTTTGTAAGTTTATTTAAACTTTTTGTATTGATATTAATTTGATAACTGTTGATTTGTTTAAAGATTTCTTTATGGTGATGTGAATGTATATTTATTATTATAATTTGTATCAGTAAAGTTAACTTTGTTTGATTGTAGATACCAGCAATATGCAGCAATTGTAAACTCTTATGAAAGAAATGGGAGAACCAAGAAAGAAAGCCAATGGCAATAAATCAATTGAGAAGTAACTTCTGGACTCATTCCTGTGTTCTAATCGACACACCATTCTGGTAGCACTCATCCTTATCCAGTTAAACACCGAATATTCTATAGTTATATTTATTTTTTTATGTGAAGTCCTTTTAAAAACAATGCATCCCTCATCTAGGAGGCCTGGTTGAATCATGTGGCACACTCTGGGGGACGAGCCACAAATCCGTGAGTACGGATTACAAACCCGTGAGTAGGGGAGAACCGGGCGAAAGTAACACGAGACGAAAGTAACACAGCGATTTTCTCGGAGACCTGACTACATTTGCATTTGAAGTTATGACAGCACTTTCGGCATGCAGCCAGTGACCGAGCCTCTAAATATCACGTGATTTCATCATTCATCGTTTTCCAGTGTGATAAGTAAATTACTGTAGTGGTACTTTTTTTAATTACAAGTTGTGAATTACATCCTGAAGTTTGCCTGGTCAGAGTTTTTCAGTATACAAGTAAATCGGTTTTAAATGTCAGGAGTTCCTGTCGGGACGAGTCCATTTACCCTAGTCACATTTAGGTTTTAGCCATACCTTATAGCTTTAACACCTCCACCTATGAATTTGCAGGATTTCTATCCAGATTTTTTAATGCACATTTTAAATGTATGCATAAAAACAGCTGAATGGAAACATGACTATTCAGTCCCTCCAGGATTTCGCGGGCCTTTTTTGTGATTGTTGCGGCCTAAAATGCCTGATGTTGCGGCCGCTTCTCTAAAAAGTTGCGATGTTCTTCTGCATGTTTTTATAGGTTAAATATTATGCTTTTTGGCTTTTCCCCTTTCCTTTTATTGTGTTGTTATATTGTTTTGTGCATGTTATAGGTTTACTAAGAGAGAAAAGTCCAAAGTCCACCCCAAAGGGACTTATTATGTCCCACAGAAAACACTGTTCATCATTTGCAAAACCTAACAAACTAAGCTTCTTTTTTTTTAAACAAGATCTGCACCTGCAAAAAAGTTGACAGCATTTATGTTGAAACATGCCAATACTAATAAAGTGCAAAATACAGTTTTAGGAATAGCCCCTAAAATTAAATGGTGGAAAAATCAAAAGTTTGATAATGTATTTTAATATAGCTAATATAATATAATATAGCCGCATATCCAATAAAGCTGTTCTCATTTTCCTTTTTTTTTATTATTATTTTTTTTTTGTCAGACAATAGAACGAGTGGGCTAGCTATTTTTTATGTGTACATTTTTCTGAATTGAGAGAGTTCGGGATCTGGGTGAACTAAAACACTGTGATAGTGAGTAGCCTATTACAAGTGATAAACACAAGAAAAGAAAGGAAAATAAAATGGTCAAACTCAGTTCTTTAAATATAAAACAAAAGAGTCCGTGGAAACAACACTGCTCATTCACGTCTGTCAGCTGCCGTGCTGCTCCTCTCAGCAGTTCACTGAACAGGGACGCAGAGAAGTGTGACAGCAGGGAGAAAGCAAACCTCGCGCTCGCAGGATTATGCTGGCAACATTTGGTTACTGAGGTTTGTCCAAAAAGCCACTAGATTTGTCTCTAGTCGCTTTTTTATATCACTAAAGGGGTCTGCAATGTCGCTAAAAATAGCGACAAAGACGCTAAGTTGGCAACATTGGCCTTTTCTGTTATTTTTGTAGGTAGCCTAAATGTGAGACGTTGGCAGTCCATATCTGCGTCTTCTGGACCGCGGCGCAATGATTGGTCAAAGTTGCAGAAAAGTTGCGGTGATTTTTCAAAATTGCAAGGCGCACTGAATTCACGTGGATTTGTTGAAGATGTGTTAATAGTTGCGAATCGCGACATCGCGAAATCCTGGAGGGACTGACTATTGTTACATTATGTCGAGAATTTATATTAGGCCTATGCTAATTTAATTAAATTTTCATATTTTTCATGTTGAAAAATAAACATTTTATAAAATGGATTGACAATAAAAAAAATATTCTAAATAATTCAAGTATGTCCTGTTGGGTTACTTTTGAAACATTTGATGAAACTACAATTTAAAATGAAAAAAAAAAAATAAATTAACCATTTTTTGCAAAGATAAAAGTTAAAATATGTTTGCAGTTACATGACCATACTCAGGTATATTTAGGCAAAAAGACAAAAAAAAACAAAAAAAACAAGAGTAACACAAAAAATCTAGCTTGTATATTGTTGTGTTACTTTTGACCCAACTGTGTGTTACTTTTGTCCCAACTGACGGGGTCGAAAGTAAAACGAGCAGTCTTAAGTTCAAAGAGAAATTATACTGAAGTTGTTCTACATTTTTACAAAAAACCACCTCTTATTGATAGACCACACCTGGCGTATGTTTTCAATTGTTTCAATGGGAGCGCCGCGTTTTTTTAACGCCACGTACTCAAGTCAGCTCCTGATTAGGCTGGTGTTTTTATGTCGTTTTTTTCTTCGAACAATTCAAGAACAATATGTAGGCTATAAATTGAACATGGTTTATTTTTTTGTAAAGCTTTAAAACTGGCCTTTACTTTTCTTGATGAAATATCTGTAAAAAATAGGCTAGGCCTACTCAAGACATTCATTTGCCTAACATGCCAGATGGTAGGCTAACTAATTAACGTTAAAGTTATGTTAACAGCTTATTTGACATTTAGAAAAACATAATTTTCGGGTTTTACCACATTAGTGTCAGAATATCCACACACCCGAAATCCAACTTTAAAAAAAAACAACAACAAAAAAACGCAAGCTTAGACAAAAAAAAAAGACAAATACGGAAAAATCCTTCAAATTTGTGTGGTACATTGTACCGTATTTTTACGTAATCTACAGTGTATTTAAATAAATAGGCTAAATAAAAATATGTAGCCTACAGGTATAGCCTAGCCTATATAAGTCGGCTACATTTTAAATAAATTTGCCTCATTAATCTGAGAGGGCACCTCTGGATCGTTTCATAATGTTTTTCTCACCTTTGATTAACACGTGTGCAACCCCATTCACATTCACAGCCATGTAAAACAAAAGGCTAGTGCCACATAACTTTATCAGAACTTCTTTTACAAATTGAACTATCGTCAGACCATGAACACCTCTTCATTTAACAGTTCCAGGAAGAGGAACTCAAATAATAATAAGGCTACTAATTTTATTGTTGTTCAATATGAAGTTAAACAGTTTTCTGCTTTTAATTATTATATATCACATTATACAATGTTTTAGTCATTCCACTACTGTTGACTATGGAAGCTTGTTTCCGCCATAGAATGAAAAATATAAAAGGTAATTGCGACTTTTTTTCTTACAATTCTGACTTTTTTTCTCACAATTGCGAGTTTACTTCTCATAATTCTGACTTTATTTCTCAGAATTGCGAGATGGAAAGTCAGAATTGCGTGATATAAAGTCAGAATTGCGAGTTATAAAGTCAGAATTGGGTGATATAAAGTCGCAATTGCGAGAATATAAGAATTGCGAGATATAAAGTCAGAATTGCGTGATATAAAGTCAGAATTGCGATAATATAAAGTCAGAATTGCGAGTTTTAAAGTCAGAATTGCGTGATTTAAAGTCAGAATTGCGAGTTATAAAGTCAGAATTGCGAGATATAAAGTCAGAATTGCTAGATATAAAGTCGCAATTGCGTGTTATAAAGTCAGAAATGCATGATATAAAGTCAGAATTGTGAGATATAAAGTCAGAATTGTGAGATTTAAATTATTCTGAGGGAAAAAAGTTAGTCTTTTTTCCCCTTGGACTTGGCCTGATAAGTCGCAATTCTGACTTTATATCACACAATTCTGACTTTATATCTCGCAATTCTGACTTTATATCACACAATTCTGACTTTATATCTCGCAATTCTGACTTTATATCACGCAATTCTGACTTTATATGTCGCAATTCTGACTTTATATCACGCAATTGTGACTTTATTACACGCAATTGCGACTTTATATCACGCAATTCTGACTTTATATCTCGCAATTCTGACTTTATAACTCGCAATTGCGACTTTTTATCACGCAATTCTGACTTTTTATCTCGCAATTCTGAGAAATAAAGTCAGAATTGCGAGTATAGGCTAAACTCGCAATTGTGAGAAAAAAAGTCAGAATTGTGAGATAAAAAGTCACAATTATTATTTTTATTTTTTTTATTCAGTGGCGGAAACAAGCTTCCATAGTTGACAGAAATCGTTTGGATGAAAACAGACCTCCAGGCCATATCAGCAGAGAGACAGCATTTTTTTAATGAACAGATAGTAAATGTACATTTTAAAATGGCAATTGCTGCTGTTGTGCACAATATCCCGCAACGTCCCGAGTCCGACTTTAATGCGACTTGTTTATTTTTGTTTTAAACTTACATTTTAAAATGCAGCAATTGCTGCTGTTTTGCACAATATCCCGCAATGTCCCGACTTTAATGCGACTTGTTTATTTTTGCCGCGGTAGGCATTTCGGCATGCTTAAACCATAGGCTTAAACACAAATGCAGTAACATGGTTTAGTAGCCTAACTGCAAGCCCTGAAAATGTTTTAATTTTATGATCATTTGGTTTAATTTAATACATCTACTAACAAATTAGAATAACACAAAGTAAAAGACAAGTATAACCTATTGAAATAGCCTTTCTAAATTATAGAAAAACTGGGCACACAGCCTACTGTTGAAGTGTGCCTACTTAAATTTGATGGAATAATTTGATGGAGGCCTTTTTTTACTTCACATTTATTTCATTTGAATTTACTTTTTTTCAGCATTGTGATTATGAATTCGTTTAGCTACATTCATGGGTGTCATGGTTTGAAATGTGCTGGGGATAGAGACGGAAGGGAATTTTCAAAAGTGCTGGGTACAATGAAGCATTCATTCTTTTTTCTCTTTCGCGAAGGTCATGTCTTCAATGACGATTTCCTGTAGCTTACTGATGTAAATAAATAAAATGTATACAAAGATGTGATGTCTGACCAAAAATGTTATGGTACTTTGGGTTTAATTGGTCGTATGAGATCTAATATGTTTTCAAAGTGGTGAATTTTAACGTGAATAAATGCACAGATTTGCCTATTTTGTGTATGTGCAGTAATGGTCCAGTGGCAGAATTTTTACCAAGCGTGTTCGGAGGTTCTGGGTTCTAATCCGCACTTATATAGTTTTTTTCCCCTCATCAAAACCGTATGTGTATTGATATACTACCACTGAAGAACATTCTCGGTTCTGATGAGTGTAAAAAAAAAATTGTACGAGTGCGGATTAGAACCCAGAGAAGCAGGGACAGGTGTGTAGCCTATTTTGATTTGTGATTTTACCGGAACGAATGAAACCTCCACAACGGATTGCAGCGCGCGTCCGAGTGAACACAACACATTTCAGCGCTAGATCGCCTCTAATTTAACAAACGAATGAAATGAATGCTGTTAGCTAAGATTTCAAAAGTGGACCCTGGCAAAAAGTGGTCGGGACTAGGGCTGTGTATTGGCAAGAATCTGGCGATACGATACGTATCGCGATACATGGGTCACGATTCAATATATTGCAATATATTGCGATACTGTCCATAAGGCGATATATTGTGATTTTTTTTTAACTAGGACTATAATTTTAGAAAAAGTAATATATAAAAAATAAAAAAAAAGACATGATGTGAATTAAAGTCAAACAAGTTTACTTTAGGTAAACAATTCAGTACTCAGAAAATCAAACTACCAGTTTGGGATTGTGGTTCACAAGTTCATTACAAAAACTTTGGTTAAATGTGTTTTTAGAAGTTGGTCATAAACTTGATAGACTTTATGACCCGCACACCGGACGAGAAGCGCAAGGCAGCAAAACTCCGGAAAACTCCAGGTATTGTACACCAGACGCGCACTTTCTCCTGTATGGCCAGCAATATTGTTATGTTTAAAGGGTTTTTTTTTTCCTGTCTCACATTTTTGATTTTAAATAGTGTGTAATGTTGCTGTTGGTGCATGAACAGTATCTGCAAAGTTGCAGCGCTGAAAGTTCAGTGTAAGCAGAGATATCGTCTTTTATAAACCAGGAAGTATAATTGCCTACAAAAACGACTGGATTTGGACTACAGCTGGGTTATGGTACGTCACTAACCCCCACATTTGCATCAACCACTCCCTCCGGAATATGGAAAATAGGACATGCGCATATAGCTGCGTCATTGCCGAAGAGGAAGAGTTACAGGGGAGAGCTAACTTAGCCATGCCGTCTAAAGTGTGCTATTTTCATCCAGATGTCAGGTCTTCTGTGTTCGGGCTTCCTTCGGATGCTCTAGTCCGTCAACAATGGCTAACATTTATGTTTAATAATGTTTCTGACAATTACAATCGTAATTTAGCTCTTTGTGCGGCACATTTCACTGAAGACAGCTTCCTGAATCTACACCAATTCAATGCCGGATTACACAAGAAACTTTTGCTCAAACCTGAAGCTGTTCCAACGTTAAAACCAGATGCAGCACTTGTTGGGCAACAACCTGTAAGAAAGACTTAATCGTTTTAAATGTATTAGTATAATTTTAGACGTAACGTTAATGGTTTCGTTTTAGCAAGGACGTAAACAAATGCCATCGCCGTTTTTATAGTCACTTTGTTATGTTATTTCGGGTTTCTCTGACAAACGCGTACACTTTGAAGCTTAATTAGTAATCATATATATTTATTAAATGTATTTGCCAGGTATAGCTACTTTATGACGTAATTTTGCGATTTTGTTCATAAACGCGATCAATGTCAACAGTGTTTGTTTAAAATAGCCATTTATTTATATATTTTTTTAACCCTAACCCTAACCCTATAATTTGTATTAAATGTTTAATCAAGATAAAAACGTATGTCAAAAGCTAACAAGCAGCATTAGCATTTTCAATTATAACAGGGTATCAAACTTCTTATGTAATAATAGAATAATCATAAATCAAACACGTACCATTCAGAAACGTTTTGTAACAAACGTGTTTGAGGAGGTTCTGACTGTCTCTCTTCATCGGCGCTTTCTGGGTCGGATTCGGGCTCAAACTGATACGGCAGTAAGCCTATCGACAGCATTATTTACATTGACCGGACCACATGCAACATTCTCCCGTACAGGGAAGGGGCGTGACGGTTCCGGACAACGCTCACTTCGCAGTTTAGCCAATCACAACACACCGGCACAAACTAACCAATCTGAGCCCATAAAGAGTTTCTGAGGGAGTGGTTTCATAGAATCAGGAAGTCAACCGGTCGTTCCAGCAACAGAGGTGAGCGCGGCTTATAATAAAGGTGAAATTTATGAAAAATAGGACTTAAAAAAAAAACAAATAACGAATACATGTTGTAATACACCCCATAAACACAATTATGCAAAGAAAAAACGGACTAAACCCCCCCTTTAATGACATGAAATGAAGATAATGTATTTTCTAAGTTATGATTGTACTATACAATTAAATACAATCATTGCTCAGTCTGCAGTCTGAAAACTTTACCTCAGAGCATCCGTTCACTAAATGAATTGAGAATCTCACCTGAAAAATCCAATAACATCAGCAATTGTCATTCAAGCAGCTGATTTCTGTAAATGAATGAAAAACTAAAGGTATATTGCAGCATAGGGCGATGTCAGGATACATTAGCAACGCTTCAATTTTATATAAAACTATGTAAATGGCACTCTGTGGCGCAGCAGGATTTTGAACACGATCCTGAGCCGTTGCTGGGCGCGCCGGTGTGTGTACACTCACAGAGAATAATGTGTTCGAATTTAAAAGATGTGGCGCTGAGCTTCTCGTCTGGTGTGAGTCTCCGCCGAAACCGTTTCACTACTGCTCACGCGACGGTCCTGCTCGACGCTATGCGCGGCTACTGCTCGCGGTGTGAATGAACGCACTCATTGATTATGAGCGCCAAACAAAATACGCTCTGCTCCCGCGCCGAACTTGTAAAGACACAGTTCACAAACTGCATGGTCCCTGTCGATATCGGTGGTGCTCTATTTACTCTGGAAACCAAAATGATTCCACACTTCGGAACGGAATAGAGCGGGAGCCGGTCTTTACACGGGGTTCAGCCATATCTTTGTTGTTTACGGTCAGGCTAGTAAGTCGATGAACAGCCACAAAAAATAAAAAAATAAATAAAAAAATCGATATTGCGTTTCTGAAAATTCGATACAGATCGCAAAATAAAATATCGCGATACTCAAGTGTATTGATTTTTTTCTCTTACACCCCTAGTCGGGACATGTCACACCCGTCCCCAAGTATAGCGGCTACAGTGTTAACCTTAAATTTCTCTGCGACCCCAGCTCTCAATGAGAAGTGGCAAATTATGTCAGACACTTTAAGTAAATAAACAGTTAATAAACTCGCTAATAAACAGCTACCTATTTAAGTTAAGAACGGTAAAACATAAAAGCTGTCGGCCAACAACATCTAATGAGATTTGATCTTGCGACGTTTATGGAGGTCTATGAGGTTGAGGATAATGCATTAACCACACAGCTATCATTAGACTGCTAATGCATTATTGTCTTATACGACTGTAAAGCCTCATTGATGTAGCCTAATGTGTTTCGACTGCAATGTTTTAAGGTTTCATTATTTTTTCAATTTAATTTCAGTATTGTGATTAATTAATTAATTTAACTACGTTTCACTTGAATTAATCTACTACCAACTTTCAATCGCTCTTAAAGAGCCGCGGCGCAGCTGTAGATTACACAAAAAACGGACACTTTTCAAAGTCTGTGATTGTAGCGCCTCTTAGCGGCCAAAGGCAGCAAATACACCTCAACTTTTACCGCCGCAGCAAAACTGCGGTGGTAAAAACCACATTCTGGTTGTCTACCTACTGTATAAATAATGAAGCTACTTCAGACCAACCTCTTTTAAATTTGTGCCAGGCGCAAAAGGCATTTATCCCCCGGAAAATAGCAACAGCGCCGGACCCGCCCACAAAGTTACTTGCGCTTTGATACTTGCGTTTCAGATCGTTAAAATAGGGCCCTGGGTGTTGATGTCCTGGATTTAATAGAGATTGCTAAGACATGTGACCAACTGGGCGGCAACTTCACCAGAACGCAAATAATTATGGGTATGTTTGGCCAGTTTACATGGGCTGGCATAGTAGGCTTGCTTTCTGACATGAAAAAAAAATAAATCCTACAAAATGCAGCGAGCTAAATATAACATTGTCGGAGCCAGTGCTTCGAAGTGGGGAAGTACTCGCCAGTACGCAGTAACAGCACTTCTTCATTTTACTCTTTCAAGCGTATCTGCACTGTTTCTTGTGCACCGCTACTTCTCGCATGTAGCCTTTACTCTATACCACTGACAGAAAAAGTGTGACGGCCAGTTAACCCCTTATATACTGCACATGTATCGGCGCGTTACGGCTGTGATACGGCTACCGGAGCTGATCGTGGCCACCGCAAGCGTGATCAGCACGTATATTTTTCGGTTTGCCTGTTAATCAGTGAGTGCTTCACACTGCGCAGAGTAGCAGCTCGTGAGCAGCAAGTGGGGGTTCAGGCCGAGTCTATTTGTGTTGTGCTACGCTCATTTAAAGCGAAAGCACACTTTTGATGGATAAAATAAATATGATTTGACACAAAAAGTGCCCAAAATGCACAGAATTTGGCATGTCTACTGTGTTTTAACAAGAACTAGAGCTATGTCAGAAAAGAAAATGAAGACTCAAAAATATTTATACAAGATTTAGCCATTTAAACTTGTCTGAATTATTCAGTTTGGGTAAAACTATACACTCAACGGCCACTTTATTAGGTACCCCATGCTAGTAACGGGTTGGACCCCCTTTTGCCTTCAGAACTGCTTCAATTCTTCGTGGCATAGATTCAACAAGGTGCTGGAAGCATTCCTCAGGGAGTTTGGTCCATATTGACATGATGGCATCACACAGTTGCCGCAGATTTGTCGGCTGCACATCCATGATGCGAATCTCCCGTTCCACCACATCCCAAAGATGCTCTATTGGATTGAGATCTGGTGACTGTGGAGGCCATTTGAGTACAGCAAACTCATTGTCATGTTCAAGAAACCAGTCTGAGATGATTCCAGCTTTATGACATGGCGCATTATCCTGCTGAAAGTAGCCATCAGAAGTTGGGTACATTGTGGTCATAAAGGGATGGACATGGTCAGCAACAATACTCAGGTAGGCTGTGGCGTTGGAACGATGCTCAATTGGTACCAAGGAGCCCAAAGAAAAGAAGAAAATATTCCCCACACCATGACACCACCACCACCAGCCTGAACCGTTGATACAAGGCAGGATGGATCCATGCTTTCATGTTGTAGACGCTGAAATTCTGACCCTACCATCCGAATGTCGCAGCAGAAATCGAGACTCATCAGACCAGGCAACGTTTTTCCAATCTTCTATTGTCCAATTTCGATGAGCTTGTGCAAATTGTAGCCTCATTTTCCTGTTCTTAGCTGAAAGGAGTGGCACCCGGTGTGGTCTTCTGCTGCTGTAGCCCATCTGCCTCAAAGTTCGACGTACTGTGCGTTCAGAGATGCTCTTCTGCCCACCTTGGTTGTAAGGTGGGCAGAAGAGAGATGCTCTTCTGCCCACCTTGGTTGTAAGGTGGGCAGAAGAGAGATGCTCTTCTGCCCACCTTGGTTTCAAGCAAACAGAAGTACTTTACAATAAGGTTCCATTTATTAAAGTCTTGTTAACTACATTAGTTAACATTCTATTAATATTAGTTTCTATGAGGATGTACTTCATGACAAAACCACCCCACTCATTCTAGAATGATTCACTTCTTTCCAAATAGAGCTATTCAATTCATCTGGAGAAATTATTTTATATCACAATATATATCGTGGAAAAATAAAATATCGCAATGCCATTTTTTACCAATATCGTGCAGCCCTAATTCATCTAGTAGCAATGCTAATAAGTTAGATACTAAATAAGCTACCTCATGTGTCTGTTTTTCTCTGCCTCCTGCAATATGTTTTCAAGATCATTCCATTTGTTTAGCTAGTCTTACTATTTATGTATCTGTTTATGCCATTGCATTAGTATTCTTATTTCTTACAAGCTCTTGCATTGCATTAGTATTCTTACAAGCTTATTTTACAGAAAAATGCCACGTGCACCATCCGATGTTCTGAATATGGAATATTTCCAAAATTCCCCAGCTTAACTTCCGTGGAAATTTACCGGAACTTTTCCGCCCTTTGCAACCCTATTTACCGGTAAAGTTGTTCTAGCAATTTTACGGTGATTTAATGGGATTGCTGTGTGAAAGAGGCTAATGACATGTTGAAATGTAAAACAATCCAGAGGGAACATGGAGAAATGTTGCAGGTTAACATACAATTTACAAATTATACAAATTTCTGGACATTAATACTGTACATTTCTGGTAGCTAATATTACTTCGGGCAAAAAACTGGGCCTCTGTTGCAATGCAATTTCTAGGGTCTAATTTTAGGGACCATTGGGACTGTTACATGCTGGAAAGGGGCATAATTTGCCTTTTAGTTATCAGAGAAATCCCTTGTTCTGATTGGCCAAGTCTCAAATGCCAAGGGAAGACATTTTCTTTCAACACGTGGCTACGATAAATGCAATTCCATCCAAACTCAGTGAACATATACAATGTTTCTTTTGATAAAATGATCAAAGTTTTGTATATTAGTTCACAACTTAATTTTGGATGAAAAAACTCAGGATGGGGAAATTTCTCAAGACAAAGATATTGGCGGCTAACTACAGCAAGTGCATCGGCCATATCCAGCTAAATATTTCTTGGTGAGAAATCAAGCCAGTAGGACAGCAAAAGCAAAGGTCATACCAAAATTTTATCTGAGAATTTGATCATAAAAACAGCATGTCTCCTAAAAAAGTATGAAGGCATGGCACTAAACTAAACAAACTACAGAAAGTGTGCATGGTTCTCACCCATGTAACTCACCATCACAATAGTATGGTGGTTCTATAGAAATAACTATGTGAAAAGACAATAATGACTTTTGCATTGGCAATGTCAGCTGTTTGTTGTCTATCTAAACAACCACAGAAAAGCAGAGTTCACTAAACAGGGTCAAGGGTCAGAGAGATAACCGTCTTAAGACATTTATCAATCCTCCACAAACAAATAACCTCAAAAACCTGCCGAAAACAATTCAGAAACATTGTGAAATAAACAATGCATTGGGAACTAATGTGGACCTACTGCAGGCAGTTCCTTACAGTTATGTTTCTGTATATGGCAAGAAGGAAAAAAAAATAATAAGAACCTTCTGGGTAGCGCATCAGTCTTAAAGGTGCCATCTGGGATTATTGAGGTAAAAATATACAGAAAATGAGCTACACGCATCAAAAGAATGAGAAGAAATAAGTGCAATGATGTCATTAAAAAACTGAAAAGTTATACTTAACGTGGGTTGCTATGGTTGCTGTTGGAAATGTGTGTCAGCTGCTAGAGTTAATGGGAGTTTAAAAATGAATTATGGCAGGGAATTTGATGAAGGCACTATTGAAAACTGTGTTGTGGGAGTACCAAACATCAGGGAGTGATACATTTTGTCACATTTTCACATGAGCGGCTCACTTTAACGTGCACTGATTATGTTGCATTTAAAAGGAAATCGTTTTAAAAAGCTCAGTGAAGGACAAAAAGTCTTGCTCTGTAATTGAAAAATCGGTAACGCTTCCTTTTACAGTCCCTGTTACCCATGTAAATACTATGTACTTATTTTAGTAACTACAATTACTGGGTAATAACTAGTACTAACCCTGAACCTACCCCTAAACCTAACCCTGTTCCATGTACTTACCTTATATTAGCCAGTACTTTCTAGGTAAGTACACTGTAAGCAGAGGTGGAAGGAACGAATTACATTTACTCGCGTTACGTAATTGAGTAGTTTTTTTGTGTACTTCTACTTTTTTAAGTAGTTTTTAAAATCTGTACTTTTACTTTTACTTAAGTACATTTTGTTTGAAGTATTGTACTTCGCTACATTTTAAATCATATCCGTTACTGAGTAAAAAATAATAGTACACGGGAGAAAAAAAATCACACTCCGGAAACTACTGCATTGGTTGAAAGGCGGGAGAACAAACGCGCAAGAAAGGTGACGCAGACCCATAGACAGACCCAGCTGAAGCTGAAAACGAATCGCGTTCGAATTCTTATGAAACGAATTATGTCCTCGAGGATTTGTTTGCTAAAAATGTGGACGCAAAGTGGCTGCAAAAGGAGGATATAGGACACTACCCCTCCTGCAGATAAAGGTATGTGCCGATTATAACTTCGAATGACTTACGTGATGCAGAGGGAATCCCGAAATCAGTCATGAAAGTGGAATTATACACTTAACGCATCACGTAAAACATGCAAAATAATGGATAGATACATGGAAAGTAGAACTGTGCAATAAATCCAATCGTGTGAATATTTAAGCACAAAAATACTGCATGTAAATGTATAACCCTATTTGTTCTGCTGAGCTGCGCCGCGTTTTGTCTACTAATTTAACTTAGTACATAGTATGCGTGACATTCATGTGCTGTGTCTGAAATCTCCACTCAAAGCACTACTCCCTAACCCCTATGTTGGGGTAGAGAGCAGAGCACTATATAGTGAGCTCACCAGCATAATAGAAACACCACTTTAGGACACTACTCGATCGTCTCTCTGCGCCGTTGATTACATTACCTGTCAGCTGGTGCCCAGTCGGCTCTGGGCTAAATTGATTTTTTAAAATAAATACATTACATTATACTGAGCTTATTTCTCCAAAATTTAAAAACTAAAAGTGATTTCTGGCCGTTTTTGTTATAATGCACTACTCCACACATGATTATAACTTATTTTTACGATCCGCACAATGCATGATGGTGTAGGACTTTGTTAGTGACCATCGGTTGTAAACATGGTTGTACACTACTTTTCAAAATGCATTCTGGGATACATTGAGAGGACTATATAGGGTATAATAATCATCACTATACATTCGGACAGCACTACAAAATGGCAAGCTCACTATATAGTCCACTAAATAGTGAGGAGTGGGACATTTCGGACACAGCAATGGTGTTTTCAGCGTCTCGCAAACAATTTGTGAATATGAACATTTCCAGAGCTGCTCTGAGAGAACGCCTAATGGGCATTTTCATAATTTTATTTGAGAAAAAACGTTGTTGTTTTTTTACACTTTTCTTCACTTTTGGTCTTCACTACAACCCGTCAAAATAAAAGTTGGGTTTCACTATGAGAAATTATGACAGAAATATATTACTATTGTAGGCATACAGAAGAACGTAGCCTACCTCTCAAAATAATAATAATAACAACAACAATATTAATTCATTTCATTATTTAAAGGAATATTTTTTTTGTCCATGGTTTAATTTAGTAAATCTGTTTTTGCAGCGCTTCCCCAAAAATAAAAGGACACAAGTTTAAATTTACATTTGATTACCACCGTTTTTGATAATATATTTGTATTAAATCAAAGAAACATTAATTTTCTGAATAAAATACATTTCATAGGACAATATAATTCTTAAACATTTTAATAAATAATTAATGCTAAAAATAAGTTGTCATTATCAATTATCGAATTTGATTTATTAGACATTTTAATAAACAAAACAAACAAATGGTTTCAAGTTTACTATAATTAAAAGCATTTGTTCAACCAAATAAAAACCCTGTTTTCGTAATAATTTTAACTGATGATAATAATTTATTTAATAATTGATTAATACTGTAAACCATGGTATTTTCAGAGACGTTATCATACTGTGAAAATCTCATACCATTACAACCCCACACGGGGATTCCCCCACCCCGGTGTTAAAAAAGTAACTCAGTAACTTTTACTTTGAGTAAATTTTAAATGAGCTACTTTTTACTTTTACTTGAGTAGATTTTTAGACCAGTACTTTTACTTGTACTTAAGTAAAATTTTATTGAAGTAGTAGTACTTTTACTTGAGTAGCATATTTTATTACTCTTTCCACCTCTGACTGTAAGTACACTGTAAGTACTGTACTGTAAAAGGAAGCGGTACCGAAAAATCCACGTCTCTTTCGCCAGGAATTTTAGAAGATTGATCCAGTTGGATGGTAACAAATGTCACTAGTATCATTATGTCCTTTACAGCTGGAGGAGACTGCCACAATCTTTCTTTGGACTTCGCTTTTGAACATATTTTATTCCTGCGTCCTAGGCTCCAATTAATTAGGTTAAAAATGGATCGGCGTAATATCGATTGACACTCACACGCATTGTTAATATCAGTTTGTGCATCCGAGACAGTGTAACCATGGAGATGAGGCTATATTTTCCTCCTGAAATTAGTGCTTTGACACTTCATCAGTTAATATTCATAACACAGGGAAAATATATTACTTTCTGAATTAAAAGTAAAAAACTCCAGCCAACTTTCTACACCTAAAGGCTAGAATAAACTACACAACTTTTGCACAGATTTTTTTCCCTGATGTGTAGTCTGAACGAGTCAAGAAAGTCATAGCCAGTGTGCAGAGATTTTGCAGTCGTAATTGAAGTATTTCACAGAAAATCAACTGAATGATGGGCACAGATGCCAATGTGTTTTTTTTTTTTTTTTTTTTTTTTAATGGTGCACAATAAAAACACTGTGTGAATTTGTTGAGTCTGGAACAACTAGTCTGGGCCGGGTTTCCCAATAATCGATGTATCTTAGCTCTTAAGAGCGCTCTCTACGTGCAAGGTTACGAACGATCGCAGCAATTCCACGTGCGTTTCCCAAAAATGCACTTAACATGAATGCGTTCTACATGCTGCTTAAGCCTCGTCTATCCATTCGTGAAGTGCTGAAATATACCCTTAAATGGAGTCGTATTGTGAACGTTTAACCTAATAATTGTCATTTGTTGTGGATTAGAAATCAAGACAAGTATATGGATATAAAACACCAACGCATTCTCATCCCAAGGCGCCATATTTTGACACTTTTGCAAAAGCGTAAATATACAGTACAGCGCACAGGGTACCCTTTAGCGCCAAATGAGACGGTTAAGTTCAGGTATGGGGTTGGGGTAGGGTTAGGCCACTAGGAGGCGCCTTCTGCCCGCTTTATTTCAAAAAGATAAAATGTATGTCCTTCCAGAGGAGATAGAGGGAAACAAAGATTTTATTTTTAACAGATTTAAAGGACACCATACAAATAAGGAAAAATAAAACATCTGGAAGGACATGTCACATTGCAAACTGAACTGCAACCATGTTCAAAGATCAGGGAAGGAGGTCGCGAGAAATGGCCAATACATGGCTGGTTTTCGTGCACGTCAGCAAGTCATTGACAGATTTTTTTTTGAATTCATCCCTATTTTGCCCGGTCTTTAAAGCATATTTGCCAGATTACTTATTTTATGATTTTTTTTTCTTTTTTGTTCATTCGTTTAATTTAGATGTGTATTTCTATTTTTTTCTTCCCTTTTTAATTATTTAATTTATTCATTTAAACAAAACACGAGTACAACAAAGTGTACAATCAAAACCTATATATTTTAGGCTACTTACGTTGCAGTGTAATCTATTGAAACTAGATAAAAGTGTAATCTGCCGGTTGTCCTGCAGGTGACCTCATAACTCTGTCTTCTTACGATGCACTTGGGGATGTACGATTACTACAGAGCACTTGTAGTTCTACGAAGATTTTCAAGTGCTACTTAAGTTACTGATGCTTTTGGGAAACAGAACATAATATTAAGATAATTCGTACGATCGTTTTTACGATCAACTTAGGCTTATGATGGTTTAGAGAAACGCAGACCTGGTAGTATAGTGCTTGATCCTCAATTGTTTAGAGTCTGAGATTTATCTACGTATTAGTGTCATGTTTAGTGGATACAAGTTTGAATAAATCACCGAGACACTGTGTTCATGCGAATTGCTCTCTTTACTCAAGTTTTCCTCTCTCCCCCAGGTTACAACTCAACACATCTTTATCTTGCCAGCGCCATCGTCAGGTAAGGAATAATAATACAATTACCATACATCACATCTCCCCTCTTAAGAAATAAATTCCCTTACAAAAATAGTTAACATTAATCAGTGTTGTTCACATAACCCATTAACCATAAACATCTCTATACACTTTAATTCCTCTTTAATGCTTTGATGGAGAATAGCGGTTTGGTGGTCTAATCAGTCGTCCCCATCTTGACCTTTTGACCTGTTCTTCTTTGTTCACAGTTGGTGTCACAGGTCTCACAGGTGAAAGTGCAGGTGATTGCACTGGACTGCTACTCTCTGCAAGCTCTCTGTTTGCTGAAGAACATTCCTCCAACTCTATAGAGCTTGGTTGTGGAAAAGTCAGTTCTCTGGTTTTCAGCAGGTGTCGCCGATTCCTTCTGAAAGTGTTTCCATCAGGTCTTTGAATCACATATGATCTCGGTTTTTCATGACTCCTCAACACAATTGCTGGTTGCCAGTTGTTTTTTTCTTTTACTCTCACTTTCTCTCCATCTGCAATAGGTGGTAACTGTTTTGTTCCCCAGTCAAAGTAACTTTTCTGTTTAAACTGTCTGTCCTTGATGTCTTTATGGACATTTCTGTACAGTTGTGGTCTCAACAGTTGTGTTGATGTAGGCAATTTTGATTTCAGTCTTCGACCCATAAGCATCTGTGCCGGAGATAGTTTTACACCATCCACAGGAGCATTTCTGTACTCCAATAGAGCAGTATAAGGATCTCTTTGGCTCTCTTGTGCTTTCTTTAACAGGTTCTTGACTGTCTGGATTGCTCTTTCACTTTGTCCATTTGCCTGTGGAAATCCAGGACTTGAGGTGTTATGTTCAAACTCCCAGTTTTTTGCAAATGCTTTGAATTCTGCACCAGAGAATTGTGGACCATTATCCGACAACACTTCATCCGGGATCCCATGTCTCGCAAAGATGGATTTAAGAGCTGTCACCACATGTTTGCTTGTTGTCTGTGTGAGTTTAGCAATCTCTGGAAACTTTGAAAAGTAATCTACACACATCAAATATTCACCTCGATCGAAATGGAACAAGTCTACTCCTACTTTCGCCCATGCTCTGTCTGGAATGTCATGGCAAATGAGTGGCTCTTTGGTGTTACTCCGTCTGAAAGTATTACAGATAGCACACTTCAACACGACATCCTCAATTTGTTTTGCCATGCTGGGCCAAAACATCACATCTCTTGCCCTCTCTTTGCATTTGACAATACCCAAATGTGATTCATGAACTCTTTTTAGCATGTCTGCTCTCAAACTTTCTGGAACTACTATTCTCCAGTTCTTGAAGAGTAACCCATCGGAACAGGTAAGTTCTTCTCTATAAGTCCAGTACTTTCTTATGTCTGAGGGAACTTGTCTTATGTCTGCAGGCCATCCCGACTGAACTACTTCCACAACTTTTTTCAGCTCTTCATCTTCTGCTGTTGCGGTCCTGAATGTATTCTGCTTTTCCTTTGAGATTGGCAGACAAACTGACAAAGTGTGAACTTGTACCTCATCTTCCAGAAGTGGTTCCATTTGTTCTTTTAGGTAAGCACGACTCAGAGTGTCTGCGATATACAACTCTTTTCCAGGCTTGTAACTGACGCGTAAATCATATAGCTGCAATCTCATAAGCATTCTCTGCAGTCTCGAGTGGGGCTTTTTGGAGAGACTTTTTGAACACCGTCTCCAAGGGCTTATGATCCGTCTCCACTTGTACTGTCTTACCATAGATATACTGATGGAATTTCTCACAACCATAGACAATCGCCAAGAGCTCTTTCTCTATCTGGGCGTATCTTTTCTGACACTCAGTGAGAGACCTTGAACCGAATGCCACCGGATGTCCTTCTTGCAGCAACACTGCTCCCAGGCCTTCAGCACTTGCGTCTACTGACAACATTATCTCTTTGTTGACATCAAAGTACTTTAACACAGGGGCGTTGCTCACAAGTGACTTCAGTCTTTCAAAGCTCTTCTGTTGTTCTGACTCCCAATGCCATGCTACATCTCCCTCTAGCAGTTTCCTCAATGGAGCATTGATGTCTGACATGTTTGGTACGAACTTGGACAGATACTGAAGCAGGCCTAAAAACCTCATTAGTGCAGCTTTATCCTCTGGCTCTGGCATGTTCTGTATTGCTCTGACTTTCTCTTTGTCAGGCTTCAATCCTTCTGCAGTCAGAGTGTGTCCAACATAGCTGACTTCGGTCATCCTGATCTTACACTTGTTTTTGTTCAACTTTAGATTAATGTTTCTGATTCTTTCTAACAGTTGTCTTAGTCTCTTATCATGCTGCTCCATATCCTCACCCCACACCAGAATATCATCCACTATGTTCACGACTCCTTCCAAGCCTTCTAGTCTTTGTGCAATGCATTTTTGAAACACCTCTGGAGCTGACACTATGCCAAAGGGAAGTCTCAAAAAACGGTACCTTCCCAAAGGAGTGTTGAATGTACATAGTTTTGAGCTCTCATCATCCAGGGGTATTTGCCAAAATCCATGATTGGCATCAAGCACTGAGAAGACTTTAGCATTCGGCATCTCAGCTACTATTTCTTCAATTGTACGCAATGGATAGTGTTCTCTCTTTATGGCTTTGTTAAGATCTTGTGGATCGATACAGATTCTGAGTTTCTCTGGCTTCACAACTGTAACCATACTATTAACCCAATCAGTGGGCTCGGTTTGCTTCACTATGACTCCAAGATCTTCCATTCGTTTCAGTTCCATTTTGACCCTGTCCTTTAACGCTATGGGTACTTTTCGTGGAGCGTGAATGACTGGGGCAACATCTGGATTGAGCTGTATATGATGCAATCCTGGTACACATCCTAAACCAGTAAACACATCTTGATATTCACTCAAACTGCAAGTTTGCTCTTTGTTCTCTACTTTGTACACTCTTTTAATCAGTCCAAGTTTTGAGCATGCTTCTCTTCCCAGAATTGCTGGTGAATCTTCATCTACAACTTGGAAGTCTAGATCAAACTCAGTGTCTTTGTAACCACATTTAAGCCTTACTTTACCCTTTGTCTCCATCGTGTGGCCAGAATATGTTACTAACGTGCAGTTAGACTTCTTTAGAGTTGCTGCCTTGTTAGTGGTTTTCTCAAAATCTTTAAATGACAACACATTGCACTCTGCTCCTGTATCTAGCTTAAAGGTAAGTAAGCAGTTGTTTATTCTGAATTCTTGAGTCCATTTCTTGTTTTCCTTTTCCATGGTAGAGACTGTATTCATTTGGGTCAGACATTTGCTAGTTGTTTGCTCACTTTGTTCAATTTCAATGATACCTATAAAAAATTCATCATCATCTTCTTGTTGTTCTATCTCATGGACTTGTTTCTCAAATCTTTTAGGTTTGCCTTTTTGTTGTGGTGTTTTGCACATGCGGCTAAAATGATTCATCCGCGAGCATTCATTACAAATTCTGCCATATGCTGGACACTTCCTTGGCTCATGTACATAACCACATCGTGTGCACTCTTCCTTCTCTTTCCCTGTGTGTTTGAAATTCCCCTGTCTCACAGTTGACTTTGTTTTTGTGATTTTGTTCACAGCCACTTCTGCTTCCTCATGCAGCACTTTCAGATGGCTTTGTGTTATTTCGTTTGCCCGACAGATATCCACAGCCTTTGCTAGGTTCAAATCTGTTTCCCTGAGAAGCCTAGCTCTCACAGTGTCATTGTTAACACCACAGACAATGCGATCTTTAATCAAGTCATCATTTAATCTTCCAAATTCACAGTCTTTTGCCTTATTTTTCAAGTCAGTCACGTATGCTTCAATGGTTTCGTTCAGTCCCTGTGCTCTCGTGAAAAACATATGCCTCAGATACGTAATATTCTTTCTTGGCTCACAGTATTCTTTAAACTTCTCTTTGAGCACTTCAAAATCATCCACATCATCATCATCAAAGTCCATGGTATTAAATACTTTTATGGCATCATCTCCCGCCACGTGAAGAAATGTTGCACATTTTACCTTGCCACTCTTCTCTGCTATGCCAGTTGCAATGAGATACAGATCAAACTTTTGGATCCACGTTCGCCAGTTTTCCGCCAGATTTCCTTCGAAATCCAAACTGTTAGGAGGTTTCAACTGATCCATAGTTTACTTCTGACACCATGTCATGTTTAGTGGATACAAGTTTGAATAAATCACCGAGACACTGTGTTCATGCGAATTGCTCTCTTTACTCAAGTTTTCCTCTCTCCCCCAGGTTACAACTCAACACATCTTTATCTTGCCAGCGCCATCGTCAGGTAAGGAATAATAATACAATTACCATACATCACAATTAGAATGGATCTCCGTCCACATTAAAATGACTGAAAACGTTGATCATGACCATTCACCAACACTGGGCATGTGCGTGCTGGTGTAAACGGTGGCTGACGAATCAGGAAGGACACGTCATGACTGATGACACCCAATCATAGAGCCAAAAGTGAGCCTCAGTGTCATCGTTTCTAAAGTCCTCCATTTTGTCCCATCTTCACTAAAACGCTCTCTGGAGATTCAAAACGCAAAACGGAGTTGCAGTGTTTATAAACTCATCCATTTTAGGTCTTCGTTTTTTCCGTTTTAGTCTGGACAGGAGGTGCAAGCGTAGTAAAAAGGTCTACGTTTATAAACGAAAATGCAGTAGTGTGGACAGGGCCTTAGTTACAGGTCTCTAATTAGGTTGACCAATGGGATTCCAAGACTGCTAATATATAGCATAACATCACTTAGATGTATAGCTGTTTGTCACTCTGCAATGTTTGTAGAGTTGTAGACTTAAGTATATGAGTTGTAAAGAGAGGAAACCAAGCATGGATCAGGAGCAGAGTAATGTTTGTAAGGACCTCAGAAAAGTTTAACTACTGTGCGCTGTGCTTTAACATTAAATTAATTATTTTTGATTCAATGCCCTTATTTTTTACATAGATATTGACATTGTACTCATATATAAAAAACCTGCATGTAATTACAGCTGTAATTACATCTAAAATTATACTGTTGACCCTTCTGTTACACCTTAACCCACACTTAAACCTCACAATACAGTGAAACCCTTCCCTAACCTTACCAGTACCCACCTCAATAGCACCCAAAGTGTGTTTACACTGCAAATGAACTCAATAGTTAAAGTTAACTGTTATAATATTTAAAGATACCTAAGTGTGACTGAAGGCCAGGGCATCTCTGTTTTCTTCCATTCTTCAATATGTGTTCTTAAGCAAAATTGAGCCCTTGTGTTTGCATACTACATCATCATTAACCGTCAAAGTTCAATTCCAATTCTCAAGAACGCAAGTACAGAGGACACATGATAGTAACTGGAAGTGTTCTTTATATTGAGGATGCATCGAATGCAGACTTGAGAGAATCAAACAGTTAAATATCCCAGAAGACACTGAGGGACGACAACATATGGAAACCTGTATGATTTAAAAAAAAATCGACACAAAAGGGCTTTGTATAATAAATAAACCCAAATACTTTAGAAATGAAAAGTACGTCACCTTGTTTTATTTTTATTTTATTTGGTAAATTATTTATTTGGTAAACTATTTTTATAGCAAAATATAGTAAACAAAAAAGACTCATCAACTTTTAGATAAACTTCCCACAACAGATTGATATTAAATACAACTCATAGGTCAACTCATTTTTCAATCTTCTATGCAATTAAAAAATAATTGTTCAATCTCATGCATTGCTTTACTTCATCAATCAGTTTAAAATTATAATATATATAATAATTATGATATATTTTTACCACATGTGCTTATTATACTGCGTTTTAAGGGGCTTGTTTTGCTCTTTTTGTTATATCTGGCAACCCGTCACCCTGAGCTTTAATCAAGAGGAGTTCAGAAGTGTCAAGTTCATCAAGTTCAGAAGTGACTAGAAGGAGAGCAGCAATATGAAAACCAAACTGCAGCTACTGTTAGTGTTGACTAAGTAGTTTAAATTATACACACCTTATAACAGTGCGTCATTATTAGACCATAGCCTGGTAAACACAGCGCGCTCCCTCTTAGTGCATGTGCGCACGCCGTCTTTTGCATCAACAAAATGTGATCGATTAATTTGAGAGTCAAGTTGTAACCACGGTATCGAATCAAATGAAGATTTTTTCAACTGGTTCGGTAGGCAATTGTTTGGAGTTAAATATATAACTTGCGCTGCATATTTAGTAATTTTGCCTCAGAAACAGGATTCAGTTTTAACAAGCAGGATGTTCATTCATGCTGAATGCGATTTTCATGTTTAAAAAGTAACTATACATAAGAGAAGGAAAGATGCGGATAACTATACATTATTTAAGGTTATTTCTATTCGTAATGATATTGATATAGCCTATGAAATGTTGTTCTCAAGTAACTTCATGCTTTCCCCGTTGCGAACGTGCACTCCTCTGTACTGCCTGAGTGCTGCTCTGCTCTAGTTGATGGCTGCCTTTCCCCCGAACATATCACGTTAACAACAAACCTTTAGAAAACGGAATTCCTTTGTGGATCCTCTTGATCTGCTTTCTCCATGTTTCTTTGACAAATCTCAGCATCAGTCTCACGCGCGCTGCACGGGAGTTAACCACACCCACTTATTTACATTTTCGCGGTATACACGGAAATAAAATAAAAATCTGTTACGGCTGACGTTTTCTACTCGCGGTAACGATATATATCGTCATATCGCCCAGCCCTAATATACAGTGTTTTACATGTAAGAGCTTCCATGAAATCACTGTTGGCATCACTTTTCAACCCCTGCTGTCAGTTGTCGCCACAGCTGGAAAGCCCCGCCGATATGACTCTCATCTGACTTCTTGCTTTATCCAAAGACTTTTTGGTCATAGCCTTTTCAAATACTGTCTTCCTTTTTTTTGCCTGGATTTCCATCGCTTACTGTATTTGCAGGTAACTGGGAATTTTGACTGCTCTTTCTCTGCCATAATTGTGATTCTTCCTAGCTACATTGTCTCTTCCACTCCTCGAGCAAACATGTGGGCTGCTCTTACGCAGCAGTGCTGGTAGCCATGGAGGGAGAGTGACAGTCGCCCAGCCAATCATTTCTTTTGTCCCGGTTGGAAATAATGAGCTGTGTTTATTGCAGCACGGAGAGGACTACAGACACTCGATTTGTATACTTTCTTTTTCAGTGTACTTACATTTTAATCATGTATTGATATACATAGACAGTTTAAACAAATTTGGGAAAAAGTTTTTTAGAAAATCTCTACCTACCCTGCCTTTAAGTGTTGTAAACTAAGGACTACAATGAAGTCAATCTAAAATAGCCACCCCTAACCACTGAAACAGCCAATGGTGAAGTAGCAAAAGTAAAATGACACCAATCATTTATTGTAATTATAATAAAAATCATTTAATTAACCCCTTAAGTGTCACTTTCATGATTTTTCATGTTCATCACAATTTCAAAATAAAGGTCTAAACACCAACCTAGGCTCATTGGAAATACGTTACTCTGCCTACATTTTTGCAAAACCTGAAAAACGTACCTCCAGGTACGTTTCCCTGCACTTTTCGGGTGAAATGTCCACTAGAGGCGCTAAGTGGTATATTTTTTTTCTATTGCAGTGCTATTACGTTTGTCCTGAACATAATACATCCAAAGCAGGTTTCTTCACTATGTATTCATAATCGTGGCATTAATGTTTTGACTCTATTGCATTCAACTGTCTTATCAATTAAGTTTTCAGTCGCATTTATTAATATAATAGGCCAACGTTACTCATAAATATTAACATTTCGCTCTGTTCGTGCATTCTGCAGCAAAGTCATTTCGGAGGATTAGCCTGCGTGGTGTTAAAAAGGAATACACTTTTAACCTTAAAAATACCTTGTTTAACCATTTTGTAGTATTTAGTGTTTACACAAAAAGCATTTTCTCCAATAAAACACAACAACATACCGATACATTCACAAAAGACATACATTTTATTAGCTGGATGTAAACCAAATCCTAGAATCCATACGTTGTTTGCAAGAAACAGATCCAAATTCAGCCTTTTATCCATTGATCTTCATCTACATTTCTCAGCAGCGACCGCAAACGTCAAATCCGCGCTGGTGATGAATTCAAATTCAAATAATGCGCCTTCAAGAAGCGTTACGACATGTTTTACGGCAGTGATATCAAACGCTCATTGGCTCTCGCCTGCTTCGTCACAGATATGCGACATGCCGTGTTTCAGTTGGTGTAGTACATTTGAAATGGAGAAGAGCGCGCCTTCAGGGAGCGAACCGAAATCAGATTAACATTTTCATGGATTAACGTTAATAACTTTAATTCTGATCTGTACCTCATACACAACTACTATAATACTGCCAGAGGACTGCGACTGCAACGCATCATCATGTGAACGACTTTTGGTAATGTTAACGTTACCGGTTTTGACATTTTCAAAATAAATAAATTGTTGTGAAATGTATACTTGTCTGTCTGTTATGTTTTTTTTTTCTTCATAATTGTGTTAGCCTACGTAGCTTTAAGGAATGGTTAGGTTTAGGGATAGTAGTAGGATTAGTGGCTCAAAATATATTTTAATGCTAAAACTCATTTACCTACACATTTCTGTCCATTAACTTACGTTTTATCCTTTTTATATTCTGTATAAAATGGATATGTTTAGATTTTGGGAGTAGGATTAAGGGATCTTGTTACATTTATCTTTAAAAGTGAAAGTATACAGATATCGTTATGATATGAAACATACGTAAACAGTTAACGTTTTGTAGCTGTAAAAACGTAATAATGTTACGTTTAAATGTTGCAAATACATCCATACTATACGTTTTAGCATCTATCCAAACGTACAAAAACGTACGTTTTATATATTTGAAAATAACGTATTAAAACCTACGTATTATAAACACGCATCTTGCGCCTCTAGTGGACATTTCACCCGAAAAGTGCAGGGAAACGTACCTGGAGGTACGTATTTCAGGTTTTGCAAAAATGTAGGCAGAGTAACGTATTTCCAATGAGCCTGGGTTGCTAAACACGCCTAAACAAAGGTCTAGAGTACAGTATGAAAATATTATTGTTGCAAATTGATAAATTACGGCTCCTCTGTAATATAATTTGAAAACCAAATATGAAAACTAGAGATTCTAAGCTTTCAAATGATATATAGTTTGTCAAGATTAGTTTAGGTTTAGTATAGGATAATACCGTTTTAAAAATGTAATGGATTTGGGCCCACCGGTGGGCCCGTGACACTTAAGGGGACACTGAAATGTTCATATTTAAATGTATTTAAAAAATTGCATTACGCAAAATTATTCGAATTAGTATTGATGCTGTGGAATCTTTTTCTATTGATATATGTCTCCTCATTTGCAGTTGGAACAATGATGTGAACATGAGTTCCACCAATGGCTCCAACAAATCCAATGAAGCTTGCAATCCTCATCTTGCTTTTACTGCATGGTTTGATGATCAGTTGGAAGGTCAATGAACTGCCATTCAGTAGTGGCCAAAAATGATGTATTGCATAGGAAAATTGACATATTCACCTTTTATTCAAATATATTAAAAAAGATTGTGTAAGCATATTGCGTAGTTGAGCTTGGATTCAATTGTTGGAGTCAACAGAAACATGCCAAATTGTGCATACATAATTTTTGTCTAGGTTGTCATAAAAAGAAATTATAAACACATGCAAAAACAAAAGAGGACCAATGAAATATTAATAACAGATTATGTTGCAATGTATGTTTTTTTTTCTATGAGCTTTTTTGTTTTTCTAAAACCTGTAGCTGTAGTTTGCTTTTTTTGCCAATTTTTTTTTTTTTTTTTCAGATAAATACCTCAACCATGTTTATTGTTTTGTTCTTCACTTATATTCTAAATGTATTTAAAATATAATTCTGAAAATATGTTCCTCATATTTTGATGGTTTAAGCAGTGTCATTTAAAACAAACATTCAGACATCACTAACTTGTGGTTAGTGCCTCAATAGTGCTTTATGATGTGCTTACTGTGGATGAGCCACTGTCCACTGTTTTTCAGTCACCAAAAATGTAATTATTACTTTCATTTCTGCAGTTAGAGCATTGATTTGTAGAGTGGGAAAAGTTATCAAATTTCTTACATGGTACAAAAAGAATGCCGTGACAATCAAGCCTGTATTGTTTTATCAACTCCCTGTCATCATTTAACTCCAATAGACTACATTATATTTTTGTTGGCAAGTGTGTGGTTATCTCCTCTCTGCTGCCATCTTGTTAATCCTACCAGGGGTGCATTTTCTGTACAATGACATGACTCACTGCTTAAAGCTCCAGTCCATAACTTTTTGGGGTTAAAAATTATCCAAAATAAATTTTTAAGCAAGTACATAACCAGCCAGTGTTCAAAACTATCTGCTTGCCTTTGCTCGACTCAAGCTTGCAATAATGTTTTTAATTCCAGTGGTACAGGTGGATTTCCACAGGAGATTTGAGCATGTCTTTGCGTCATTACGTTACATCTGTACACATAAAGAAGGAGTCTCGGCTAGTAGGCTATTGTGGGAGAATGTTGGAGGTGGAGATTTATAGCCTTTTTTCACAGCACTTGATATAATAAACATACTAATTTGATGGTGGATCCAAAAAGGTTCAAACGAACAATCCCCAGTGACAAATGGAGATTCACCCGTACTAAAATGCAAAAGACTTTGGAGTGGCTACAGAAAAAAGAGACTGCGGCCCATGCAAAATTAAGGATAAATATCTGAATGGCATTAAATGTAGTCACTGCAATGTTGTTACATTAACAATTTGAGAACAAAGAATAATTTGCACAATATGATGCGATATGATACGCAATCATCACGATTTACTGCAATGCTTTTTTCCCCTTGTTGGTCAGAACAAATGTGGATGTTACTTGTTCAGATGACATTTTCCGATGAAAATTCTTATGTTGGCCATACTTCCAAAAAATAGAATACAGCTATGGAAAAAATTAAGAGACCACTGCCAAATCAGCAGTTGCTCTGGATTTATTATTTATATTATAAATAATAAATCCAGAGCAACTGCTGATTTGGCAGTGGTCTCTTAATTTTTTCCATAGCTGTATGTGATTATGAATGACAGCATCCACACTGCGCGGTGACTGACAGCCGCACATTCTCCTCAAAACATTGGATTCATCCGTGCTGTGCCGTGCAAGGTACAACCTACGTAAAGTTGACAATTCTGTGAAAAACTGCAATTGCTGATTTCGAACAGAGATGGTGACAAAAAGGAAAAACTATGAACTGAAGATTTAAAGGTGCAGTGTGTGATTTTTAGCAGCATTCAGTGATGAGGTTACAAATTGCAACTAACAAACGTTACATTGGCCGACAGGAGATGTCGTTCAGCAATGAGGTTTCTTTACAAAGATAAATTAAGAAATGATGTACTTTGTACAAATGTACTTGTACTATATACAAATTATGTACTTTATTATTCAGTAAAACGATGTGTTATTGGGAATATTATTGTTACTTGTTCATCATTGTGTCAGTGTTTTATTCGCTGACTTTAGCTCACTTCCTTGCATGAAGAACAACATAATGACGTAACGCGTTTGTAGCTTTTAGAGCTATTGTAGAAACATGTCGACGCATTTCAGTGTAAGGGGTGTATGTAGACAGAAATGGCTCATTCTAAGGTAATAAAAATATAACAGTTCATTAAGTAAGGTCTTTATACATCACTGAGAACATAGTTATGTATCTATATGATACTGTTGTTCTGACAATTTCTGCTGCCTTGTCGAATAATGCTAAAATTGCACGAATCGATAGCAGAGTCTGACGATTTGTGCTGAAAATGAAATGTCGATCACAGAAAATGTCGAATTCATCTCTATTGTTTCTATATTGGTGTAAATCTCATATACTGGTGTATATATACTGAGATAAACAATTCACAAACCTCTCTCCTGATCAAAGGGATTCAAAGATCCCAGCCCACCCGTCCTGATATTAGACATCCCATAAAGCTAGACACACTCACCAAATGTATTCAAGTCCTCCGCACAGGCTACCAGCCCCTCAATACCGCCCACACATCTCGACGTTATGTTTATCCTAGCTTTTTTGATTTTCATCGATCTTAGCTCGGAACTCGCCATCACTTCCATCCATTCCATCAATTCCACACCATCTCAGACTTGTCAGTACTAAATGGTGAAACATATTTGATTAAGCAAAGTATGACCGACCAAACCAAAACAGCATTTCATTTACATTTTCTGTTCATAGACGAATCGAATAAACCCCTGACACGCTTTTGGTTCCAGAAATACCTCAAATCTGTTCTACAACTTTCAGGGATTCCAGCAAAGAATTTGTCAAGTCACTTCTTCAGGGCAGCAAATTCAGTAGACAAAAAGGCCTCTCTCAACAGCAGATCCAAGCTCTTGGGAGATGGTCCTCAGATGCTTTCTAAATCAGGACCAACCGGTTCCACATGTCCGCTCCCGCTCAGCTCTCTGTCCAACTCACCTTTCAGATAGCTTGGAAAACAAGTCGAAAGCAAGTTGGTTCCAACACCGCAGCAGCATCATCTCTTCCTTCCATCAGGAGCTTGTTCTCCAGCCAAAATGGCTCATCGGATAATACGAAGAAAATCAGAACTCCGCAGAAGCTCCAGTCTCTCCATCCAAACTTGATCCTCTGGCACAGCAGCATTATCTTTTCTGCTCCCGCAGGAGCCCAGTTCCTTGTCCAACTTACCATTTGGACAGTTGAGTTCAGAAAGCAAGTTTGACCCACTACCACAGCAGTGTCATCTCCACTCCCGCTGGAGTTACGTTTCTTCCTCCAACTCGCAGCATTCCCACAGAACCATTAAAGGAGAACTCCGGCGCAAAATGAACCTTTGGTCTAATAACACATTGGTACCTAGTCGACCGTTCTCTGATATTTGTTTTCATGATAATCGAATGTAAAGAGTTGCATCTCTAAAAACTGTTTAACGTATAACGCTCGTAATGGGGGCGTTTAATAAGTAAAAAAAATTGCTAGTTTATACCACTAACAAGGCTAAACTAGCAATTTCTTTTTACTTATTAAATGCCCCCACTACTAGCGTTATATGCTAAAGATAAAACTCCTTACATTCGATTATCATGAAAACAAATCTCAGAGAACAGTTGACTAGGTACCAATGTTTTAGTAGACCAAAGGTTCACTGCTCCACTGCCGCGGCAGTGTCATGTACTCCACTCCCGCAGGAGCTCCGTTACTCCAAGCTAACTTGCTCCACTGCCGCAGGAGCTCTGTTACTCCATCCTAACTTGGTCCACTGCCACAGCAGTGTCATGGAAATAGAATGGAAATTATTTATTTGAAACAGGGACAATGCACAGTGAACGTTAAACTTGTTAAAACAAGAGAATATGTCTTGGGCCAGGTTGTAGCAACATTTGCTAATTTCCACCTGTAGTCCCTGGGCAGGTATAACAAATTCAAAATTAAAATTAAAATTGCACATGATTATGAAAAGAATGATACAGGCACAGGTAACAATACAGAAACAGGGAGACCATCAGCCAATTTACTCTTGGTTTCACCCTTTCTCCAACAAACACAAAAACAATACAGCAGCATCTTAAACACAGTATAGCACAATCCCAACAACACACACACACACACACACTCACACACACACACACACACACACACACACACACACACACACACACACACACACACACACACACACACACACACACACACACACACACACACACACACACACACAATCTTAACAATGTGTGCAAACTTGCTTACTTAGCAACCAACACTTTAGCAAGCCCGAAAATGTGTTAAATCTGTGCATAAAATAAGTTCCGTGGGGAGCGTATTCCACTGACTCATAGCGATGTTTGAGAAAAGAGGAGCTCCCAAATTTAGTTTTACGGTGAGGGAGGTTACACCCCCCCCCCTTGTGACACTTGTAGTTAATCGCTCTGTTTTTTCAGAGCAAAGTGTTATAAACTTTTTCAGAGGGGGAGAAGTAGCACTATATATGATTTTATGTATCAAAGACACATTCGAGTGCTTTTTTTTAATTATCTAGACTAAGTAGCTCATATTTGACCAATATATTACAGTGATGATGATAATGAGTTTTTTTATCATGAATCTTGAGACTGTCTTTATACAAGGATTCTATGGGTTTTACGACTGTCTTACATGCTTGAGACCAGGATGTGATACAGTATAAGATGTGGGAAATAATCATCGCATTTAAATATGTGCTGGATGCAACAGTGGTGAGAGAATTTCTTATATATCTATAATTTACTAAGTTAAATTTCAATTTATTGCACATATTTTTAACATGACCTTTAAAACTAAGTGTCAAGTCTAGAGTTACCCCCCAGATACTTAAATGTATCTACATGTTTTATATATTGGCCATTTACTAAAACTTCCAGATAAATATTAAGTTTAGACCTCATCTACTCCTCTCCCACAGGAGTTCCATTAATTCAAGCAAGTCTGGTCCACTGCCGCAGCAGTGTCATGTAGGCCTACTCTGCTCCCGCAGGAGCTCTGTTACTCCGCGCTGAACTTATCTCCACTGTCACAGCAGTGTCATCTACTCCACTACCGCAGGAGCTCCGTTTACTAAAGCAAGTCTGTTGCCTGCCACAGCAGTGTCATCTCCTCTACTCCCGCAGGATTTCCTTTTCTCCATCCAAACTCGCTCCACTGCCACAGCAGTGTCATCTACCCTGCTCCCGCAGGAGCTCCATTAATTAAGGCAAGTCTGGTCCACTGCTGCAGCAGTGTCATCTCCTCTACTCCCGCAGGAGTTTCTTCTTTCCAAACTTGCTCCACTGCCGCAGCAGTGTCATCTACTCTGCTCCTGCAGGATCTACATTAATTAAAGCAAGTCTGGTCCACTGCCGCAGCAGTGTCATCTCCTCTACTCCCGCAGAGTTTCCTTTTCTAAACTTGCTTCACTGCTGCAGCAGTGTCATCTACTCCGCTCCCGTAGGCACTCCTTTACTCTGTCCTAACTTGCGCCACTGCCGCAGCAGTGTCATCTACTCCGCTCCCACAGGTGCTGCATTAACTCAAGCAAGTCTGGTCCACTGCCACAGCAGTGTCTTTTTCTCTACTCCCGGAGGAGCTCCTTTTTCTCCATCTAACTAGCTTCCACTGCAGCAGCTATACCATTCTCCTCCGCTTCTGCAGTAGACCATTCACATCCTACCACCCGAGAGGCACACCCATCCGACCTCAAGACAACCAACTCCCATCCTATGTTACAAGAAGCCTTCCAGCAAACCACCCCTTCCTGATACTTTAAGCTTTAAGCTGATACTTTAAGCTTTGCATTCCGCAAGTTTTGGGGGGTCATGAACATCATCCTGGCGGCTGTCCCGCATTTTATTTGTAGCTTTTTGGGGGGAGTACTCTGGGATCGGGCTGCATACCGAGCCAAAACACACATTTATTCTATCAGACTTATTTGTAAGTGTGAACTCGTGAAATAAAAGATACAGATTGTACTGAATGTTAGCTTGCTAATTTTGCTTAAGATAAGGATTTAATAAGTCCAAACTCTGCTTCTAACCACAGCTTAAGTGTTGTCGTTTCATCTACACAACTTTGCAATGCTGTTTGCGAATGTTCGCTGGAACTACGGTTTCGGGAAACATAGTCTTGTTGAACTATGCTGATAATGACGGAACATGCGACCATAGTTGGCTAACGATGTTTTCAGAAAACGCTTAGGATACCTCTTCAGCACTCGTAAATAATTTAGCTGAGACCTAGTCTTAACACTTAGGAACCTTTATAAATCACACTACTTAAGTCTAGGAATAAGAGTAAAGGTATATCATTCTTAGAGTTTTGACCCAATTTTACTCTGAGCAGTTTTATATGGCCTCTGGAGAAACACAGTATTTTTATTGGCATATTAAAAATAATCTCAAAATTGAAAAAGCATAAGTAACATTAAAGGACAAGTTCGGTATTTTACAATTAAAGCCCTGTTTTAAGATCGTTTCTGTGAAATAGATTGGTTAGGATTGTTTTTAAGACACCAACGAGAACAGGAGCTCTAACATTCATCTTGCCTTGCATATTCCTCATCTTATTTCTTCCTGGCTGTGTAGACGGTGACGCGTATTTCTTCTTCACCGTTGCATATGTGTGCTCGGCAAGACCCTTTTGTGTTTGAGCGCCTTAAGCTGTGTTTTACTGTCTCTTCGGAAGCTCCAAAAACGTGAGCAAAAGCGCCAATTTCATTGGTCGGATAGTTTTTGACGCGGCACTTCGTCCCGGTGTGAACAGGCCTTTATGCAGTCATGTGCATAGGTCACGTGTATACAAGTGGTTTGCTTGCATTTGGCAAAGGTGCATTATCGCCAGCAACTGGGCTGGATTGTCTATTATTCAAGCTCTCAACGGAAGAATGTCCGGCTGTGAGGCGTTCAGAAAAATAGGTCTACAGTTTTACAACAAATGGTAAAACACCTGTTGGAAAGCATCTTTTGAGGCGATTTTTGTGTGAGCATATCAGTGAACACCCCAGACCACTCGGTGAGTTTCACGTCTTTGTAAACTAAAGTTTTAAGCGTTTTTATTAATGATTGTTCCAGTGCACCTATGCTACCATTGTAAAGGTGGGGGGGGGGTGCTAACACAGAAACCGAAAATTCTCGTGACAACAGCATTTGTCTAAAAAACAATCCTAACCATTCTATTTCATCAGAAACAATCTTAAAACAGGGCTTTAATTGTAAAATACTGAACTTGTCCTTTAAACATACTAAGTAAATTTAAAGGAAAATAAAATAATATTTAAAAAATGGTTAAAATAACATGAGATAACTTTTAATAGGTTATGACATTTGTTTGTGATATATTGTTTATGTGTTGTGCATTGGCCTCTACCTAAAATATGCTGGGAAGGTCGGTTGAGAAACAAGATGGCAGCACATCTTAATTCTCACAAGGATGTTTTCTGTTCACTGCATCCTTCTGAGTTTGTCCTTTCAAGGTAGCCTGGCAAGACGAGGCTCCATGAGAATGCAAGTCCATTCTTTGAGTCCTTTGTGGGTCCCTTGGCAACTCTTGATGCTTTGCATATTTTTTAATAGAGGATAATCTATAAATCTATAAAACATAAAGAAATCACATTTCCAATGTCACATATTTGAGAATATTATTAAAGTACTACCTTTATATACAGTATAATAATAATAATAATAATAACAATATGTTTATTTTCTATAGCGCCTTTCAAGAACCCAAGGTTGCTTCACAATGTAATACAAATAGCAAACAAACAACAAGCAAACAAATACAAGGCCATCTGCTAATAGAATACAACTATTGACAGGAATCAAAGAAAGACAAATTGTATGATTTATCAAAATATACAGTTGCGACAAAGTATGAAGCAGATAGAGCTGAGGAAGTGAAGAACAGAGAAAACAGTGGTGAGGATACTACTGATTTATTGGGCAAGCTTGAAAAATGGGTTTTAAGACGTTTTTTTGAAGGTCCGGATGTTGTCGGTCGCACAAAGATTCTGGGGCAGCTTATTCCATAAGTTAGGGCCAGCAACACTAAAAGCCCTACCTCCCGACGTGGAGAGTCTGACCCCGGGTACCACGAGGAGGTTTTCAGTGCTAGACCTAAGGACTCGAGTTGGAACATATGGCTGTGCCAAATCAGCAAGGTATTTGGGTGACAGGCCATTTAGGGCATTATACACTATAATTAACAGTTTAAATTAAATGCGCTTAATGGCAGGAAGCCAGTGCAGTTGGTGAATGATAGGAGTGATGTGTGTAGATTTTTTATTATATGTATAAATATTTTATAATTTTTATTTTATTTTATTATATGTGCAACAGAGTTTTAAACCATTTGAAGGCGGTGTATTGCTTTGGTGGGTAGTCCGCTGTATTGTGAGTTACAGAAGTCCAATCTGGAAGTGATAAACGTATGAATAACAGTTTTTTCGCATTTATAAAGGCAAGAGAGGGTCGAATACGAACAATATTCCACAGGTGAAAAAAGCATGATTTTACAGTCTGACTAATGTGTGAGTGAAAGCAGAGCGCGGGACGAACAAAACTCTCAGATTCTGTAAAATTTTTGAAAGCCAAATCTCAATACAATCATTAAAATATGTCAATAAAAATGTTGTGTCTGGGTGAGCGCTGTGATCTAGAATTTCGGATCTACCAGCATTAAGATCTGACCTAACGGTAGCAAGTAGATTAAAAATAGAAGCGGGCCAAGTACAGAGCCTTGGGGCTCACCATGAGAAACAGAAACAGAGCATGAGCGATTGTTACCTATCTTAACAAATTGTTGTCTATCACATAGATACGAGGTCAGCCACTGAAGTCCCGCACCCGTGATGCCTATTGCAGACAATCGTGAGATAAGTGTTGAGTGGCACACAGTGTCAAATTCACCACTAAGATCAAGGAGAACCAGGATGCTATGTGCACCTGAATCAGAAGCCAGAAGGAGGTTGTTTAGTATTTTTAGTAGAGCTGTTTCTGTGCTTTAATATGTACGGAAGCCAGATTGAAGGGGTTCAAAGAGATTATGTCTCTCTAAGTGTGATTGCAGTTGTGCCACAACAGCCTTCTCAAATAGCTTGCCAACGAAAGCGATATTTGATATTGGTCTATAATTGCTGTGAGTGGGGTTGTCGAGACAGAGCTTCTTAAGGATTAGGGGTAATAGCCGCTACTTTCAGATTAAGCGGAACAGTAGCAGTAACAAGTGACCTGTTAATAAGGTGGGTAATAGGTTGAATGAGTAAAAAAGAATGGTTCTGAAAATAGCCTGAAATCACAAAGCGCCATATTTAAAGGGTTAAGTTCACCCAAAAATGAAAATTAAGTCATTAATTACTCACCCCCATGCTGTACCATCCCCGTAAGACCTTTGTTCATCTTCAGAACACAAATAAAGATATTTTTTATTAAATCTGAGAGCTGGATCACTCCTTCATAGACTGCCTAAGGGACTGGCTCTTGACGGCCCATAAAGTCATTAAAGAAAATGTTTAAATATTCCATGTGCCTACAGTGGCTCAAATATAAGTTTATCAAGCGACGAGACTACTTTTTGTGCGAAAAAAACCCATAAATAACGACTTTATTCGACTATTCCATTACTTCCTTACGGGCGCGTGCGCGAGAACTGAGATGACGACGTTCTTCTTCGACTACTTCTTGTTACCGGCTGCTCACCGCTTAGGAGTATTACCGCCACCTACCATATAAGATGATGTGCGGATATAGCTGGAAGCGCAAAACTTCCTGTTTACAAGCAGAGGAAGATCTGCCCTGTCCATATGCTTTTCAATTACCGTATTTCCCGCACAATAAGGTGCACTTAAAAGCAAAGCCTTTAATCTTCTCAAAAACGACAGTGTGCCTTATAATCCGGAGCGCCTTATATATGGATCATCATCTTACATGGTAGGTGGCGGTAATACTCCTAAGCAGTGAGCAGCCGGTAACAAGAAGTAGTCGAAGAAGAACGTCCTCATCTCAATTCTCGCACATGCGCCTATAAGGAAGTAATGGAATAGTCAAATAAAGTCGTTATTTATGTTTTTTTCGCTCAAAAAGTAGTCTCGTCGCTTGATGAAACTTATATTTGAGCCACTGTAGGCACATGGAATATTTAAACATTTTCTTTAATGACTTTATGGGCCGTCAAGAGCCAGTCCCTTAGGCAGTCTATGGAGGAGTGATCCAGCTTTCAGATTTAATCAAAAATATCTTCATTTGTGTTCCGAAGATGAACGAAAGTCTTACGGGGTTGGTACAGCATGGGGTGAGTAATTAATTACTTAATTTTCATTTTGGGTGAACTAACCCTTTAACTCTCTTTGTCACTCTCTGTGTTGATCACCGTCTCTTTCATAATGTTCTGGATGTTGATGGGACCTATGGGGCTCTATTCAAATGCAGGCAGCTCCAATCCATTCTCGATGAAGAGGAGGGGTGGCACACGGACGTGTTCTAATCACTGCTGTGATGACACCAAGCAGAGAGCAGTGCTTCAGTCATTTACGGTGCCACATCTGTCTTGTTCTGCCCAATTTACTCACACAATTCCAATGAGACACTGGTGCTGGTATTCATCAATATGTTTTGAGGTGTCTACAGGCCGAGTTTGTTTTTATTGGCTCCCTCGCCTTCCCAGTGTAATGAATCAATCACTGCGCAAAGTCTCAATGTAGTTACGCAGTCGCACGCAACATAAAAGACACCACATGTTTGACAAGAACAACCGGTAGCTTGAAAAATGTCAAGAGGCATATAAATAACTCATGTGTATTGGTAATTATGTGGAAATATGATTGGCCTGTGGGCTGTGGCCAGAAAGCTTTATGTGGTACTTGTTTACCAAAATTTGCATATTACATGCATCTATTCTGAACACATCTGATTAATGTTGACTGATAATTCGCATCATATTATGGTTTCATTTGCATAGACAATAAAAAGCAGGCCATATGCTGAAATGCAAATGGAAACTAGTTCTTCAAAACCTTCAAGAAACAATAAAAAATATGGAAAGTAAAATTTACAGTTAGTACGGTGATTACCAAAAAATAAACATTGAGAGGCCATACATTAATAATTTAATATTGAATTATCATATTTTAATTTTGATGTTTTAAAGGTGCATTGTGTAATATTTAGGAGGAACTGTAGGTAGAAATGCAATATAATATACATAACTATGTATCTGTGGTGTATAAAGACCTTACTTAATGACTAAACTCATTGCTGAACTGGCTCTCTGCTGTCTCAGACGACGACATCATCTCCTGTCGGCCACCGTAACTGTTGATGGCTACAATTCACAACTTTAACACTAGATGTCGCTAAAAATCACACACTGCACCTTTAAAGCCACAGTTAGTGTTGGCAAAGGAATACTGCATAAACAACAATTTTTAATGTGGAATAGGTAAATACAATTGGTTGAATGGCAGCATTCTGCAGCCAAATATATTTATTCAATAATTGCTGAACTGTATAACTGTTCATTGTCCCAAGTAACTAATTTCCTAGCTGTGCCAGTTTCATGTCTATCACATCACTCTGTGCTCTCTTTCATCTCACATAAGAAAATAATTTAAACTAAAATCAATATTTCAAGTATATTTATTTTTTGGAGGCAGTGTCTCCTCAAAAAACTAGGTGAGAAAATAATAAATATTACAAAATTAAAACAACACAAATATTACAAAATGTAAAATTAAAAGTGTAAAAGTTGCTCGTTTTATAAAGTAACACTGTTCAACAGCAACTTCAGCAGGTAAAGTTACAGCGGGAGGCTGCGTATTCTTACCTCCCCTGAGCCCATTGACTTTAAACAGACCCCCTAAAGCGTGCGTCAGGTTTAGCGTGGGGTAATTGAGCCCGTTCTCATCCTTTAACGTCACATAAAACGCTATATGACAAAACGGCGCTATACAACGCACATGGCACCCTTTATCGTTAATATAACACGCAAACCCAAGACGTTATAAATCCTTAAGCATGAATATGACACGCAGACCCTACCCCACACCTAAACTTAGCCCTCACAGGACGTGTTATATTAACGAGAACGGGTGCCATGTGCGTAGTATAACGCCGTTTTGTCACATAACGTTCTATATGACGCTAAAGGATGAGAATGCGTTGGGTAATTGAGAATGTATGGGGAAAGTCATGGGCCTCCATCGCGCTATGATTGGATATGATTGGTTCGTGTGATAAATCCCACCTCTTGTTTTCATGCGCAATCTTGAATCAGCCAGAATGAAGACAATGACGGTGTTAATGGGAAGACATATTAAAAAGCAATTAAACAACTCTGCCACTTAGATATCACCGCTTTATGTCACATCAAAAACATGATGACTATAGGGTATTTAGAGAGTGATCAGCTTGGGGAAATTAAAGGTACATCTTCGTTTCTGTGACCAGTGTGTACAAGCTTGATGACTGATGAAAATAAGTTGACTATTAAAAGAAAAGCTGAACATTAGTTTACAAATTATATAAATTGTTTAAATTGTTACTGCCTTTAGTTATTATTTTGGAATGAATGTAAAAATGTGTTAAAACACAAACTTAATGAAATGTGTTCTTTATAATAATATTATTATTTATTTTAATAAATATAACATTACATAGTTACATGAATTGTATTTGGGCTCTCTTTTTATCTAATGTTCATTTAACCAGGAAAATTAAGAGTAACAGGGACATAAATGTACATATATATATATATATATATATATATATATATATATATATATATATATATATATATATATATATATATATATATATATATATATATATATGTGAGGGCTATGCCTCATTTTAAAACACCACTGCACACCACTAATAAAAATGTACTACAGACCATGAAAGTAGCCGGTCATCATTACCTCGAGCGACTCTATGGAAAAATGGGCCTTATGGTTCACTCTTCAGCTCTTTCTGAATGTCTGCTTAAATACAGAGCTATCCCTAAAGGATCTCTACTGGTCACACTTTTCTGCGTAATCACTGTAGATGGGACCTGAAGAAAAACTCAGCGTCTACCTTAATTTCAGCAAATATCCAAAAACATATCCAAAACATACACTTGACTGTAGTTGCCAGCTAAAATTAACACTATTGGCATTAAACACCACCATCTTTTCACACAAATTGCTAAATTATAATTAGAGGGGCAGATTAATCATTATCAGAGACTTATTTTCATGTGGTTCTTTGCACAAATTTTTACCATAGTGCATGATTTGTAAACTAATACATTTTGATGTTTGCATAAGATGATCAGCTCCCTGTATAGCTTTTCAGATGTGGTAAACTTGCTCTGTAGTTTACCTGGTACAGTAATGCACTAGTGATGTGAAGCACCCGGGTAGGAGTCCCTTGAAACACAAGTCATAAAACTCAATAAAAGTGTTCAATGACTTATAGAAGCAAGCTAAAATGGCATGGTTGCTTCAACAAAATGTGTTTTATCTCACGTTAGCTTTTGTTAACAATATCGGTTAGGCTCAGTAAAGTGTAGAACGTATATTATTTTCAAACATCTAAAAGTTACTGGGATATTGATGTAAAACTGTCACTGAAGTATAAAGAACTTTAACCAGACAAGGTTAGTAAGTTATTTTGAGTATTATAACGTGACTCATGTGCATACCTTGCAAGTGCCTTCCTGTAACAATTTCTTTTTTTAAAACTATTAATATGTTATTAATTAATGTTTATAAGCAACTGAAAAAAGCATAAATGTCAGGGCATGTCAAAACATCTCAAGGACCCCAAAAGCACCTTATAACCCTAAAGGGTTAATGACAAATTGAAAATATTTTCTCTGGTAACCAACAATATTCCACAGATTGTGTCAAAAAAAGTGTAAAGGGATATATCACAGAAGAATATTTGCTCACACTTGTTCCAAACCTGTATGGCTTTCCATTCACTGTACAATTTTGAGTTTCCATTTGCCATATATGATGTGCTCCATGTGCATCGATTAATATTTATATGTGAACATATTATGGAAAGATTTATTTTAGACTTTTAAAGTGAGCATTTTACTTTTGAAGACTTGGATTAAACAGCTGATGAGAGATTAATAAAAATATCTTCATTTGTAGATAAAATAAAGTCTTAAGTTTAAAAGTTTTGGAATGACATGACAGTGCGTTAAAAAAAAAGTCAAACTGACCTCAGTGCAACAACACATCCAAATGACCTCTTAAACGGGCAGCAGCTGTCCAGGCTTCAGTGTTCAACAAACCTAAGAGCACCCTTTTTTTCTGCACGGCTGCCCATCCCATTGCAGAACGCCACACGACTGACCGCAAGAATGAAGCCATGCTCCCTCCGTGAACAAAACTAGGCATGTGGAGCGCAGTGGAATTCAGTAGTGCAAGCAACAAAGTAACAAAAAAAAAAGAAGGGAAACAGTCAAAAGCTTTACCCTAGAGGCTGTTTTATAGAGAGTGTGTGGCAAATTAGCACCAAATTGACAGGAAAGAAAACCACTAATTGGTGTGGAATAGTAAAAGATGTGAGAGTCGTGGAGCTTTTGAGCGACGTGTTAGACTGAGGGAGGCCAGAGAGGGCAGGAAAGAGTTAATGTTACAGTGGTGCTGTACTGCACGGCTCCACTCCAAATGAAATATCAACAGCACGTCCCAGAGTGCTGAGCGAAGAGCGCGAGACAGGAAAGGAGCTAAAGATGAGAGAAAGACATAGGAAAACAGAAAAGGGAGCAGTGCAATGGAAAAATAAAACAGAGGGAAAGAGACAGAAACTATTTGGAGTGTGGTGTGAGCTTAATACTTGAAACACTTAATGAGCTTTAATTTATGGAACAAAACATGTGGGACGTCAAACTTGGCCTTGGCTATTGAAAATAGCATCATTTCCATGAGATGATCACTAGAATGTCCTTAATGCAAATTTTCATTTCATTGTAGTCACTTATTTTTTCAACATTATCACTCCTTAAACATCTGCAGAATAAAACTCAAATCAACATATTAAAAAATAATGAACTGAAGAATCTATGTGCCGTTAAAAGAAACATTACTACTATGCCCTGACAGAAGAATTAAAAAAAATATTTTCATTAAAAAAAATATTCCCTTTTTTATTATTTAATTATTATTTCAAAGTACTTCTCATCAATATTTACATTTATTCATTTAGTTGATGCTTTTATCCAAAGCGATTTACAATTGCTATATTTGTCAGAGGTTGCACGTGTCACGGTCTGGTGCAGGCAGAAGAACTGGAGGAGTCCAGATTCAAATAAAGATACTTTTTAATTCCAACTAAATACAAGCAGGAATCAAACATAATGAGTGAAAACAGGTGATACTGATGAACAAGACGATGAACAGGAGACTGATGATGGAGTGAGTTCAGGTGTGGAGACAAGAGGATCCTGGGAAGTGTAGTGCAGATGACAAGACAGACTGGTGCAGACGGGGACTGTGACAGAACGCCTCTGGAGCAACTAGGGGTTAAGTGTCTAGCTCAGGGACACATTGGTGTATCACAGGGGATTCGATACCGGGTCTCTCACAACAAAGGCATGTGTCTTTTCCACTGCGCCATCACCACCCCTATCAATATAATCAAATATTTATAAAAAAAATTAAAGGGGTCATGAACTGGCTTTTTAAATTTTATTATATTGTTGTCTGAGGTCAACTTATGATGTTCGCTTGGTTTTTGCATGCAAAAAAAACAACAAAAAAAAAACATCAAAATTAATAAGTAATAGGCTATTTTGTACCCAAGTTGTGAGCCTACCTGAAAAACAGTCGGTTTTATGGGCGTGTCGCACTGAAGACTTGGAAGTAAACGCCCACTGCTGTGAGTGGATAGCAGTTTTACATATTATAATGAGTTTAACTCACCCGTCGATGCACGTAGGGGAAACATCCAATGTTGTAAAATGGCAACCGGAATGATTCGCCCATACATGTTTGACCCAGAGTCCGTCTGATGTTGCCTGGCATGCCAGACCTACATCAAGATATTAGGTCTGGAAACTCATCATTGACAGGGCTCAATCCGAAGGGCGGGATAAACAGTTGTCTTTCAAATTCTCTCTGCACGCAATTGGATAGCGCTAAAGCCAATCAGAGCAATGAAGAATGTGACGTACTCAGCGGAGCAAGTTGATATAACGTATATACTTTTACCGTATCCAGTCCAGCTGTCAACATTGAACATTGAAAATAAGGGATTTTATTTTTATTTTATTTTTTTACACGACCCACAAACTTTAAGAATAAAGCACTGATCATTAAAAGTCTAAATAGTTTATAACTAGCCTACATATGTGTGAGAGAGAAAGAGACAATATATATGTGTGCGTGTGCGTGTGCTCTTGTGAGAGAGCAAGAGACAGTGTCAAGTCAAGTCAAGTCACATTTATTTATATAGCGCTTTTTACAATACAGATTGTTTCAAAGCAGCTTCACAGTGATAACATGAAAGTAGTACAACACAGATCAATAATATTGTTAACTATTAAATATTAAATAATAAATAAATAACCCCAACTAAGCAAGCCAAAAGCAGACAAAGCAAGGCGACAGTGGCAAGGAACCAAAACTCCATCAGATTGGATGGAAAAAAAACCTTGGGAGAACCCAGGCTCAGTTGGGGGCAGTTCTCCTCTGGCTTACATTCATATTGTTAATATATAAATTAGTGCTGTCAAACGATTAAAATATTTAATCGTGATTAATCGCATTAATGTCATAGTTAACTTGCGATTAATCGCACATTTTTATCTATTCTTAATGTCTTTTGATTTCTTTTTGTTACATTTATTTCTCATTTTAATGCTCTTATCAACATGGAAAAGTGGATTGGCTTGTTTAGTGTTTGTTTAGTGTTTTTTATTATTATTATTATTGAAAATAACATTGGAATAGTGTTCAATTTCACTCTAACATATATAGCCTAAATAATCTCTCACACAATGCAACACTGTCCATCAATAAAAGGGTGAAAGAAATACTGACGAGGTCCTGATATTGACGAGGGGTGGAGAATTAGCATCATCTGTGTTTGTGTGTGTGTTTGCTTGGCCATCATCAAGTGGTGTTTCAGGCTTGGACGTGCTACGATGATGATAGCTCAGTTCATAATGACAAAACATACAGATCGCTTTGGTCTTGTCAATGGGACAATTTGGCAACTTTTTAAAAGTAAACTTTACATTCAGAATCTCATTGGCATCCATTTCGGCGTTCGCGCTTGTCATCCACTCAAAACATAACGTTACTATTTGGCCGGCTCGCAAGCTGAAACGAGTGTGTGCGGCACAAAACGTCCTCGCGCTGCGCTCTGAAACCCATTCATTGCAATTGCTTGCCCCGCGCGAGGACGTTTCGTTGCTTCTTCGACCAAAGCGCAAGCGGATCTAGCTAGACCGGAAACAAAACAACAGGCACGCCGCACACACTCGTTTCGGCTTGCGAGCCGGCTTTGAGTGGATGACGAGCGCGAGACGCTGAAATGGATCAGAACGCATGCCGCGTCCTGTTGCAAAAGTATGTGAAACAACTACAAAGTTTGCTAGGACAAAAAGATCGTTAATCGCGCGATAAAAAAATTAACGCCGTTAAAATGGGTTTGCGTTAACGCCGTTAATAACGCGTTTAACTGACAGCTCTAATATAAATATGAAATATAAATATTGTTTATATATAATACGGAGCCATAACATATCGCCAGTGTTGAGTCGTCTCTTCACAGGCGTTGGGGCATCTTAAATCCCTGTGGGAGGCTGGATACAAACTGGACCTGACAAACGCCATTTTTCTCGGACAGACGTCCCGAGATAACAGCAGAAAGGCAGATGGGAAATAATTAGCATAGCTGATGTTCAGAATGATTTCCATTATACAGGAGTCGGTGTTAGAAAAACACTATCTCAAAACTCTCCCAACCCAAAACTCTCCGCAACCCAACCATACGTGCCGAACCGTTTGACTAAGGCTGTCGAGCCCCACTGGCGCGGTAAATACAGGATCAGTGGCAAACGGTTCCGTATGGCATAACAGAGGAATAAAAGGTAAGTATTATGTGAATGCTTGACTGAAGAGATGCGTCTTTAGTCTAGTTTTAAACTGTGGTAGCGAGTCAGAGCCTCGGACCGTATTGGGCAGGCTATTCCAGAGTTTTGGAGCTAAATGCGAGAACGCCCTCCCTCCTTTAGTGGACTTAGATATCCTAGGAATGACCAGAAGCCTTGAATTTAGTGATCTTAAGGAACACGGTGGATTGTAGGGCGAAAGAAGGTCTGTTAAGTACACAGGAGCTAAACCATTTAGGGCTTTATAGGTTAGTAGTAGTATTTTGTAGTTGATACGGAACTTAATAGGTAACCAGTGTAGAGATGATAAAATCGGTGTTATATGATCGTATTTTCTTGACCTAGTTAGAACTCTAGCGGCTGCATTTTGGACTAACTGTAGCTTGTTTATTGAGGATGCAGAACAACCAGCTAATAAAGCATTACAGTAATCTAGTCTCGAGGTCATAAATGCATGAACTAACTTTTCTGCATCAGAAACAGATAGCATGTTACGTAGCTTAGCAATGTTTCTAAGGTGGAAAAAGGCTGTTCTTGTAACATATGAAATCTGATTTTCAAAAGACAAGTTGCGGTCTAGTATAACACCCAGGTCTTTTACTGTAGTGGATAAAGTAACAGGACATCCATCTATATTAAAGTTGTATTGTAAGAGGTTTTGTGAGTAGTTTTTTGGACCAATAAGTAATACCTCCGTTTTATCTGAATTTAATAGCAGGAAATTACGCGTCATCCAGCATTTTATATCTTTGAGACACTCTGTCAATTTAGATGAGTTAGTGTTTTCGTCTGGTCGTAATGAAATATATAATTGAGTATCATCAGCATAGCAGTGGAAATTAATTCCATGTTTTCTTATAATGTTACCAAGTGGCAGCATATATATAGAGAATAGCAGAGGGCCTAAAACCGATCCTTGCGGTACTCCATGGTCTACTGGCGTTATCTTTGATTTTTCCCCATTTAAACAAACAAAATGAGAACGGTCCGATAAGTACGATCTAAACCAGCTTAATGCCTGTCCCTGAACACCAGTGTAGTTTTGTAGTCGATCCAAGAGTATTTTATGATCTATAGTATCGAATGCAGCACTAAGATCAAGTAGGACTAATATTGAGATACAGCCTTGGTCAGAAGCTAAAAGTAAGTCATTTGTAATTTTAACTAGCGCAGTTTCTGTACTATGATGGGGACACAACTTTTCTAGTATTTTTGACATAAATGGAAGATTTGAAATAGGTCTGCAATTTGCTAAGTTATTTGAGTCTAATTGCGGTTTCTTAATGAGAGGTTTTATTACTGCCAGCTTGAATATTTTTGGAACATGACCTAAAGATAAAGACGAGTTAATAATATTGAGGAGAGGCTCTTCCACTACAGGTAATAGTTCTTTCAGTAGTTTAGTGGGTATTGGATCTAATAAACATGTTGTTGGTTTAGAAGCAATGATAAGTTTATTTAGCTCTTCCTGTCCTATCGCTGTAAAGCGGTGTAGTTGTTCTAGAGGGGCCATAATTGAGGCTGAATCATGGGACACCATAGAGGATTGTACATTTATAATTATGTTGTGGATGCTTTCTATTTTCTCATTGAAGTAATTCATAAAATCATTACTACTAAACTGTAACGGTATATTTTGCTCTGGTGATGTCTGTTTATTTGTTAGTCTAGCCACGGTGTTAAATAAAAACCTTGGATTATTTTGGTTATCTTCTATTGGTTTGCGGAGATGCTCAGCCCTGGCTGTTTTTAGAGCCTTTTTATAACATGACATACTGTCTTTCCACGCTGATTCTAAAGACCTCTACATTAGTTTGTTTCCATTTACGCTCTAAGTTGCGAGTTTCTCTCTTGATAGCATGCGTATCACTGTTGTACCAGGTCGCTTTAGTTTTCTCTCTAACCTTTTTTAATCTTATTGGTGCAACAATATCTAAAGTACCAGAGAAAATGGTACTCAAACTGCTAGTCATTTCCTCTAACTCATCTGTTTGTTTGGGTTCATTTAGCAGCTTAGATAGATCAGGTAAGCTATTTGACAATCTATCTATAGTGGTTGGAAGGATTGTTCTGCCTTTTCTATAACGTGGCGCAACGTGACATATTTCAGCAGTACGTATTATGCAGGTCACCATGTAATGATCAGTGACATCATCGCTTTGCGGTATAATATCTATATTAGTTGGATCGGTACCATATGATATAATTAAATCTAGTGTATGATTTAGACGATGAGTGGGGCCACTGACGTTTTGTTTGACCCCAAAGGAGTTTAATAAGTCTGTAAACGCAACCCCTAAAGCATCATTTGTATTATCTACGTGTATGTTAAAATCTCCAACAATTATTGCTTTATCGACATTCATCAATAGATCTGACAGAAAGTCTGCAAACTCTTTTAGGAATTCAGCATAGGGCCCTGGAGGTCTATATACAGTAGCCAAGGCTAGAGATAATATGGATTTCTTTCTTACATCTAAGAGCGTAACATTTAGCACAAGTACTTCAAATGAATTAAACCTGTGACCTGTTTTCTGAGTAACGTTAAAAATATCTTTATGGATTGTTGCAACACCGCCGCCACGGCCGATCAGACGAGGCTCATGCTTATAACAGTATCCTGGTGGACTAGACTCATTTAGACCGAAATACTCATTTGGTTTAAGCCAGGTTTCAGTAAGGCACAGAACATCAAAATTATTATCTGTGACCATTTCATTAACAATAACCGCCTTAGGTGTGAGCGATCTAATGTTTAGAAGACCTAGCTTTAAAAATTGTTTTTGTTCACTGATATTTAGATTTTCTGGTTTAATTACAATTAGATTTTTGCTAGATCTTACACTAGATTTATTGTTTGGCTTCACTAAACGAGGAATGGACACAGTTTCTATATAATGCTCCACACTATGCATATTAGTTAAATTAGGACAGCAGAGGCTGTGATTTGGACTTTGACTTATTAGTCATCTGGTGCGTAACGTCTCGGAGATGTTGTCCGATAGGACACTCGCTCCGACTTCTGCTGGGTGGAGTCGTCTGCCCGATACAGTCTGGGTCGCTCCCAAAACAGATGCCAATTATTTACAAAGAGCAGTTTCTGTTCATTACACATTAACATTAACCATTCATTGAGCGCAAAAAGTCTACTGAACCTTTTCCTGTCTGTACGTGGGAAGCGGTCCGGACACGATGATCGTTGCTTTAGGCGCTGTGCTGCGTACCGTCTCGATCAGGCTCATGTAGTCCTTTTCAGAACCTCGGTCTGTCGCAGCCTTATGTCAGTCGCTCCCGCTTCCAGCACAACAGCTCCGATGCGCTTGTCACTGCTCACGATCTCGGGAACCTGAGCGGCGATATCAAGAACACGGGCACCAGGGAAGCAGTGTGTCATGAAAAAAAATAATATCAATATTTTATTAAAAAAATATCAATAGAGAATGTTTAAATACTAATATCAGCTTACGAGGGAAACGGGGGCGGAGTAGTGGTGCTTGCTTGAGATGATTCGGGAGAGGTCCGTGCGCCTATACCGATCAGAGCGCGCGCTGTACACGGAGTAAGCCTTTATCCTCGACGCACACAGCACGACTGCGGCAAAAATGACAAGTTGATTGTTTCGCCACAGCCTTTTTGTAACGTTCTTCCGTCCTTCGCATGAGACGTTAAACCGAGGTCCTGACTCTCTGTGGTCATTAAAAATCCCAGGATGTCTTTCGAAAGAGTAGGGGTGTAACCCCGGCATCCTGGCCAAATTTGCCCAGTGACCTGTGTCCATCATGGCCTCCTGAATCATCCCCATATATAACAATTGGCGTCATCACTGTCTCCTTTCCACCAGTAAGCTGGTGTGTGGTGAGCGTTCTGGTGCACTATGGCAGCCATCGCATCATCCAAGTGGATGCTGCACACTGGTGGTGGTTGAGGAGATTCCCCCTTTATGTGAAGCGCTTTGAGTGCCGAGAAAAGCGCTATATAAATGTAATGAATTATTATTATTATTATTATTATTGTAACAGCACACGCGGCACCGGCCGCATCTGAGGATGAACGACTAAAACCGAGTATGTCTGAGTTGCTCTTACCGTCTCAACTCTGTCGTCATTATGTTAAACCCGACCGCCGACTCTATACATGATGTGATTGGCCCTACCAGAGTTTGGTTTTTCCACTTCGAAAGTCAACAGAGAGTTGCTAGACCACACTTTGCGGCAAATAATTTTTGCTGCCGCTAGGGTGCGTCTAGATTTCTAGGCTACGTCTGATGCACAATTCCTGTCAGATCCAATATAGACAGCACAGCACCGTTCTTTACTCTTAATCGGTCTGCAAATCCAGTCTTGTTTACAAAACAATCCTCAGTGAAATGAAGCGAACAGACAACGATGTTTAACCTCATCAGCTGGAACATCATTAAAAATAAAGTTTATCCATGCAGTCCTATTGGAATCCAGAGGAAGCGAATGCAGCGACTGTCTTCCAAAACCAGGCGCTGCACAATATTCTGTATTGCTCGGTATTCTGTACGGCGCCTGTGATTAACCCATTTCTCAGACCATGGTATCGGTCCCCGGTATCGGGGGACTTTTAACGAGTACAAGTATTTTAGGTATGTGGTATCGAGGCCGGTATTGGTATCGGTGCATCCCTAGTTGTAACTTCAGAACCCTTATACATTTTGGCATTTGCATGACATAACCAGCTACATGTATGGCTTTTCTGATGTAGTAAGCTTAGTATGTAGTTCACCTGGTACAGCAATGCATTTGCGATGCAGAGCACTTGAGTACGAGTCCCGTGAAATACGAGTCACAATGAAGGAGCTCAAAGACTTCTTAAAGCAAACAAAATTGTAAGGTTACTTTAGATGCATTTTTATCTCATATTATGTAGAAATGTCACCACAGGCATGTGTTTCATTAGGGCATTTTCTCAAACTGCAAAGCTTTAATCTGATCGGCTAGCATTAAGCAACTTCCAGGACTGAAGGTGCACAGGTTATATCCAGTACCGGCTCAAGGACAGATGACTTGGGGGGCTTTTATAAATCTCAGCGGGGCTTGTCTCCTTCTCTGTTGAAATCACGTTCAGTTTAGATTGCGTTCCAGATGAAATTGCGTTCACGTTCGTGTTACTTGGGTCAGATCATTGAGCATCAAGATAACTAAACAGTCAAATGCAGAACTGTATTTTTCATTTAATCATCCTTAAACATTAAGAAAACAAAACGCACCAAACTCTGGTTGGCAACTTTAAGGCACAGCAGGGAAGATGGGTTTTCAGGGCCTGGGTTTTCCTTGGCACTCTCAGCACCATGTTTATATGGTGAGGGTCTAAGCTCTGGAGATAGTGCTGGAGAAACCGATACTGATGGCAAGGGGAGGGAGAGGGGAATTCTGCTGATCACAATAAGGTCTCTTTTCTCTGAAAATGTTATCAGGTTCAATTAGGGAAAGGACAGGCTTGGCTTTCTTTTTATAGTAGAGTGCCCAGCGCTGTGTGACATGTAATTACATCGTAATGTAATCTGAGAGCTTGTCTGCAGTTTATGGTCTGCTAGTTAATTACAGTTGTAAGGATTTTTGCCAGCCAAATCACCCTTCCTCCAGGACTCAACCCCCCCCCCCCACACACACACACACACACACACACACACACATTCTTTCACTCACTCCAGTGAGTGTCAATTTACAAGACTTTGGAATGCTGTAAAAACTCTCTGAACAAAGAGATTGTCATTCCTTTTCGTGTTTGGAAGATATTTAATGAAATATATTCAATGTGTTTCTATGCATGTGTGTTTACAATGTCTCAGTGAAATAACATTTATTACAGCATAAGGGAAAAAGAAAAATCCTCCTTATGCATTGTAAATATCACTGTATTTCTTCTCTAATTTCATGTTTGGTACCTCTGGGATGCTTATGAAGTGAAACACCTGAATATGCATAGAGGTATAAAGTAAAGTGTATTTCTAATATGTTTTACTGCCAATGAAGATCAAACTGTTTTCATTATCAGCTCTCACTGAACCAACCCCCCTCACATGCCCACGTGCATCCCTTTCAGGGAACAAAGAACAATAAATTAAGATTTTCCCGCTGCAACATCCATCTCCCCGATTGGCTCAAGCCAACAGGAAGGGAATGGATTTCACCAAGGGGATAAAAGCGGCACGCCAGCTCCGCCCTTTCTCTTCCGAAAACACCTCATGTCAAGAAGCACGTAAAGGATCTCCTCACGGAGATCCGACCCAACCGGGATCCTTTCTTTGATAGTCTAAAGGTTTCGTCTTCTCCTCAAATGAACTACCAAGTTCGTTTCCCAGGAAAGGAAGTGGACTTTGCCGATCTATTTCCTCGGGTAATGTCACCTCAAAGACTTTTAAGCCTTTCAAACATTCGCACCGAATGCCAACGAACGCCACGTGACTCCCCACGGAACAAAGAAGCCACGCGCACGCAACCAACCATGCACGCGCCAGGACGGGCAGTGCAAAAGCGCCGCGCTCCACGGAACGCGCTCACGCGCTCCACGGAACGCGCGCACACAGGAGAGCATCTCCATTCAACGTGCGGCCCAACCGGGCCTGGCCACGAGTCCGCGACACACACAGACAAACATGTTGTGCAAGTATAACGTTACCTTCTTTTAGAGCTTCTCAGAAGCATAAAGAAGTGTTTTTGTGGTGTTCAGAAAGGTTAACTGACGGTTTTGGTGAATGTAATTCCCTCTTTCTCTACACACTTACGCGTATCCATTGTCTAAACGCCCTGCGTCGTCTTAGTTTGTGTTTTAATGTTTGTAAATATATGTATCATTGCAACGTAGTAAATGCTTAAGAAATTGAATGCCATATTAAATGCAATTATGCTCATTCTGACTGGTTTACTGTTCGGTGCTCATAATAAAGTCCCTGAAGTGTCGATCGAACGCTGCAAGCTTTACAGAACTAGAAATACCTAAAGGGTATGCTTTATAGGGTTGGAGGATTAAATTCTTGTGGCCACGGAATTTGATCTCAAAACTCTATAAATTAATTGAGCTAATTAATTTTACTTGTCTTGTAAAACATGGTCCGTGCAATCCATTACAATGCAATCCATTAATTTGTGGTTAATTGCAGAGACACACAGGTATGCATATAGGTAAAATTGATATAAGCCTTCCTAAATAGGAGATTTATTAACATGTAAGACCGGTCTGATCCAAATCTGTATGAATAATTATTAATTATCAATTATTAATTATGATATGCAAATTCCCCTTGATCAGACCCGCCCAGAGTTCCTTACACAGTGTATGATGTTGTAGTGTTTTATTGTATAATTGTATTGTTTTATTGTATTTATTGGTGTTTTGCACCAATATTGGTAATAATTTCAGTGTATTTTGGTGCAATACTGACTGTACTGTGATGGAACCAACTAAACATGATTAGTAGTGATGAATGGGCTTTTTTATTTAAAGAAATTAAATAGAAAAGAGATTTAAAGGCGTTTAAGAGAATAAGGAAAATAAAATAACTAAGTATGTCATAGTATAAGTATGTTATGTGAAAAAAATGCACACATTCTTCACTGCATTGCATGCTTACATTCACTCTTAATCTTATGACTAATAAGATGAAAGACACATTCAGTCAATTAACTCAACCTGCTTGTATTCACATCATTATCTGTAGGGCACAGGTGATTGGTTTCTATTGCATTAGTCGCCAATTGACCTATGGCTAAGTCACGCCCCCAAACGCAATGAGCCAATCACAGTGCGCAGCTAACCCTATACACTCAGACATTCTCTGCTTCCACGTCCATTGAAATGCATTGCAGTTAGTCAGTTTTCTATCGTTTTTATGTTTTTTCTTGTCATTTTAAGTTTAAAATGGTCAAGCGGTTCAGGTATCCCAAGAGGCTGGGCGACGGTGTGTATTTTTTTACTCTTTCCCAAAAGCCACATCTCAACCGAGATAAGTGTCTGCTTTAGATTAAGTAATGCGATTAAGCTATGCAGTAGACCACAACACCAGCACAACACAAACAAGGATGTGTACATCTGTTCTAAGTTAAGTCAACAACGTATTTGAACGTTATCTTTAACATCTCTAATGCAACATTAGGCTAACGTTAGCCTAACATTAGAAAACATTAACGTTAGCTTCTAGCTGCGTTGTAACGTTACATCATGTCACTTAGCTTCATTAACGTATCTGTAAATAACCGAGATAACAAACGTTAACAATGTTGTGCTGAATGATTCATGTAAATACTGTAGCACCAAACGGTGCACAGTAATGTGGTTTATCACGTTTACAGTGTGACCTGTAAATTCTTGCCCGAAGCTGAAGCTTTTCATCGACCTTCTCAACAATAAAATTATTAATATAACCCTCCAATGCATAGTTAAGGCCCTTAAGGTGACTTCGAGATGATATATAATCTTTCTGTCTCCAAAAATCACCAATTGCCTCCTGTGAAATATCTCTTACTGTGACAGCTGCCATTAGCCTGGTTCAACCAGACTCTGAAGTACATTTCATTTGCACATAGAGTCTGGCCCCTCTCAATAGAGAAACGTTTCCTTCCTTGTAGGCGGGTTCACTGTTAAAGTTCAAATCTATTGGATCTGCCCAGAGTCACTCAGGATCTGCCATAGCCAATAGGTGGTTTGCAGTCACGTGATTGTGTTGACGCGCGAAATGCAGGTGGAGGGCAAGGAGTGAAGAGCGCAATGGACGAGATGGAGGAAAGTCCGTACTGTACTACTTTAGACGCTATTACAAGAGAAATATATAAACAGAAAATCGAAACATATGCAGGACGTGATCCTTACGTTATGAACAGGACCGATTTTCAACTGAATTGAGATATTTGCCTGCCATCGAGGCTGTAGATATCAGCAACTAACTCGTCTTACAGATATACTTTGACTTTACAAAGTTCGGAAACTGGTACGTTACACAAACAGACACATAAGTGTATTTAAACACCTGAATAATGTAATTATAAGCCACATAAATAATGTATTAACTCACATTTGACGAAGTGATCACTGCACACACTAGGGGTGGGGAAAAAATCGATTCTTAGATGCATCGCGATGCGGACGTGGACGATTCTGAATCGATTCACAAATGTCAAAAATCGATTTTCAAAAAAAAAGTATTATTTTATATATATTTATAATAACGTAATATTGACGCAACGTGAAAGACGGAACTCTGAAGCGCAGAAGTGCAGTGGCCGAACCATCTATGCACATAACAGAGACGCAGACGTGATGACTGAGCGCAGAATCCAAAACACCCTCCTCGTTGAAAGCTGACGTGTGGAGAGGTGTGCGATAGCACGATTTTTGATCGCGGATGATTAAAATGTCTCCACTATCTGCTTTTGAAGAAATATCGTAGCATCGTGTTACAGTGTATTCTATCAGTTCAGTTCTGGCGCATCTGTCTCAACTGTACAACGTGACGTAGCCTATACATCACACGTTAATGAATAGGTACGGGACACAGCAATTCACAAAAGTTCATTATTTGCATAAGCCATGCCGGTTAAACATTTAATTCACGTGCTGATGCTCTGTTCCCGACGCTCACACAGGCACTAGAAGCCTGTCAAACAGCGCCTGAACACTGGACTAAGTTATCTTTCGAGTCTTATGCTAATACTGTTAAACACATACAATGTTTACATAAACAGAACTGGCTATGTCTAAAGAGAAAGCAAACATTTGAGAGAAAATCTGGTGTAATATGCGTCTATTTTAAACGCGTCACTTGCTGGTCTAAAAGCGACAGGAGTAAATAGTACTGCCGCTCGTCCTTTTGTGAAGGGATAGTTCACAAAAAAAAAAAATCTGTCATTATTTACTCTAATGTTGTTCCAAACCTGTATTCATTTCTTTCTTGTCCTGAACACAAAAGAAGGTTTTTTTTTTGTTTGTTTTTTTTTAATGTGAGTTACCAAACAGTTGCTGGTCCCCATCAACTTCCAGGAGAGAGAGAGAGAGAAAAAAAACTATGGATAACAAGTATGCTGCTAGTTCAGGCACACATTTTCATTTACTTTCCTGTTGGTTCTTTGCAATGTTAATCAAATATATTATTAATTCTTCATGGGTCATTGCTTTTTACTTTTAAAGCAAAGTATTTATAGTCACACACACACACACAAAAAAAAGATTCAGATAATCGATTTAGCATCGAATCGAAGCCCTCTGAATCGTAATCGAATTCGAAATCGTGAGGTGCCTAGAGATTCCCACCCCTAGCACACACACACACAGGCATTTTCCCATTCGGCTCCTTCCGACCGCAGACGTATGTTTGCAAGGCATTTTTCCCGGTGTATTTCTGTCAATTTCTTGTATTTTCCCTCTTATGAACAACAATTTTTGGCACACGACAAAAACTCCTCGTGGTTCTGATCGATTTCAGCAACCATAAACGACCCAAAACATAGGCATTTGAGTGTGTTATAGTGCTTCCTAAATATAGAAAATCACTTCCTGCCCTCCATTTCCATTTCGCGTCATGGCAACGCAGTGGCGTGACGTCATGTGAAAACAAGCTATCCCTAACGTGTGGTCGTGAGTGACGTATGTCATGCGCCGAAATGGTTGGAAAACAAGTCCGAATGATCAGAGGATTATGTTTACAATAAGATTTCAGTCAACGAGAGCTGCAGGTTTTGTTAATGTAGGAACAATTATTATAATTCGAAATGTATATTTGACACGAAGGACAGTGATATATTCATTCAACGGTGGAAGCTGTGTCTAATCATTACAAATACGCCGCTGTGGTCGTTTTCTGATCTGCCGCAAACGTTCTTGTAACGTTAGCAGCTATTTGTTACAGTGAATGATCAGTCTGTCTCTATCTGCAGATGTGTAATAAACAACAATTTTTCATATTACGTCTTGTTGTTTCTTAATTACCTTAATTATGGTCTTCAAAGTATGTGTTTGTACATTTTTATGTGGCATTTAGTTTTTTTATTAAAACAAATTAACCATTGCCATATAAAACTGAAAATCAAATATCTTCAAAGTATGGGTTTTCACCTTTTTATTTATGACAATTATTTTTTTAAAATCACAACCAATTTGTATGATTTAACGTTAAAACATGTAAAACTGACACACCAACCTCCTGCACGAGTACACAAAGGGGCTCAAAATGTTCTATTCATCACAAGAATCCATAAATTTACAGTTGGGAATATGAGCGACTGACATGATGCCTGAGCGGATCTTCAACAACAGTTTAGCAGCCAGGACTCGGGCTTCCAAACACCGCGAACACCAGGCTAAACCGTCCCTCCAAAATGTCACGGTCATCGTGCACGAGCTGCCCAGCACAAACTTCCAATCTTTCTGCCTCCTTCATGTGGTCCTCCGTTGTGCAACAAGAGGTGAGACGATAACAATCCGGCTTTAAATTCTGTATTTTCGGCAGTTCTTTTCCAACAACGGAACGAACAGCTTTTCTCACGTCTAACTCAAACTGACACGCTACATCAACGTCATCGTTCTCAGCCACTCCCTCTATTCGCTGATTGGTCCTACAAAATGTATTTCTGGAAACCTAAGGCTATGGAGCGGTCCCAGACGTATTACTGAAGTAAAATGAAATTGAGCGGAAGTGCGTAGGAGGGCGTAGCCAGGCTAAGCTGCCATAGCACCTGTCCCCGAATGTTGAATGTTTGTCCGAGTGAGTGGAGGGGGCATGGCTTAGCCATAGGTCAATTAGCTTGTTGCTCAACCTTCAAATGCTTTGGTAGCATTTGTCTTAGCAGTGCAGTACACTTCAGAAACTCTTCTCCTTCCCCAGCTCCACCTGTAGAGATCTGCAACAAGTAATTCATGTACACTATATTGTGCAGCAGCAGAATGTCTTACTTGCTTACAGCTGCGTATCATGCATGTATTGGCAGTAGTAAATCCCATACTTGCTTAATAACCTACAGCAGAAGTGTATGATCAATTTCGCCAGACCAAACAAATCAATGTTGTCATACCCATTACCATGCCAAACATGCAGAGAGTTGTCATGACAGAACTCAAGTTATTCAGTTCTGAATTACACAAATCATGTAAGTTATAGGCTATATTTTCAATTAAAAATTTGACAAAAAAGTTAAAAACTGCATCTGGACATTACTATCAGTCGTCAAAATACTTCTATTTTTAAAACAGTTAGAAAATATTAGATGTTTAGCTACTTAATCTTACTCACACTTATAGAGTGTGTAACTGAAGCATCATACAGAAATTCATGTTTGTCTTCTGTTAATTGTTATTTTAAATGTTTTTATTATTTGAAAAACTTTTTAAAATGCCTTAGAAAAACATTACTGGTGTGCATCTTGAGAAAAAATTCACTCGATGCAAGGAGTGTTTCAAAATATGGGCAGCAACATTATGTATGCATTATAAGACAGCTCAGGGCAGCACTGGGTGTACATTGCAATTCCCAGAATGCACTGCAAAGAGTTCAGTGGAAAAAACAAAATTCAAGATGATGGAGAAGAGATAAATGACAGTTATAAATATCTTTCCTGTAATACTTGAAACATTTATTAAAAAAATAGAAAAATCTATGTATTTAAACTTTTTTTTCATGATTATTAGCTCTATTTTAACTTTTAATCAGTCACTTATGAGGTTTGATTTAGTTTAGGATGCTGTCTCGACTAGATTGAGAGCAACAGAACGACTTAAAGCAGTACATATGATGCTATAAAAGCAGGGCAGGATAACAGCCAAAGACATCCATCTAGAGCATGTACACACTAAGTGACTTTTTTATATAAATAATGAATAAATACATCATTAATCCTTCTTCCAAAACTTATTTTTTGTCTTACCCTGATTCACTATGGTAAGCCTATTGCAGGCCTACGTGTTTATATTTTAGACCTGTCGGGATTGTTTTGTGGGACATTATAAAGTTTGACATAGAGCCTCTAAATCTTGAACATCTGGGGAATCACCCATTTAAAAAACTGAAAAGAGAAACGCAACAGAGCTCGTAAAAAAACAAGAATCAACATTGGCATTTTTCTTTGTAAATTAATACTTTGTGAAGGAGACATAACCGAAACACAACCACAATATGTTTATGTTTCCTTCACAAAGTCATTACAGTTCACGCACAGCTGAAGCACAACCAATATACAGTATATGTGTGTGTGTGTGTGTGTATATATATATATATATATATATATATATATATATATATATATATATATATATATATATATATATATATATATATTCAATTATCAAACTATTATCAAATTATAGTTTTAATTAACTAATAATTCTAGTTTTGGTAGAGAAAACAATGTAGCATTTTATAGTGGAAGTGTTCTCCTACCTCACTGATCTAACTGTTATCTATCTCTTTCTCAACACCTGTCTATTCTTTACCTCTAACTCTCTCTCATGAGCACAAGGATTTGTTTAATCTGACACATAGAGATTGTCTAATACCATCAAAGGAAGTAGAAAGATAAAACGATGGTGCATTCAAATAAGTGGAGTCAAGACTTAACCTTATCACTGTGTGTGAGTTGAAGGTAAAGAACCTTGGCATTTCCATCCTCCGCTCCAGGCACCACACGGATTTAACTTCCCAGACCCTGCTCCTATTCCTGCCTTCCCTCCATCCCTCCGTCATTTCATAACCATTTGTGGTTAAGCTGGAAATGCTATAGTGATTTACTGCTTGCAGCCATGATGCTGCATTCAGTGCCTCTAGAGAACATGAGAGATGTTCTCTAGAGGCACTGAATGCAGCATCATGGCTGCAAAGCAGTAAAATCACTATAGCATTTCCAGCTTTAACCACACAATTTGCAAAAATATGCGCATTCCGCATCGTTTGCATGTTTGTCAAGCACACTGTATTGTAAGATACAGTATTCTCTTGTTTTGGCAAATAGATGGACATTCTATTAGTAAGACATGCATTCCATGCATACAAAAAATTAGCTTACTGTGCAGAGCATACACTACAATACAGTGCAAGGGTTCTACAGTATATGCAGGTATTATGCTATTCTGAATATAGCCCTTTACTAGCCAAATTTTACCATGGATCACTGTTGAATCAACAAGTTTATTGTAAAATTGGGTTGCACTTTTTTTGACAGGTAAGTATACTGTAAGTACACAAATGCTCGCACTAAAGAAAGTACTGGGTAATATAAGGTAATTACATGCATAGGTAAAGGTCAAGTTTAGAGGAACATTCAGCGTTATTACCACTGATCTATATAGAATGATAGATATTTCATTATATAGATCAGTGGTTATTACCCAGTTATTGCAATTACTATAATAAGTACATAATGTGTACATGGGGAACATAACTAAAATAAAGCCAACCCAAAACTGTATTTTCATGATGTAAACACTATATTGCCACATAATGTAACTATATTATCACCCAGCTCTTTATATGATGTTGGATATAGAAGCATATTATTGTTGCAAAATGTAACACTCTAAATACAACTACAGTATTAAGTCTGACAATATTAAAAACATGTTAATATTTTTATAACAAAGCACTAATATCTATGTACTGTATATAAACATCTCGGTAACACTTTATAATAAGGTTCATTAGTTAACATTAGTTAATGTATTTACTAACACTGAACTAACCATGAGCAATGCATTTGTTACTGCATTTGTTCATCTTTGCTAATGTTAGTTCATGAAAATACAGCTGTTCATTGTTTGTTCATGTTAGTTCACGGTGCATTAACTAATGTTAACAAGATTTTAATCAAGTATTAGTAAATGTTGAAAATAACATTAACAAAGATTAACAAATGCTGTATATGTGCTATTCATTATTAGTTCATATTACCTAATGTAGTTAACTAATGTTAACTAACGAACCTTATTGTAAAGTGTTACCAACATCTCTTCACTGACCCTCAAACCTGGAGCCCCTCAGGGCTATGTTCTCAGCCCACTCCTGTAGTGCTTGTACACAAATGACTGCATGGCAACTCACAGCTCCAACACCATCATCAAGTTTGCTGATGATACGATGGTGGTAGGTCTGATCTCCGACAACGATGGAACGGCCTACAGAGAGGAGGTGCTCACTCTGACACACTGGTGTCAGGAGAACAACCTCTCCCTCAACATCAGCAAAACCAAGGAGCTAGTCGTCCACTTCAGGAGGAATGACAGAGATCACAGCCCGATCACCATCAATGGAGCACCGGTGGAGAGAGTAAGCAGTTTCAAGTTTCTCAGTGTCCACATCACAGAGGAACTTACATGGTCCATCCACACCAAGGCAGTCATGAAGAAGGCTCATCAGTGCCTCTTCTTCCTGAGACGGCTGAAGAAGTTTGGAATGAACTGTCACATCCTCACACAGTTCTACACCAGCACTGTCGAAAGCATCCTGACTGGCTGCATCATTGCCTGGTATGGCAACACTACTGCCCACAACCGCAAAGCCCTGCAAAGGGTGGTGCGCACTGCCAGCCGTATCATCGGAGGTGAGCTTCCCTCCCTCCAGGATATATATGCCAGGCGGTGTGTGAAGAAAGCTCGGAGGATCATCAGAGATTCTTGCCACCCGAGACATGGGTTGCTCTCACTGCTACCCTCAGGCCGGCGGTACAGCAGCATCAGGACACACAACAGCCAACTCCATGACAGCTTCTACCCCCAAGCAATTAGACTTCTAAACTCTTGAACCCTCATGATCAATAAAAATAAACAGTCTGCAAACTGTCAACACACAACAAAATCTACTGTAAACTACATACATATTTCTTCAGTATCTGTATCTATCGTATGCTTAAATTTGTATGTTGTATATTGTTGTATATTGTACAGTATATTGTATATTGTATATTTTTTATTGTTTTGTTTGTGTATATGGTACTGTGAGTAATTGTGCGCACAATAGATTTGTAAATCTATATAAATTTGATGTTTACCGTAAATGTTTATACGTATAAAGGGATTTGATTTAATATATATCTATATCTATATATATATATTTGAAAACATGTACTATTATTATCAATGTTGAAAACAGTTGTGTTGCATGCATATTTTTGAGGAAACCATGTCAGAAACTTTTTCAGGATCCTTTGGTGAATAGAACATTTATAAGAACATAGAACTTATTGTGTCACTGTATGAGTTAGCGGATGTTATTATTCAAGTAGCTAGCTATATAGATTTTTTACAGTAAATTAAGCTCTACACACAAATACTCAACATAATGAAATATAATGTATCAATCAACAAATTCAAAGAGCAAAGAAAAGCTCCTTTGAAAAAGGTGGCTATGTGATATAATAAGTCCATTCTAAAAGCTATAATAAGGTTTACCAGGTCAAAAATGAAGCAATTATACTCTGATACTCTAACTCTACAATAGAAGCTCTCTCATGTCACAATCAACCGTACCCGATTCATGTCTGATTCCATTTGCAAAACAATCTGGGCTGAGTTTCCCGAAACCTTCTTAACGCTACGTCGTTCTTAAGTTACACCTTAAGCTGTATCTTATCGTTAATACGTGTTTCCCGAAACGTTCTTAGTCAAGTATACCTTCTGTAAGTCATACTTTCGGAAGGTTGGTCTGGACCACTCTTAGCTTTACCTTATCACTGTTAAATGTCTATATGAATATAATTCTGAAGTTTTAATACACCCAGACAGTGTTCAATTAGGCTAATTCAAGTGTTTTCATGCAAAGAATAAAATTGTCATTACACTGATTGTTGTTAGCTTTTTAATTATATTATCCAAATCAGCTGGCAAACCATTCGAAAGTAAAGGCTTATTCGTCTATTTAAAGAGAATGACTGTGGTGGGGAATTTGGTCAAACTATGGCAGCGATACAGCGAATAGTTGTGCTAAATCAAGACGGCGCCGTCTGCGAAGCCATTTAGTGTATGTGCACTATTATATTCGCGAAAACTGTAGTCCCCTGGCTACCATGTCAGAAGATACAATTCGAAAGAAATTCCGCCTGCCACGACAGCAAATTCAGCAGCTTTTAGATCTTATTAGTCCGGATGTGTCAAGACAAACTCGAAAAAAGCACATCTTTGTGGAGTGCCACCTCGTATAAAAGGATGTCCATTTCAGTTGGATTAAAGCTGGGGGCTCTCCTCTTTCTTTCTTTTATCTCCGCCATAGCTATTGATTAAATGTTCCGCGTGTTGCGCTTTTATTGAGTAGGTCATCCAATCACAGAAAATTTTTGTTTACACCAATAATTTGATGCAGCTGCTGGGCAATCAACCCTGCTTGTGGAGTAAATAAAGAAATTATAGCAAATATATTATGATAATATAAGTGGCCCTTTCTAATGCAATGAAAGCATACGGACAGTTACTGTAGTGGGTTAGACGCATGACACGTTTGAGCACGAGGTTGTGTGTTCGCGTACTCTTTCCGAAATTATATAAAATATCCAGGGTTTAATTTAGTTTGCAATTTGTCATTTTTTTTTATAATATCCCATGAGTCCAAATAAATGCAATTTCCACTATTTCTGAAGTGCTTGACAGGTTTCTTTTATAAAGAACAGCGCTTTCTCACATAAACAGCCCCTGCACGAGAGAATAATTGATTCTCAAGTCATCGATATCAACAGATTCAGCACCATCGCCACGGACAGCACCCGGTAACGTCGTACGTAAGAAGGTATATCTTAAGCAGCTTTCTAAGGTATCGTTCGGGGAACACGCCTGGAAATGGTATACCTTCAGTTAAGCTATACCTTAAGAGTCTTCGTAGCACGCTGAAGAGACAACGTTATCGAAAACTCAGCCCTGATCCATAAACCACGAAAAAAAAAATGAAATAAAAAAACAGAGCAATCGAAATACTAATGAAATGTCAATTGCAAGGAGATGTTGAGTCACTATCATGTTCTTAATGACAGAATGCTTTTTTTCCATCCCATGCTTACACTGGTCTTACTCATTGGTTAGAGAAGTGGACGAAGAATTGCTCATCAGGAGATGAAGGAAGAGCTGAATGTGCGTAACTCATGTTGGAACGTCAAACAACGGAACACACACAGTAGAATATATAGCCGCTATTACCTGTTTGTTGTATTGGACATTGTTTGCATTAGTATTGTATCAACACACAATGCGTAACAGGTGTTTGACATTGAAATCATGTCCAAAACAACCAGCACATACAAGAGTTATCTGACACGAGGGAATGTTTAAAGTGTAAATATATGATAGGTCTGAACTCAAACAACACTTGACCATAATGAACAGTGTGGGAATAGTGTATTGTACTATGACCTTGATTTAATTACAAGGTAATATGACATATAAGATGTATACCCAAAAAAATTCTACTGAATAACGGCTTGGGGCAAATACTGTCTATTTAATAAAAATATTGAAATAAAAACCTTGACAGTACAAAAAATATATTTGGCCATATAATTATATCCATTGCAACAATAAGAAATTTTCAATCTATTATATCCATCTGTATTTATATGAAAGGCAAATTCCTACCCTCAGAGTTTTTCTTATATCCTTTGATACCTTAAGGTTATGATATACCTCAGCTGTTACTTTCTCAGCAGCCTTTGGTACTGGATATATTTTGATAGGGAGGAGCAGGGCACAACCTAGCACATTTTGGTTTTGGCTCAATTATTAAAAAGATGATTAGGTTAAATTAATAACTTTTTTCTTTTTTTACACAATCAACATACACATCTCTGCTACAAATAAACACTTGAAGTTATTTTGCACTGAGTTGCAATGAAAGTGTCAGAAGTGTAAATGTTACAATTTACCCCATGCAGGGTTAATTGTAACAGACAGTGGTGTTAGTTGTAACACTTGTGTGTAACACACATAATTCAGTACTATTTTATCTGTATGGTTCCCCTTCGAGAGAACTCGCACTGCGTCATCGTCGCTGGATACAAACATTGATTTTCTTAGAGCTCCGCAGAGGAGCGATTCTCACATCCCTCCACCGAGGACAGCCCTGCTATTTACGTCTCGTTTTCGATATCCTGAAGCGGAGGACCGGCAGGGAATGTGGTTTAGATTAATTTACTTGGGTTACTTTATCAATGTAAAGCAATTTCCTTTTAATTTGAAAATTTTCCCCCTAAAGATTTACTAAAGTATTTCTGGGAAATGGTGTTACAATTACAATAGATCAAACTTATTATTTGTTCTGTGAGCTTTTAACATTCATTGCTGGGGGAAAACATTTTCTGGTAGTTCAAAATAATATAATTTATATAATATGCAATCATATCTGACATAGAGGGGTTGGACAATGAAACTGAAACACCTGGTTTTCCAACAATTTGTTAGTATGGTGAGGGCCTCATTTTGCATCCAAATACAGCATCAGTTCATCTTGGGAAAGACAGATAGAAGTCCTTCACACTCACAGTGACCAGAGGGATTATGAGCCTGTTCCTCTTCCAGAACAGTGTCCAGGTCATTATATGATGCTGGTGGAGGAAAACGTTTTCACTCAACGTCCAAAACACCTCAATAATATTCAGATCTGGTGACTGTGCAGACCATGGGAGATGTTCAACGTCACTTTCATCATCATCAAACCCTTCTGTCACAAGTCTTTCTGTGTGTGTTGGTGCATGATCATGCTGATACACGGTTTGAGCATCAGGTGCTCATGATCCTCGGCAGTGTCGTGTCCATCAAACACAGTCAGGATTGTCATGAATTGTCATGAAATCATGACAATCCTGACTGTGTTTGATGGACACAACACTGCCGAGGATCATGAGCACCTGATGCTCAAACCGTGTATCAGCATGATCATGCACCAACACACACAGCAAGACTTGTGACAGAAGGGTTTGATGCGAAATGAGGCCCTCACCATACTAACAAATTGTTGGAAAACCAGGTGTTTCAGTATCATTGTCCAACCCCTGTATATTGTATAGCTACATTGCTAAACACTTAAAATATCTATATACATTTCTTAGAATTTTTATTGAATTGTAATTCTGCTTCCTTTAATTCAAATTTGAATTGTAATTCTAGATCCTGTTTTTGACATCAATTCAAATTCAATTCAAATTCAACAATTGAATTGTTAATAGTTTGACACAGAGCGCTTGCTGAAGTAAAAGCTGATGTGCGTGTGCTCTGGGCGTCCCTTTGTAGCTTCCGTTCATGCCGTCATCTATACACCATGATGCAGCACCAATCAGGAATGGACAGATTTCATTCATGCTTCAGATGCTGCTACGCTGGGGCGTACCCCATAGTGTCACCTGACGATGACACAGTGTCTCTTCCTTCTCTGGGAAAAATGTTTACAGTTGTAACCCTGAAATGTTTAATATTTTTTGTGCATCTGTATAGAAAGATATCCATACATCCCTCATCCAATCATCCTTCTATTATGGATCAATACCATGGATAGAGATATATACTGTATGAAAGGGCTGCACAGTTTTGCAATAAATAAATAAACAGAATCTTCAAATAGTGTATTTGTTAAATTATATTTTTGGCAGCTGCATGCAAAATTATTTTTATTAATAATAACATTAATAATAATGAAAACTAGCTCAAAATCACATTTTAAAATAAATGCATAGAAAACAGACTTTTTAATAAACAAATAAGTGATCAATGCATAGTAAAGAAATGTGAAAAAAAATCATACTTTGACATTTAAATTCCAATATTGTTTGTGAAAGTCCAACAAAGTTAAATGTGGCAAAAAAATATATAAATAAATACTACAACCTGAAAAGTGTTGTGGATCCCTGTTTTCATTTCATTATCGTTGTACACTTGTACACTAGTTGTAGGCTAACACTGTGCTAAAACTAATAGTGTAATAGTGTTACCCCGCAGTGTAAAAAACATTGTTTAAGCCTATAGCTAACAGTTGCTTGGAGTTGCTGAGTTGAGTTTAAAAATGGTATGTTTAAGCCAGTGGTAATATAAAGTTAGATTTGGTGACCCAACTCAGAAACTGAAAAAAAAAAAAAAAACATATGATGAGAAAATTACTTGCATGGTGTCAAAACAGCTTTTGTCCAGAATCTTCCAAAATCTTCTCAAAACTATCCTCAAATCCTTTCTTCTCCTGACAGCAAGAGAAAATAAGCCAACCTGCTTGACCCTAACTATGTAAGAGGTCTGTGTTACATTTAACCCTGCATTAGGTTGTGCCCCGCGCTCCTCCCATAATTCATGCTTCCATGGTAACAGCAACTTCTCTGCCTGATCCTTTGGATTATGGGGTTATAGTTTTTCACTGAAGAATTTGCCAATTGCCTTATATATCTTCATCAAGGATGTAACCAAAAACACTCTCTCATGGCAATTAGTAACTTTTTTATGTTTTGACAAATTTTCAATCTAGATTGTTTTCCACTTATGGTTAGGTTTAGGAGTAGAGATGGCTTCATGCTTACTTTTTCCACAAAAATCGCATGTTTCCTTCTGAATAATTTTGTATAAATTCATACAAAATGACCACCTTGAATATTGAGGGTATACTCTTTAAAAAACATGTTAGTGTTACCACAGCTAACCAACCAAATAAATAAATAAATGACATATAAATGACATGAAGAGTATTATTTAATTTTCTAGTAAGTAGGCTAGAGACAATATTATTACAGTACATTGGACGTGAGGCCCTGCAAGTGTATTTTTTTTTTAAAGTTGACTATAGGTTTCATATAGGCTAGCTGCTAGCCTACGGAAATCAGTCAATCAAACATTCGGTTCCATGACAATGAAAATACTTTCGTTACTAATGATTAATTTACCTAACTACAGCAATTACAAATCTAAAAGGAAATAAGAAATGGGGATAGAATCAGTAAATATAAGTTTAGATAAAATGAGCATCTACATTTGCGCTAGCCTAATGGTGCGCTCTATTATGCCCAATCGAACTTCGACTTGGACCTCGGATTTGACGTCACGTCCACACTTCAAGCGTTCTATTATGTTTTTGCGTGTCCTGAATCGGAGAAAGCTGTTGTCATGGTAGCACTGGCCGAGTACCAGGCACTTACATTTAAAAAAATATTATGACTACACCTTATCAAAACGCAGCCATTTGAACTTGAAAATGTTCACTTTATTTAATGTTTTTCATGTTAATCTTCTGTTAGCAACGCTAGAAACGTTAGTAATTGCACTCACAACAACCGATTCCCTTACCTACAGGGGACGCAGTAATACGAGTGATTATAATAGTCATTTAAAATACCAAAGCGTTTTAAAAACAATGAAAACAATTCATTCTTACAAGTCACAGGGCGCAGCCATCTTGAATTCCGAAACGGAATTTTTGCTCGGTGTCCTCACGGTTGTCCGACGTCCGAGAGGAGAAATCCGAGGAAAGGTCACCTGTTGCTAGGCAACGTCTGTCGTCCGATTCCGGATCTCCGAAGACGGATGAATAATAGAACGCACCATAAGTACTGCCTGTCTGTCAAAAGCTTCAAGGCTTTTAGGCAATTCATAGATGCCACCTACGTCACTACAAATAGAACGCTGCCATATTTGCGACCGACTTCGCCCGGTACGGCAGCTCAAACTGCCTATTTGAATGAGAGAGAGAGATAGAGATACCTTGAGAAAATTTCAATTTTAGGCTCCGATCCTTATTTGTTACCCCCAGTTTTCTTTAGTCCATTATTATCTGCCCCAGGCTTGCCCTAATTGGCCTTTCATGAAATAGATATACATTTGTCATAGAGCTATGGCACGCGTTCATGAGTAGTTGAGGCGATGTCATTAATGAATCCTCTGCAGCAGTTCGGCTGGCATGAATGAATCTTTCTAATCCGAACATCAGCACTGGGACAGAGACAACTGCATCAGCACAGTCAGAGACATCAGTCAAATATTATAAAAGACTGCCATATCTCTCTGATAGAACAGATGTTCAGTTAACTTACAGAGAAGGTTAATCACAAATATCGAAATGAGTCTTTCGAGTCGAATCTTTTTGAATGATTTGGCTGCGGTTAAAAGCTATCAAGAGGTAAAGCTCTTCGTGATTATAATATAACAACATAAATTGCAGTTTGTTCGTCACATAAAGCTATCATATTAATAAATAACGATATTAATATAACGGACGAGTAGTATTATATCACTTTTATGATACTTTTGTGATGTTTTTTGTCTTTTATTATTATTATTTTTTGCTTGACAGCCCCCAGTAGGCTGTTACTCATTCACTCTTATTACATCGACAAGAAGAGTCTTAGGCTACATAATTCAAAAATGTCCCTTTGTCTTCCACGGAAAGTAAACTTAAGGATTTGCACATGATGGTGAGTAGTTAAATGACGGCAGAGTTATCATTTTTGGAAGAATGAACGTTAGTCCTTTAATATGCATTTCAAGGCTGATTATGCATCGTCTGCAGAGCTAACACTTGCACAAAAATAACATCTAAAGCGCGTCTGACGAAGACAAACGCAAGACGAACACATCTTTATGAACTTCAGAAAATATTTATTAGATTTAGACAGACAGACAGACAGACAGTTATGTCAAAATAACCCCAAATCTAATAACTTACCACGACAAAGTGCATTTAAACAGATCCAACAAATTTAATGAAGAAAAAACATTATCTGTCTATCTGTTTGTATATGTTGGCCACTGAGAGTAGGCTGTAATAGAAATATAATAAACCACAAATCAGCAACATGAGACTAAGTCTTTAAAAAAAAAGATTTTCTATTCTCTCTTCTTTTGGTATGGAATAAAATACCAGTTCAGGGTTCCTCTTTCGGCTGTTTTTGCAGCCAACTGCACAACACATTGCAGGCATTAATGTGACCGTCGGTCGCAAACTGGTCGCAAAGATGGCGGCGCAAAGCTACAGTGACGTCACGTGAACCGAATGAATAATAATAATAATAATAATAAGCTACTATAGGGACTGTTCGTGCAAAACTTATCTCGCAGTGTCATGGTGCCTATCTCTAGCATGATGTACATTTTATCCTCAGCAGTTATTTAGCAAAGGTGAGAGAGTAAAGAAGAGCTTGAATAAATACCTGAAACTGTTGACTCCGCCCCCGTCGCGGCTCACCGCCTCAACTCCCGCCGCACAGTTTGATGCTGCAGTTTACTTCCCTGTCTGCTCAACAAAAGAGCAATAAACATGTCACTGAGGACCTTCAGGTGTCTTTAGCAGGGGTTGAGACAGAACCCTGTATGAAGTAGCGGCCATTTGAGAGTCATGTGTGCTGTGTGTGTCTGTGAAACCCAAGACGAGTGAATGAACCCGCCCCGTTTCCTCAAAGTCCCGTTAACTCTCTCATCTCCATCTTTGACGGTTTCTATCACTGGCAGCCTGCTTCTGATATCATAGGCCTAACAACATATCAAAACTTTCAATCATAATACTAACAAACATTATTGGCCTAGTAGTTTTCTGTTCACTATAGTTTATGTAGTCTACTGTTATGTTTTATGTATTTATTTAGTTTAAATCATTTTATAATTTATTTAGTTATTTAATTCAAAATATTTTTTTGTTTTTATTTTATTTTATTTTATTAATTTGAATCATTTATTTGATCATTCATTTATTTGCGCAAGATGGCGACCGTGTGAGGAGGTAGTTATGAGAAGCTGAGGATTAAAGTTTGTTCCTTCACCTCAAATTGTTCTCTTTTGTTTAAAAATTTACCAATCGGACATCTAAATGTAAGATATTATTATTTACCAGATAATCAACACGGAGAACTTGTTGTAAGTTGCTTTTGAATGCATCGCTTTTGAACGTTGTGACTAACAAGAGAGACATGCATCTGAATGGCGGACAAACGAAAAGATAGGAAGAGTAAAGTTAAAGAAAAAAGCCAAACAAAATCGCTGACAAAGATGAAGAACAAAGACGATGAAATGCACATCTGCGGCACTGACATTCAAACAATGCACGCATATGTAATGCAAGGCCATACAGTTTCTTTACCGGATTCAACGCCCAGTACCCCTGAGCCGAAGAAAAGTAGAGCTGAACCATCCTTGTCTGAAATTCAAGAAACATCATGCGATGCATAAATGAAAGAGACAACGGATTAGAGGAGCTCTTAAGGGTAAATATGGTGAGCATTGAAGCTTTAAAGAAAACTACGGAATTCCTCTTCAATGAAGTAAAAGATGTCAAAGATGATGTGAAAATCTTGAAAAAGGACACAAAGGCGATGCATGAGGTCAGTGATGCTCATAGTAAGAAATGTCGGAGTTCGATTCCAGGCTTAACGAGATATATAATATATAATATAAAAGGAGATGGAATCTAGACTGTACGGTCTGGCTGAGCAGACAGGTGAAGATGTGAAGGCCCAAGTTGTGGACATTTGTTGTGCAATTCTTCCAGAGTTCACCACTAAAATACAACAGGATGTTGATACAGTACACCGGCTCAGAAGAAAACTTGAAGGAAACGCCACGAAAGGGAGAACTGTCATCATCCAGTTTGTGTCCAGATCCATACGAGACATGCTTTGGAAAGCGGCAGAAACCAGGTCCTACCTGAGGTCCAAGGAACTACGGTTTGGAGAAGATTTAACGTCTATGGACAAAGCCATACGTAGGCAACTGTGGCCAAAGGTGGAGCTGCTCGGCAGTTAGGGAAGAAGGCTTACTTCGTCGGCATACGAGCTTTCGTTGATGGAAAAGAAATACCTCCCTAAAGCTTGATTATACATGCATAAAGATCTGCACACGATTCTGTAAGTGTTATGAATGGTGACAAGTGCAGTCATAATCTGATTTTTGTGGCATTTACAACATAATATTTCTTTCAGTTTACAGACAGAATGGATCGTTGTTAATCGAAACAAATTAGATGTTGCACTTGTATAGGAACGTTAAGGTTTTGGATTTAGTTTAAGGACTATTAAGGTCAATATTTGGTTGTTAATTCTACTGTTGAGTTGCGAATATAGCACATTGGTATCTTTGTCAGTTGTATCATTAAATGTCAGGGGAATTCGAGATTTGCTGAAAAGGAAAGCAGTTTTTTTGTTTTGCAGGAAATTCAAATGTGATTTTTTTTACATTCAAGAAACGCATGCATCTTTGTCAAATCCAAATTTTTGGAAGAGCCAATGGGGGGATGATTTATGGATGTCATGTGGGAGTAATCGTTCAGCTGGATTGTTGCGATATTAAAAGGAACATTTAAAGTGTGTATGTCAGGTTAAACATTTTTTTTAGATATATTAAATAAGGTTTAGATGTCTGAGTGAAAATGTAATTATCATTAAAATTATTACTGTAATTGCCCTACATTAAGCTTTATAGCAATTTCTGTCAAGATCATATTTTTAAAACACAGTGGAGCTGGCTGTGACGTCAGAAGAGCTGAGACGTGACAAAAAGTTCTATTCAAGTATGGACAGTTTTGAGTCTGAGGAGATCCAGAATCCCCCTGAAACCTATGATGGCCCACAGCCTTACAATTTTGAGCCTCCCAGGTGTGAGACAGATGAGGAACCAAACAGAAATTTAAATAATTCCTATCGAAGAAACATACATATCTGGTGTGAAGAGAACCAGAGTGGGGAGTTGGTCAGGTGTCTTCGTAAGTATAGGCATAACTTAGAGGTGGAACGGTACATGTATTCATATTGAACCGAAACGTACGGGCGTCACGGGTTCGGTGCATGAATATACACGGATAATAGGGTTGAAATAAATAAAACTTGCGTGCAAATTAATTAATGCGGAACTACTGTTAGATACGCGGTAGAGATGCGCGGTAGCCTATGATTCATAATAGGTCAGTGTGAAGAGGTTCAGTGTGTGTGGAAAGAAGACATGGTTCGGCGTGACTGGGACTCGAGTTTATTCAGAAAAAGAAAAAAAGAAACGAGGCACACAGTAGCGCATTCGCCACCATAAACAAAACACGTGATCCAACACTTAATTGCTTCTCAGTCTCGGTCTGCAGTCAGCCGCGTGCGAAGTCCCAGTACAACTCTCTCTCACTCTCTCATTCCCGCCGGTTGTATACGGTCTCTCCACGGAAAAATACTGCAATCAGACACAGGTGTTCACCATCTGCACCCGTGGCTCCGTCCTTTCTCTCCCGCTACAGACTTTGCAAAATCACGCCCCTCGCCACAGTCAGGTTGGCCAAAGTGCGTTTGTCAATGGGTGATACTGGTTATAGATAAGAATACTGATTTTTTTTATTTTGGGGAATATTTACTGTACCACACAAAACAAAATTTTATTTTTGGATTTTGAAGACCAGATTGGAAAAATAGTAGAACGATATAGCAATGCAAAATTAACTAAACCTGTTTTACACCTCGTCCAAGTAATAGGTCTGTTCTTACAGAATTGAACAATTTATGTTCTACTCTGGACCTAATTGATATATGGCGACATAAATATCCAGAAAAAATTCAATTTACATGGTGTAAAGGAAATCTTTCTCAACAATCACGTATAGACTATTGGCTGATTTCAAGGAATTTAATCAGTTGTGTTAATGAGGTCTCTATAGAGCCGTCTGTTCTTACAGATCACAAAGCTATTTTTCTCTCTTTAAAGCTAGGGCATACGATTTCAAAGATTGTTCATTATTAATATCCTTGTTTATATGCTGGTTATGGTTATATAGTACAATCCTAATAATATGAATAGAAAAAAGAATGAAAAAAATCCATTCACTCTATTAGCTGTACAGCCGCAGAGAAGTTGACCAATGAAAGCTTTGCGCCCACAAAGCTACATTGGTCAACTGCTCTCATCCAATCACCAGCTACATCCAATCACCTGCGCCCTTTCAGGGCTTGGGCCCTAATAAGTCACCTGGAAATGATGGTTTAATTAGTGAATTTTATAAATATTTTCAAAAGAATTATCCCTTTTTTGTTAGCTGTATTTAGAGAAGCTATACAGCAAGGTTATTTACCCAATTCAATGAGACAAGGTTTGATAACTTTATTACCAAAGCCCAATATAAAGATATATTATTTTTAGAAAATTGCCGCCCGATTACGTTAATTAATAATGATGCCAAAATTTTTGCACAAATATTTTCAGAAAGATTGAAAATGTGTCTTGATCCTACAATTGATAAATGTCAATCAGGATTTATGAAAGGTCGACACATTTGTAACAATATTAGGCTCATTTTGGATTTAATTGATTACAACATATTCATTAAAGATAATAGTTTTGTTTTATTTGTTGATTTTTTAAAGCAACAAATACCACGCGTATTCCACGCATGGCCCTTGCGCCATCGGCCGTCTTATTTTACACCCGTTTCACTGAAAAGATACTGGGTTATATCCGGCATTTCAGTCCTAAATTAGTGGTTATATTGTAGTATCACTACTGATTTACTGTTCATCTGTTATAATGGCGAACACATCAGATCCGTGTCTAACGTTACCTCTGTGTGCAGGTGAGGACACTTTCAAGCTCTTCTCGGTGAAGCAGGAGCTGGAACACGTCGAGAAGCAGATCCGTGGTCTGCTGGTGAAGCAAGCCAAGCTGTTGGATCGGCGTTCAACGCTCTGAAGCTTCACGCGCCGATGCTCACAAATCAGTGGTTAGTAACGTTAACTCTCTGAGTCCTACTTCGTCTACTCGGTATGTCTCTCTGCCCAGGAGGACGCGATCATCTCGGGCTTCATTCACTCTGGCGCCAACACAACACCATGGAGCATGGATCACGCAGCGGAAGACACGAGCCAGGACCAGAGCTGCCTCTCCGCCCCTCCCGGTCTTCGAGATCTCCACTCGGAACCGCTTCTCCCTCTTCGCGAGCCAGAACGCGACGACGCCGTGATCATCGGCACATCCATGGTCCGTCATGTCCGCGCTACTTCCGGGTAGCAAAGGTAAGGTGCACACTCACTGCTTCCCTGGTGCCCGTGTTCTTGATATCGCCGCTCAGGTTCCCGAGATCGTGAGTGGTGACAACCGCATCGGAGCTGTTGTGCTGGAAGCGGGAGCGAAAAACATCAGGCTGCGGCAGACGGAGGTTCTGGAGAAGGACTACATGAGCCTGATCGAGACGGTACGCAGCGATGATCGCGCCTAAAGCAACGATCATTCGTGTCCGGACTGCTTCCCACGTACAGACAAGGACAGGAAAGGTTCAGTAGACTATTTGCACTTAATGAATGGTTAATGTTAATGTGTAATGAACAGAAACTGCTCTTTGTAAATAATTGGCATCTGTTTTGGGAGCGACCCAGGCTGTACCGGGCAGACGGACTCCACCCCAGCAGAATCGGAGCGGGTGTTCTGTCGGACAACATCTCCGAGACGTTACGCACCAGATGACTGGTAAGTCAAAGTCCAAATCATAGCCTTCTGTTGTCCTAACTTAACTAATATGCATAGTGTGGAGCGTTATATAGAAACTGTGTCTATTCCTCGTTTAGTGAAGCCAAACAATAAATCTAGTGCAGGATCTAGCAAAAATCTTATTGTAATTAAACCAGAAAATCTAAATATCAGTGAACAAAAACAATTCTTAAAGCTAGGTCTTCTAAACATTAGATCGCTCACACCTAAGGCGGTTATTGTAAATGAAATGGTCACAGATAATAATTTTGATGTTCTGTGCCTTACTGAAACCTGGCTTAAACCAAATGAGTATTTTGGTCTAAATGAGTCTAGTCCACCAGGATACTGTAAGTGGATCATAAGCATGAGCCTCGTCTGATCGGCCGTGCGGCGGTGTTGCAACAATCTATAAAGATATTTTTAATGTTACTCAGAAAACAGGTCACAGGTTTAATTCATTTGAAGTACTTGTGCTAAATGTTACGCCCCATGTGAACACTTGCAGTTTCATTGCAGTTCTTTCAGTGGAAACAACTTAAAATACTCTTTCATTTCTGGTCATACAGAAAATAATAATACATTATTCACAAATACATTTTATTTGCGTAAACTCACAATAACAAGAAAACGTTGTGCTTTAACAATCAGGCGCGCTTTGATGATCTCAGTGAACTGAAGCGCGAGAACTGAAACAGCCACCGCATTCGAATTTGCTCTACAGAGGTTATATCCTTGACTAAAGCTTTAAATGTCCAATTAAAAACGAACAAATTCGAAAATGAAAGCCAATATCTTCTGACTATGTAATTATGTAGCTAATTAATTTCTCTCTAAATGTGCATCCGGAGATGGAGATATGTTTTTAGCCGAAAATTAGAATTAAAAAACAATAGTTTATTACTAAACAATTAATGCTTCGTTATTTTATATTATTTTATTATCAGACACATTTATTATAGCCTATAAATCCCCTTTCTAGGCTGTGGTTATACGGCTCTTCTCATTCAGTAACCTACTGCGGGGAAAATATAATTTCCAGGTTCTAATTCTGGCCTCAGAAAACCAGTAAAATCTTTTTTTTTTCATATTAATTTGTCAAATATTTCACATGTTTAAAGGGGCAAACAAATCAAACAAATATCTGAAAATTCGTCGATATGTAGCCTATATATAGCCTTTATATTTTTGCGCAGCATTTGGCGTAGGCCTGCAGTTCAAATGAACATTTTGGTGTTCAACTTTGCGTTTTACAAAATACAACACCCGTTCATTTTTCATTTTGCAATTAGGCCAATGGATTAAATAAGGGCAAACAAATGAACACAAAATTAGACCGTTTGGACATAATACTGAGGCAGAGTTCTTTTTTAAAATTCATAAAAGATACAAGGAATAGCCTACTAGACAAAACCTCAAAGAAATGCCACAATCAAGACCTCGGAGCAGAAATGAGGGAGAACTCTCTCTTTCCCTGCCATCAATGCTTGGATAACATGCACGTCTCCTTCCATAAATAATAATAATGTCTAGTGCGGTGGCTGTGATAGACTACCAACGTCTGTTGCCATTATTTTTGGAATGACTTATCGCAAAAGAAAAAAAAGTTGCATAGTCGCATAACATCGTGTTTTAGTCGCATAACATCGTTAATGGAAACGCTGTCATTTCACAATATTTTTTTATTGACATTCAGAAAAAAACGCAAACGTTTTGTGCAAATATGTATTGACGCCACTTAACCGAGCAAAAAGGTTTCACTCTGCAGCCTGCAGGGATGCACACGTTACTCTCTCTTGATCAGTTAAAGTTCGAGTAATAATGCCACTTGCGTGGGAGTAGGCAGATTTCAGTGCGGCGATTTTTCTCTGACGCGCCTCTGACTGCTCAGGATATGAAATCTTAAAATTTGAATGTTTAGTGAACGTTTATTGTATTCTTTTGCAACAGCAACAGTTTAGTTGCAAATTAGGCATACTGGTGAGGCATTCCCGAAGGTTGGCATGATAAATGCGTAGTCCAGTCTCATTGAAGGACCTGTTTTCAATATCAACTTTGCGTTTCATAGCCTTTGAGAGTGCCATTTCTGCCATTTCACATTTCTGTGCCTGTCACTTCCTCTGTGTTTGTTTTTCAAGTGCTCTATAAGTAAAATTGACTTAATTGAGTTGAGGCAAAATATCTATCACCCCTGGTGGTTGTCTGTGGTATAGGTGATAGGAACCTGACTCATAAAGGCCTTCAGTTTTGTAATGAAATGGAAAAAGTATTAACAATAAACATCAATCATAATGTTATACCAAAATTAGATTTTTTATTTAATTTTTATTTAAGGATCCGGCCCCCAAGGAGACTGTCTGGTAAAATTCTGGCCCTCTGACAAATATAGTTGATGACCCCTGGTCTAAATCATACACTAGATTTAATTATATCATATGGAACCAATCCAACTAATATAGATATTGTACCGCAAAGCGATGATGTCACTGATCATTACATGGTGACTTGCATAATACGTACTGCTGAAATATGTCATGTTGCGCCACGTTATAGACCAGGCAGAACAATCCTTCCAACCACTATAGATAGATTCTCAAATAGCTTACCTGATTTATCTAAGCTGCAAAGTGAACCCAAACAAACATATGAATTAGAGGAAATGACTAGCAGTTTGAGCACCATTTTCTTTAGTACATTAGATATTGTTGCACCAATTAGATTAAAAAAGGTTAGAGAGAAAAATAAAGCGCCCTGGTACAACAGTGCTACGCATGCTATCAAGAGAGAAACTCGTATCTTAGAGCGTAAATGGAAACAAACTAATTTAGAGGTCTTCAAAATAGCGTGGAAAGACAGTATGTCACGTTATAAAAAGGCTCTAAAAATAGCCAGGGCTGAGCATCTCCGCAAACTAATAGAAAATAACCAAAATAATCCAAGGTTTTTATTTAACACCGTGGCTAGTGTAACAAATAAACAGACATCACCAGAGCAAAATATAACGTTACAGTTTAGCAGTAATGATTTTATGAATTACTTCAATGAGAAAATAGAAAGCATCCAAAACACAATTATAAATGTACAATCCTCTATGGTGTCTTATGAATCAGCCTCAATTATGGCCCCTCTAGAACAACTACACCGCTTTACAACGATAGGACAGGAAGAGCTAAATAAACTTATCATTGCATCTAAACCAACAACATGTTTATTAGATCCAATACCCACTAAACTACTGAAAGAACTATTACCTGTAGTGGAAGAGCCTCTCCTCAATATTATTAACTCATCTTTATCTTTAGGTCATGTTCCAAAAATATTCAAGCTGGCAGTAATAAAACCTCTCATTAAGAAACCGCAATTAGATCCAAATAACTTAGCAAATTACAGACCCATTTCAAATCTTCCATTTATGTCAAAAATACTAGAAAAGTTGTGTCCGCTCAATTGTGCTCTTTTTTGCAAGAAAATGATATCTATGAAAAATTCCAGTCAGGATTCAGACCGCATCATAGTACAGAAACTGTGCTAGTTAAAGGGCGGGTTTACTGCTCTTTTTCTTTGCATGATTGTGTTTTATGGGTGCAATATAACATGTATCCGTGGTTTTTCTTTTTTTAAAAGTCTTATTTTTCATAAATTTCACCTTTATTGTCAGCCGCGCTCTCCCTGTCCCCTGAACGAGCGGTTGACTTCCTGAGTCTATGAAAACACTCCCTCAGAATGACGTTGTGGGCTCAGATTGGTTCGCTTGGGCCGGTGTGTTGTGATTGGCTAAACTGTCACTCACGTTGTCCGGAAGAAGAACGCCCATGACCTTTACAGGGCGAAACGGGCGGGCATGCCAAATGTGGATAACATAGACGGTGGATACACGTAAATAATGATGTCGAGACTGCAGTATCAGTGAGGCAGAATCAGACCGAGAAAGCCGCAATGAATTCGAGTCAAGCAGAACCTCACCACACACGGCTCTTAATAAAGGTTTAACTTTCTACACGTTTGTTTTACACAATAGCATCTGACTGGCAACGATTGCAACTGACTGGCTAACTAATGTTAAACACAAACAGCGTTTGCAGGTTTACGTTCTTGATCAAATCGAAAATAAAGTCATAAAGCATATATATATGAAAAATACATTTACAACATTAGTACTTATACAAAATTCAGGTCCATAATGTTTGTACGCGTTTGCCGTAGACACAAAATAGCCTAACTAGTAGCCCATAAAGGCTACAAAGCCAGCGCTGGCATTTGAAAAAAAAATAATAATAAAAAAAATAAAACACAACGCTACGTCGGGAATTATACATGCAAATACATTTAAAATGATGAAGTCTTAGCCTACTTACAGATTGTGTCCAACAACTGCTGACTTTTAACTGCTGGTTTTAAAGTTGGATCTGCTTCATGATTTAGAAACAGTTTCTTGTTTACGATAATCCAGTGTTGAACTCGTGGAGATTCTGGAAGCTGTCTCGTAAATGCGCAGCACAGAGAGCTAGATTACGATCGTCACTTTCAGGAATATAATCAAACACAAATTGTATCCATTGTTGTCGAGGTATAGTGTCCGTGTGAAGCCCGAAACACAGAAGACCTGACAGCTGCATGAACACAACTCACTCGACGCATGCCCTTTCCTGCATATTCCAGAGGGAGTGGTTGATGCAAATGTGTGGGTTAGTGATGTACCATAACCCAGCTGTAGTCCAAAACGAGTCGTTTTTGTAGGCAATTTTACTTCCTGATTTTTAAAAGACGATATCTCTGCTTACACTAAACTTTCAGTGCTGCAACTTTGCAGATACTGTTCATGCACCAACAGCAACATTACACACTATTTAAAATAAAGAAAGTGAAATCGCAGTAAACCCGCCCTTTAAAATTACAAATGATTTACTTTTAGCTTCTGACCAAGGCTGTATCTCAATACTAGTCCTACTTGATCTTAGCGCTGCGTTCGACACTATAGATCATAAAATACTCTTGGATCGACTACAAAACTACACAGGTGTTCAGGGACAGGCATTAAGCTGGTTTAGATCGTACTTATCGGACCGTTCTCATTTTGTCTGTTTACATGGGAAAAAATCAAAGATAACGCAAGTAGACTATGGAGTACCGCAAGGATCGGTTTTAGGCCCTCTGCTATTCTCAATATATATGCTGCCACTTGGTAATATTATAAGAAAACATGGAATTAATTTCCACTGTTATGCTGATGACACTCAACTATATATTCCATTACGACCAGACGAAAACACTAACTCATCTAAATTGACTGAGTGTCTCAAAGATATAAAATGCTGGATGACTCGTGAATTTCCTGCTATTAAATTCAGATAAGACGGAAGTATTACTTATTGGTCCAAAAAACTACTCACGAAACCTCCTACAATACAACTTTAATATAGATGGATGTCCTGTTACTTTATCCACTACAGTAAAAGACCTGGGTGTTATACTAGACCGCAACTTGTCTTTCGAAAATCATATTTCATATGTTACAAGAACAGCCTTTTTCCACCTTAGAAACATTGCTAAGCTACGTAACATGCTATCTGTTTCTGATGCAGAAAAGGTAGTTCATGCATTTATGACCTCGAGACTAGATTACTGTAATGCTTTATTAGCCGGTTGTCCTGCATCCTCAATAAACAAACTACAGTTAGTCCAAAATGCAGCCGCTAGAGTTCTTACTAGGTCAAGAAAATACGATCATATTACACCGATTTTATCATCTCTACACTGGTTACCTATTAAGTTCTGTATCAACTACAAAATACTACTAATGACCTATAAAGCCCTAAATGGTTTAGCTCCTATGTACTTAACGGACCTTCTTTCGCCCTACAATCCACCGCGTTCCTTAAAATCACTAAATTCAAGGCTTCTGGTCATTCCTAGGATATCTAAGTCCACTAAAGGAGGGAGGGCGTTCTCACATTTAGCTCCAAAACTCTGGAATAGCCTTCCCAATACGGTCCGAAGCTCTGACTCGCTGACACAGTTTAAAACTAGACTAAAGACGCATCTCTTTAGTGAAGCATTCACATAATGCTTACATTTTAGTCCTCTGTTATGCCATACAGAACCGTTTGCCACTGACCCCGCATTACCGTGCCAGTGGGGCTCGACAGCCCTTTAGACAAACGGTTCGGCACGTTTGGCACGTATGGTTGGGTTGCGGAGAGTTTGCGAGAAAGTTGTTTTCTAACACCGCCTGCCGTATAATGGAAATAATTATGAACATCAGCTATGCTAATTATTTCCCATCTGCCTTTCTGCTGTTATCTTGGACGTTGTCCCGAGAAAATGGCGTTCATCAGGTCCAGTTTGTATCCAGCCTCTCACGGGGAATTCAGATGCCCCAACGCCTGTGAAGAGACAACTCAACGCTGGCGATATGTTATGGCGCCGTGTAACATATAAACAATATTTATATTTAATATTTATATATAAACAATATGAATGTAAGCCAGAGGAGAACTGGCCCCGACTGAGCCTGGGTTCTCCCAAGGTTTTTTCTCCATCCAATCTGATGGAGTTTTGGTTCCTTGCCACTGTTGCCTTGCTTTGCCTGCTTTTGGCTTGCTTAGTTGGGTTTATTTAACATTTAACAATATTATTGATCTGTGTTGTACTACTTTCATGTTATCACTGTGAAGCTGCTTTGATACAATCTGTATTGTGAAAAGCGCTATATAAATAAATGTGACTTGACTTGACGTGTATGGATGGTAAATGTTCAGTATGTCTACACCAGTCTTGGGGGGGGGGTAGAGGTTTCATCAGCTCAGATGGTGTTGTGAGACGTAAAGAAAACGATCAAATTTGCGACATTAATTTAGGCTTTTCACAAATGGAGGAAAAAGTCAATGCTGGTGCTTCATCTTTTATGCCTGCCCCAATCCATGATGATTCTCGTTTGCAGATAACAGAGCTTCTTGAGGAGCTTGATAGCCAGATTGGCGAGAGTATTTTGGACCGGCTCTTAGCTGATCATAGTCCTTCTGCTCTGGGCGTCAGACTGCTCCTGAACCAGCTAAAAGCGATCAAGCTAGCACTACACTTGACTTATCCAGGGTGAATCTGATTGTACGTTCAGACAATAGAGGCCCTCCTATTTTCCGTGGTGATGGTACGGATAAACATACTATTCATGAGTGGATCGAGTTAATGGAGATTTACTTAATGAAGTGTGATAGCCCGAAACCAGAGCATGCCAATGAGGTTCTGAACCACCTGTTGGGTAGAGCTAAAAACATTGTAAAAGTATGGCTAAAAAGTAATCACTCACCTGACATGGTTGTTACCCCTGAAACCATTTACAAAATGCTTTTATGCTATTTCAGTGAGAGCCCAGAGTCTTGTCTTCCACTGGCAGATTTCTACTCTACAATGCCATATCCTAAAGAAAGTCCTGTCCACTATTGGGTCCGTCTCAGATAATGCGGCCGGAATCGCTGATAATCACTTGCAGAAACAGGGCAGTCGAATGAAGAACATGTCTCAGGAATTTGCAATGATGTTCATTAGAAACTGCCCTAATGTTAAACTTTCTAGTGTGTTCAGGTACAAGCCTATCACAAAGTGATCATCAGCAGAGGTGCAAGAAGCAATTGATGAGCATCAAAGGGAGCTGAGAATGAAGAAACCACATTCTTACTCTGCCCCTGGCCATTCGTTCCAAGTAGCAACTGCCGCCATCAGCCACACAGGGGCCACCACTGTCGACAACACTGCAGCTAACTCAGCAGCATGCATTCCCAGTATCCATAACACAAAGCCTGAGATCGCCACAGTGCCTCCACACACGGCCTTGAATGACACGGGTACGTTAAGAGCAAGTGCTCAGCATGCTGGAAAGGGTGCTCGACCGCACTAATGCACAGGCTGCTCCTGATAGACCGCAAATGACTTCTTGGTCTAGTCCATCAAGATGTTGTGTTTGTGGTGAGAGAACCCATTCCACACGGTTACACTGCATGTCTGAGAAAAGATGTCTAAACGGCTTAGAAGTCGGCCACCAGCGCAGGGATTGCCCCAAGAGAAGTCCTGAGTCTGTGAGCCGCTCCCAGATTCAGGGAAACTGATGCACCTGCACTCGGGAGGGGATAGTGTGGGTGAAGATGTTCAGACCCTCGAAGATGATGCATCAAACATTTATGAGTCTACTTGTAAGACAGTTACTAGTGGTAATGTGGTCCTGTTTCAGAATGTGACTCAGCTGGCACGGGCAGACAGCCTTTTCTATACCAACCTTCTAGTCAATGACAGCATTCCTTTGAGAGCACTGTTGAACAGTGGCTCTATGGCTTGCACCATCAGTGAAGTTGCGGAATCTCGCTTATTGGATGCAGGTATGTCTCTGGATATCAATGTGAGATGTAGGCCAATATTATGTTGGTTGGATGTGCTGGTGTTCAGGTTGCAACGAAATGTACTGAATCAACTGAAGATGAGAGTGTACGATTATGAAGTCAGTGTACCCACGCTGGTTGTTACAGGACAACGGGATGACTGATACTGGGCACCAATGTCCTTAAATTCATCTTGAGCCAGTTTAAGCAGAAACCGACGTACTGGAGTGTTGTAAATAGGCCTGAATCAACAAAAGATGATGAGGTTAAGCAGTTCCTTAACCTGATCTGCTATCGTGTTCTGTAGCTTCGGAGGATTTCTTCATTAATCTTCAATTTTCTTCTTTACCACTCATTTATAAACTAGCACTTTCTATTTTTCTATCATGTGAACTTATCCTCGATACTATTCCTTATAAAAAACAATTGGATTGCTTTGATATCACTACTTAGATCCAATTTTTCGAATCTAGGCTACTAGCCTTTAGCCCGCTAGCATTCCACGCGTGGTCTTCGCCTATCGAGACGCTGACTCAAGGCTTCTCACTTGCTTGCTTAGAGCCTGCATCAACGGGGCATAGGCATTGCTGTGAGAACCTGCCTTTACGGCGCATACGCGTGCGATCTGTATTTGTGTTTGTAGCTCCGAAGAGTTTCTTCATTAATCCTTGATTTTCGTCTTTGCCACTCATTTATAAACTAGCACTTTCTATCGGCCGTCTCATTTTACACCCGTTTCACTGAAAAGATACGGGTTGTATCCGGCATTTCAGTCCTAAATTAGTCGGGATATTGATTTACTGTTCATCTTTTATAATGGCGAACACATCGGATGAGAGTCTAACGTTACCTCTGTGTGCAGGTGAGGACACATTCGAGCTCTTCACGGTGAAGCAGGAGCTGGAACGCATCGAGAAGCAGATCCGCAGTCTCCTGATGAAGCAAGCCGAGCTGTTGGACCGGCGTTCAACGCTTGAAGCTTCACGCGCCGACCCTCACAACTCAGTGGTTAGTAACGTTAACTCTGTTAGTACTTCCTCATCCACTCCGTATGCTCCTCTGCCCAGGACGACGCGATCAGCCCGGCCTTCTTTCACTCCGAGCTCCGGCCCGTGGAGCATGGATCACGCAGCGGAGGACACGAGCCAGGACCAGAGCTGCCTCTCCGCCCCTCCCGGTCTTCGAGATCTCCACACGGAACCGCTTCTCCCTCTTCGCGAGCCGGAACGCGATGACGCCGTGATCATCGGGACATCCATGGTCCGTCATGTCCGTGCTACTTCGGGGAAAGGTAATGTACGCACACACTGTTTCCCTGGTGCCCGTGTTCTTGATATCGCCGCTCAGGTTCCCGAGATCGTGGGCGGTGACACGCGCATCGGAGCTGTTGTGCTGGAAGCGGGAGCGAACGACATCAGGCTGCGGCAGACCGAGGTTCTGAAGAAGGACTACATGAGCCTGATCGAGACGGTACGCAGCACAGCGCCTAAAGCAACGATCATCGGGTCCGGACCGCTTCCCACGTACAGACAAGGACAGGAAAGGTTCAGTAGACTTTTTGCATTTAATGAATGGCTAATGTTAATGTGTAATGAACAGAAACTGCTCTTTGTAAATAATTGGCATCTGTTTTGGGAGCGACCCAGACTGTACCGGGCAGACGGACTCCACCCCAGCAGAATCGGAGCGGGTGTTCTGTCGGACAACATCTCCGAGACGTTACGCACCAGATGACTGGTAAGTCAAAGTCCAAATTGCAGCCTCTGTTGTCCAAACTTAACTAATATGCATAGTGTGGAGCGTTACATAGAAACTGTGTCCATTCCTCGTTTAGTGAAGCCAAACAATAAATCTAGTGCAGGATTTAGCAAAAATCTTATTGTAATTAAACCAGAAAATCTAAATATCAGTGAACAAAAACAATTTTTAAAGCTAGGTCTTCTAAACATTAGATCGCTCACACCTAAAGCAGTCATTGTAAATGAATTGGTCACAGATAATAATTTTGATGTTCTATGCCTTACTGAAACCTGGCTTAAACCAAATGAGTATTTTGGTCTAAATGAGTCTAGTCCACCAGGATACTGTTATAAGCATGAGCCTCGTCTGATCGGTCGGGCGGCGGTGTTGCGACAATCTATAAAGATATTTTTAATGTTACCCAGAAAACAGGTCACAAGTTTAATTCTTTTGAAGTACTTGTGCTTAATGTTACGCTGTTAGATGTAAGAAAGAAATCCATATTATCTCTAGCCTTGGCTACTGTATATAGACCTCCAGGGCCATATGCTGAATTCCTAAAGGAGTTTGCAGACTTTCTCTCGGATCTATTGGTGAATGTCGATAAAGCAATAATTGTTGGAGATTTTAACATACACGTAGATAATACAAATGATGCTTTAGGGGCTGCGTTTACAGACTTATTAAACTCCTTTGGGGTCAAACAAAACGTCAGTGGTCCCACTCATCGTCTAAATCATACACTAGACTTAATTATATCATATGGAACCAGTCCAACTGATATAAATATTATACCACAAAACGATGATGTCACTGATCATTACATGGTGACTTGCATAATACGTACTGCTGAAATATGTCATATTGCGCCGCGTTATAGAAAAGGCAGAACAATCCTTCCAAACACTATAGATAGATTCTCAAATAGCTTACCTGATCTATCTAAGCTGCTAAGTGAACCCAAACAAACTGATCAATTAGATGAAATGACTAGCAGTTTGAGCACCATTTTCACTAGTACATTAGATATTGTTGCACCAATTAGATTAAAAAAGGTTAGAGAGAAAACTAAAGCACCCTGGTACAACAGTGATACACATGCTATCAAGAGAGAAACTCGTATCTTAGAGCGTAAATGGAAACAAACTAATTTAGAGGTCTTTAGAATCGCGTGGAAAGACAGTATGTCACGTTATAAAAAAGGCTCTAAAAACTGCTAGGGCTGAGCATCTTCGCAAACTAATAGAAAATAACCAAAATAATCCGAGGTTTTTATTTAACACCGTGGCTAGACTAACAAATAAACAGACATCGCCAGAGCAAAATATACCGTTACAGTTTAGTAGTAATGATTTTATGAATTACTTCAATGAGAAAATAGAAAGCATCCAAAACACAATTATAAATGTACAATCCTCTATGGTGTTTGATGATTCAGAATCAATTATGGCCCCTCTAGAACAACTACACCGCTTTACAACGATAGGACAGGAAGAGCTAAATAAACTTATCATTGCATCTAAACCAACAACATGTTTATTAGATCCAATACCCACTAAACTACTAAAAGAAGTGTTACCTGTAGTGGAAGAGTCTCTCCTCAATATTATTAACTCGTCTTTATCTTTAGGTCATGTTCCAAAAATATTCAAGCTGGCAGTAATAAAACCTCTCATTAAGAAACCGCAATTAGATCCAAATAACTTAGCAAATTACAGACCTATTTCAAATCTTCCATTTATGTCAAAAATACTAGAAAAAGTTGTGTCCGCTCAATTGTGCTCTTTTTTGCAAGAAAATGATATCTATGAAAAATTCCAGTCAGGATTCAGACCGCATCATAGTACAGAAACTGCGCTAGTTAAAATTACAAATGATTTACTTTTAGCTTCTGACCAAGGCTGTATCTCAATACTAGTCCTACTTGATCTTAGCGCTGCGTTCGACACTATAGATCATAAAATACTCTTGGATCGACTACAAAACTACACTGGTGTTCAGGGACAGGCATTAAGCTGGTTTAGATCGTACTTATCGGACCGTTCTCATTTTGTTTGTTTAAATGGGGAAAAATCAAAGATAACGCCAGTAGACTATGGAGTACCGCAAGGATCGGTTTTAGGCCCTCTGCTATTCTCAATATATATGCTGCCACTTGGTAACATTATAAGAAAACATGGAATTAACTTCCACTGTTATGCTGATGATACTCAATTATATATTTCATCACGACCAGACGAAAACACTAACTCATCTAAATTGACAGAGTGTCTCAAAGATATAAATTGCTGGATGACGCGTAATTTCCTGCTATTAAATTCAGATAAAACGGAGGTTTTACTTATTGGTCCAAAAAACTACTCACAAAACCTCTTACAATACAACTTTAATATAGATGGATGTCCTGTTACTTTATCCTCTACAGTAAAAGACCTGGGTGTTATACTAGACCGCAACTTGTCTTTTGAAAATCATATTTCATATGTTACAAGAACAGCCTTTTTCCACCTTAGAAACATTGCTAAGCTACGTAACATGCTATCTGTTTCTGATGCAGAAAAGTTAGTTCATGCATTTATGACCTCGAGACTAGATTACTGTAATGCTTTATTAGCTGGTTGTCCTGCATCCTCAATAAACAAGCTACAGTTAGTCCAAAATGCAGCCGCTAGAGTTCTTACTAGGTCAAGAAAATACGATCATATAACACCGATTTTATCATCTCTACACTGGCTGCCTATTAAGTTCCGCATCAACTACAAAATACTACTACTAACCTATAAAGCCCTAAACGGTTTAGCTCCAATGTACTTAACGGACCTTCTTTCACCCTACAATCCACCGCGTTCTTTAAGATCACTAAATTCAAGGCTTCTGGTCATTCCTAGGATATCTAAGTCCACTAAAGGAGGGAGGGCGTTCTCACACTTAGCTCCAAAACTCTGGAATAGCCTTCCCGATACGGTTCGAGGCTCTGACTCGCTGACACAGTTTAAAACTAGACTAAAAACGCATCTCTTCAGTCAAGCATTTACATAATGCTTACCTTTTAGTCCTCTGTTATGCCATACAGAACCGTTTGCCGCTGAAACTGCTTAACGCACCAGTGGGGCTCGACAGCCTTTTAGACAAACGGTTCGAACACGTTCGGCGCGTATGGTTGGGTTGCGGAGAGTTTGTGAGATAGTGATTTTCTAACACTGACTCCTGTATAATGGAAATCATTCTGAACATCAGCTATGCTAATTATCTCCCATCTGCCTTTCTGCTGTTATCTCGGGACGGTTGTCCCGAGAAAAATGGCGTTTGTCAGGTCCAGTTTGTATCCAGCCTCTCACGGGGATCTCAGATGCCCCAACGCCTGTGAAGAGACGACTCAACGCTGGCGATATGTTATGGCTCCATATTATATATGAACAATATTTATATTTAATATTTATATATAAACAATATGAATGTGAGCCAGAGGGGAACTGGCTCCCGACTGAGCCTGGGTTCTCCCAAGGTTTTTTCTCCATCCAATCTGATGGAGTTTTGGTTCCTTGCCACTGTCGCCTTGCTTTGCCTTGCTTTTGGCTTGCTTAGTCGGGTTTTTACCATTTAACAATATTACTTATTTGTGTTGTACTTCT
>JAQIUQ010000215.1:0-278987 GCA_030378365.1 Hybognathus amarus
ATCATAAAAAGAAGACCTAAAAAGAAGACTAAAGTCATAATGTGTTGGTTTTTAATGAATGAATCTACAGCACTGAGGCTACACAGAGATCCTGCTTGAGCAGGAACCATCAGAACATTTCCCTCCGCAGGAACAGCTGGAGAAAACTGCAGAGATACCTGGAACAAGGACCAACACGCTGTAGGACACACGCACACCAACATTCCCAAATTGAAAAATAGCCACATCATTCAGTACATGGTTCTGGAAACACATATCAGTGTCAAACGGCACATTAGCAGCAACTAAATTCTTACCGGGAAGAACGCTGTAGACCAGAATCTGCACTGCTGGAGCCATATTGACGCTGACAGACAACTGGAACGGACAAACTGGGAAACATCAGAACAAAATAAAGAACTGACCAACCACAAGACAAGAAAATAAAGCATCATTCACTTGCCACAGGACTCAACTTTCAGTCCCATAACTGCAACGCTGTAGGTCTGCGGTGTGTTTAGTCACATCAGACTTGGGCAAAACTAAACCAGAAACAAAGCGCTTTAGGTTAAGGCCTCAGATCTGTCATTGAACTGCACATACAGAACAACTTACCGTATTTTTGCACCTCAAAAACTTGGGAGACTTCTCGGTCAGCAATAAAAGCCTTTAGGGTGTACATCCCCATCTGAGCCTCTGGGTTCAATATCAGCTCCGTTGAGGAAACATTTGTCCACTGACCAATCCGGTTATTATCTTTGTCCTGTTGAAACAAATTAACAGCTCAGAGAAAATCTGCAAAGAAAGAAAAGTGCAAAAAGCTGCATTGGCTCCATTCATGCAAGACAGACCGGAATAATAAACATTTAAAAGCAGTCATTGAAGTTGAAATTTCTGCATCTTAAAAGAACCTGCATTTAATTTGCTTTTAATTTATGGTCGGAACACTCAAAATGGTGAAACATCTGGTCTTACCATTTGATCAAAGGGCACAAATTTGGGATCCATGGAGACAACTCTGAAATTAACTGCAAAGACACCAACAAACTCACATATATTGCATAATGCATTTGAAGATGATAGCTTCAACCAAGGGTCATTCACAGCTCACCTGTTTGTCCTGGATTGTAAATAAGTTTGTCTGTTTGGATGAAGGTCAAAGGTAACGGCTGAACATGATTTTGCTCTCTTCAGTCGCTCTGAAGACCTTCCCTTGAACAAAGAGGAAGATTTATAAATTATAACCACAGCCAAGCCCTCCCGTTCAGTGATCCAATAAAAAAAGACAACACAAACTACTCGCATACAACAGATTTTACACTTGTAAAACAAAAGTACATATTCATAAACCAAAGCAACAACCACTCAGAAACAAAATGAACTCAGTTTAGACAGAACTCAAAAGAGGCTGGATAAAAAGGCGCAGATGAAACAAAAACCTTGAAAAAATTATATACGATCCGGCCAAATCACAGAGATGTCGATTCGCACGGGACTAATATTATCACAGGACCTCGGTGTTCGGCGAAATATAATAGGTAATTTGCGGGGCAGTTTTTACTTTACAAATTACAGACATGGCCGATTCGCACGGGATTAAGATCATAGACAAACTCCGCAATTATTACAAATTACTAAAGGTCACCAGATAATACTAATCCTATGCGAACAGAGTGCCGAAGTGATGACGTCACTTTGTTGGACAACTCGGAAGCTAGCGGCGCATGGGTTCCCCCCATGGGGTTCCCTCGGTTCAAAAGCAATGCATTTTCCCCATAGACTTTTGGAAAATCGCAGAAAACAAGATCTCTGTTTAACAAAGGGTTGTGACCCTTACACGTTTTGTCTAGCAAGATAATCTTTACAAGTTAATCCAAAATGTATACACTTTTAAGCCTATATAAAGATTTTAAAAAGCACAATCAGACTCAATAAAGTTTAAAAAACCCCAAGCAGGTTATAACCGTGTGTTCCATGTCATAGATCAAAACGTGAAAATATTTAGAGGCTCTGTTCACCACAGACCTTATTTCAGGCGATTTAGCAAAAACCCATTCAAAAATCCCATAGGCTTTATAGAGCGAGGGAACCGTAATGCTAAAATGCTAGCTCACTTCCGCGTTTTGGCCTACAGAGTCACGTCGTAACTTCGGCACTCTATAGGGCTTTAGAATTAAAAACAAACTAAATTAACTTAAAATCATACATACCCCAGGAGATTTGCAGCACGGAACTACACATCTTCACTCACCTTATGAGAATATGCAGCCCCTTAGGAAACAAACTGAAAACATACATTAAGCAATTCAGTCTCCCGTTAACCAAGAAAACTCTGTAAAATATGCAAACTTACCTGGCAGCTATCGCAAGGGCCAGAGAAAACCAGAGGATGTATTCAACTCTCACAAACATGCTAACGTACACATCTCAATCAAACCCAACACTATTACCATTACTCATCACCACCTTGCGTTTACAATGAGCAGGACCCACTGTGACGCATACCTGACGCAAACAAACCACTTACATTTTTATACTCCGTGACACCAGCCCCCAAAAGTGATTAACCTGTCCTGAGTTTTTTTTTTAAATCTCACACAACTAATCTGTTTTGCACGCAGCAATGGCGCCGGATCGGCAAATGCCCGTATGTCGTGACGTCATGTGGGTACTACGTATAGCCTACATGTGATCATCACAAAGCTGCTAAATGTGTATCTATATGTAAACATTTTCACATTTTTGTTTAACTTTAGTTTGTCACTGGTTTGTTTGTCTTTTCATGTTTTTTTTTATTTTTGTATTTAGTTTATTCAATGTAGGAAATAGTATTTCACATGACTTTGATTTTACTTTATTGACACTGTCATTTCCGGATGGTATTCATCATTAAAAATAAACAAGTTCCACCTTTTAAACTTCTCCTCAACGTGCATGCAGTGTAAATAAAGCAGTTGCATCAATGAAATAATATTAAACGGCCACGCCCCCGTGCTAATGGTACCTGGCAAATTACAAGACGAAAATTAAAAAATCATTTAGATTTCATTTATCCAAATGTTTGTTTCTGAAGTCACAATTTAGCGCAAGTAAAATTGAAAAACAGGAGAAAAAAGTAACTATACATTGATAATGTAACTGGAAAAACAAGAAAAATGAATGCCTGGTTTCCATTTTTCATTTGCATTTTATGGTCTGAAAATTGAATTGTGAAGAGTTACACGGACCTTAGGCTACCTTATTTTTACTTTATACATAATACAAACGCAAACACTAAAAGCCAAGTAGGCCTATAATTAAAACACATGGCTCTACACTTATATTTTTGAAGGAGCACTTGTAGATGCATTTTACACAGCACTTACAATTTGCATAAATAATCGTATAATACTAATGTATCAAATATAAAATTTGGAATACAGAAATATGAAATATTGAAGTAATAGTAATTAACTATATGTACTTACAATATAATTTAAGTAAGGAGTTAGTTGCATGTATCTATGCATGATTGACTATAGAAACTACATGTAAAATTAAGTGTTACCAAAATGTACAGTTTTTATTTAAACATTTCTACTGGACTCCCTGCATTACTGTACCTTCGTATTAAATGAATAGAAAAAGCAAAGGTTTGATGTTGTGGTGTTTTTTCTTCAGGTCACCCTGCATCATCTGCTGAAGCTGTTCCAGTCAGACTCCAGCGCCATGCCAAAGAAGACAGTCGTGTCCAAGTTCTACGACGAGATGGTGTGAATTTGATCAGAACAGCACAACAACATGACATTATAGTAATAATACAATCATAAAGCCTAAAACCTGTGTTTTTGCAGATATTTCAAGACCCGACAGCCATGATGCAGCAACTTCTGAACACCACCAGACAGCTGACGTTGGGTGCTTACAAACACGAGACCGAGTGTGAGTGCTTCACTTACCTTTGCAGCTCCTATTGAACAGCTCAGTGGATGGGCTATAATTAAACCCTGAACATACTGTACATTAAAATGAGTCCGCAGTTCTAATCATGTGAACTAAACATTCAGTGTTTCATGTTGCAGTTGCAGAGCTGGAAATACGAACACGAGAAAAAACGGCAAAGAAGAAGACTAGCCTGGAGATCGTAGAGCTGAAGGAGCGACTGAAAGCCTCCAGAGAAAACATCAACTTCCTGAAGGGAGAGACTGGAGGAGGACGACCAGATGAAAGATCACTGAGGATGATACATGCTGTGGGATTTGTTATGCTTTTGTGGGACTGATCAATTTAGGTTTCTGGTTCTAAGTTTGACAGTATATTTAGTAGTGAACTTTCTTGTCCAGCTAAATGTGTGGCAATACATGACCTTTTGACTTTTTATGAATAAAACTTTTTTTTATCGAGTCAGGCTTACCATCCAGTTTTGAGCATGATGTAACAATACATTGTAATTTGTATGCACATTGTTTCAAGCAGCTTTACATAACATCAACCCTCAAAGCCCAAAATGAACTGGTGACTGGCAAGAAAAAAAAAAAACTCCATGGCTTCATCTAAAAGCAATTTGTCTGCATCTGCTTCTCTGCTATATAGAAGGTGAAAAAGAGTGACAGAAGAAGTATCTCTGAATTCACAGTACTCAGATCTGAGTGCAAAAATGGAGGCTCTAGACCCTTCCGGAGCCGAGATATTGAGATATTTATAATGGCATAAATGCTACGTGGGATCTCAATATCTCAGCTCTGGAAGGGTCTAAAACCTCCATTTTTGCACTCAGGTCTAAGTCCTATGGCCCTCTATCAGAATCCAGAGTTTCAAGAAAATTGGAAAAACTTTTTTTTTTGCACAAAAAAAAAAAAACGACAGTGGTCCCGTCTTCGACTGACGGGAAGAACGAAAGACTCAAACCCGCCGAACCCGAACTCCATATATGTATATATATAGTTTCAGAATTTTTATTGTAATTTTGAATGATTTTAAACTCATTTGAAACTTACCTGAAATTTAAAATGTATAATACAATTGGCAATTAAATTATTTTCATTTTAAAATATAAAGAACTTGTAAGCCTAAAGTATTTTTAAAGTATTTCTGTAAAAGGCCAGGGACAGAAAAATGAACATTTCCATAGAATGGCCCATATGAAATAAAATTATGTATCTGAATCAGAGAGATAAAACTTAAAACAGAAGCAGACTGAAGGGCTTCCTTTTTTTCCATTTTCAAGAAAAAAGAAACAAGCTTCCATGGTAAAGTGGTGTGCAGAACATGAAATCTATTGGGAGGAGTTCGGATCCAGATCCAACTCCTCCCACTCCTCCACGGGGAGGAGTCGGATCCAGATCCAACTCCTCCCACTCCTCCACATGGCCCCCCTGGAGGCCACACACAAAATTGGAGAACACAAAAAAAAATAATAATAAATAAAAAAAATAAATAAATAAAAAAATAAAAAAAAATAAAAAAATAAAAATCTAAAAGTACTAAATTGCGCATAACTCCTAGACCGTTTGAGCTAATAATCACGATTTTCGCATCATTGCGATCCCTGGCTCAAGCCTGAACAAGATGTATATCTCCGATTTCCATTTCGGGACCATGGCGCCCGCCCAGGCCACACTGAAAGGGGAGCAAGGGCGGGCGCCATGGGGACCATGGCGCCCGCCCGAGGCCACACTGAAAGGGGAGCAAGGGCGGGCGCCATGGGGACCATGGCGCCCGCCCGAGGCCACACTGAAAGGGGAGCAAGGGCGGGCGCCATGGGGACCATGGCGCCCGCCCGAGGCCACACTGAAAGGGGAGCAAGGGCGGGCGCCATGGGGACCATGGCGCCCCGCCCGAGGCCACACTGAAAGGGGAGCAAGGGCGGGCGCCATGGGGACCATGGCGCCCGCGCCGAGGCCACACTGAAAGGGGAGCAAGGGGCGGGCGCCATGGGGACCATGGCGCCCGCCCGAGGCCACACTGAAAGGGGACAAGGGCGGGCGCCATGGGGACCATGGCGCCCCGCCGCGAGGCCACACTGAAAGGGGAGCAAGGGCGGGCGCCATGGGGACCATGGCGCCCGCCCGAGGCCACACTGAAAGGGGAGCAAGGGCGGGCGCCATGGGGACCATGGCGCCCGCCGCGAGGCCACACTGAAAGGGGAGCAAGGGCGGGCGCCATGGGGACCATGGCGCCCGCCCCGAGGCCACACTGAAAGGGGAGCAAGGGCGGGCGCCATGGGGACCATGGCGCCCGCCCGAGGCCACACTGAAAGGGGAGCAAGGGGCGGGCGCCATGGGGACCATGGCGCCCGCCGCGAGGCCACACTGAAAGGGGAGCAAGGGCGGGCGCCATGGGGACCATGGCGCCCGCCCGAGGCCACACTGAAAGGGGAGCAAAGGGCGGGCGCCATGGGGACCATGGCGCCCGGCCCGAGGCCACACTGAAAGGGGAGCAAGGGCGGGCGCCATGGGACCATGGCGCCCGCCCGAGGCCACACTGAAAGGGGAGCAAGGGCGGGCGCCATGGGGACCATGGCGCCCGCCCGAGGCCAACACTGAAAGGGGAGCAAGGGCGGGCGCCATGGGCACCATGGCGCCCGCCGCCGAGGCCACACTGAAAGGGGAGCAAGGGCGGGCGCCATGGGGACCATGGCGCCCGCCCGAGGCCACACTGAAAGGGGAGCAAGGGCGGGCGCCATGGGGACCATGGCGCCCGCCCGAGGCCACACTGAAAGGGGAGCAAGGGCGGGCGCCATGGGGACCATGGCGCCCGCCCGAGGCCACACTGAAAGGGGAGCAAGGGCGGGCGCCATGGGGACCATGGCGCCCGCGCCGAGGCCACACTGAAAGGGGAGCAAGGGCGGGCGCCATGGGGACCATGGCGCCCGCCCGAGGCCACACTGAAAGGGGGAGCAAGGGCGGGCGCCATGGGGACCATGGCGCCCGCCCCGAGGCCACACTGAAAGGGGAGCAAGGGGCGGGCGCCATGGGGACCATGGCGCCCGCCGAGGCCACACTGAAAGGGGAGCAAGGGCGGGCGCCATGGGGACCACTGGCGCCCGCCCGAGGCCACACTGAAAAGGGGAGCAAGGGCGGGCGCCATGGGGACCATGGCGCCCGCCCGAGGCCACACTGAAAGGGGAGCAAGGGCGGGCGCCATGGGGACCATGGCGCCGCGCCGAGGCCACACTGAAAGGGGAGCAAGGGCGGGCGCCATGGTCCTCAAATCGGATGGATGGATGGATGGATGGATGGATGGATGGATGGATGGATGGATGGATGGATGGATGGATGGATGGATGGATGGATGGATGGATGGATGGATGGATGGATGGATGGATGGATGGATGGATGGATGGATGGATGGATGGATGGATGGATGGATGGATGGATGGATGGATGGAATGGATGGATGGATGGATGGATGGATGGATGGATGGATGGATGGATGGATGGATGGATGGAATGGATGGATGGATGGATGGATGGATGGATGGATGGATGGATGGATGGATGGATGGATGGATGGATGGATGGATGGATGGATGGATGGATGGATGGATGGATGGATGGATGGATGGATGGATGGATGGATGGATGGATGGATGGATGGATGGATGGAATGGATGGATGGATGGATGGATGGATGGATGGATGGAATGGATGGATGGATGGATGGATGGATGGATGGATGGATGGATGGATGGATGGATGGATGGATGGATGGATGGATGGATGGATGGATGGATGGATGGATGGATGGATGGATGGATGGATGGATGGATGGATGGATGGATGGATGGATGGATGGATGGATGGATGGATGGATGGATGGATGGATGGATGGATGGATGGATGGATGGATGGATGGATGGATGGATGGATGGATGGATGGATGGATGGATGGATGGATGGATGGATGGATGGATGGATGGATGGATGGATGGATGGATGGATGGATGGATGGATGGATGGATGGATGGATGGATGGATGGATGGATGGATGGATGTTTTCATTTAATTTAAAAAAAATATATATATTTTTTTACCTCCGGCCTCCAGTCCTTCGGCCTCCCAGTCCTCCGGCCTCCAGTCCTCCGGCCTCCAGTCCTCCGGCCTCCGAAACAAAACACCTTACTTCCGTCCGTCCGTCGTCCGTCACATTAAAAGAAGACCTAAAAAGAAGACTAAAGTCATAATGTGTTGGTTTTTAATGAATGAATCTACAGCACTGAGGCTACACAGAGATCCTGCTTGAGCAGGAACCATCAGAACATTTCCCTCCGCAGGAACAGCTGGAGAAAACTGCAGAGATACCTGGAACAAGGACCAACACGCTGTAGGACACACACACACCAACATTCCCAAATTGAAAAATAGACACATCATACAGTACATGGTTCTGGAAACACATATCAGTGTCAAACGGCACATTAGCAGCAACTAAATTCTCACCGGGAAGAACGCTGTAGACCAGAATCTGCACTGCTGGAGCCATATCGACGCTGACAGACAACTGGAACGGACAATCTGGGAAACATCAGAAAAAGATAAAAAAAACTGACCAACCACAAGACAAGAAAATAAAGCATCATTCACTTGGCACAGGACTCAACTTTCAGTCCCATAACTGCAACGCTGTAGGTCTGCTGTGTGTTTAGTCACGTCAGACTTGGGCAAAACTTAACCAGAAACAAAGCGCTTTAGGTTATGGCCTCAGATCTGTCATTGAACTGCACATACAGAACAACTTACCGTATTTTTTCACCTCAAAAACTTGGGAGACTTCTCGGTCAGCAATAAAAGCCTTTAGTGTGTACATCCCCATCTGAGCCTCTGGGTTTAACTGAGAAAGCTCCAATATCAGCTCCGTTGAGGAAACATTTGTCCACTGACCAATCAGGTTATTATCTTTGTCCTATTAAAACAAATTAACAGTTCAGAGAAAATCTGCAAAGAAAGAAAAGTGCAAAAAGCAAACCGAAGCAAACTCACCTGCACCACGAGCAGACTACTGCAAGACAGACAGGAATAATAAACATTTAAAAGCAGTCATTGAAGTTGAAATTTCTGCATCTTAAAAGAACCTGCATTTAATTTGCTTTTCATTTATGGTCAGAACACTCAAAATGGTGAAACATATGGTCTTACCATTTGATCAAAAGGCACACATTTGGGATCCATGGAGACAACTCTGAAATTAACTGCAAAGACACCAACAAACTCACATATATTGCATAATGCATTTGAAGATGATAGCTTCAACCAAGGGTCATTCACAGCTCACCTGTTTGTCCTGGATTGTAAATTAGTTTGTCTGTTCCCTTGAACAAAGAGGAAGATGGCCAGCAGACACTTTGGATTTCCACAGCCAACCCCTCCCGATCAGTGATCCTATAAAAAAAGAAACCACAAACTACTCACATACAAAAGATTGTACACTTGTAAAACAAAAGTACATATTCATAAACCAAAGCAACAAACACTTTTACTCAGAAACAAAATTAACTCAGTTTAGACAGAACTCAAAACAATAAAAATAAAGTTACGTCTACAAGAGCCATTAAATTGAGACCCACACAAAGTATCAGTGCAGTCACATTAGCAGGTTTGCCCTCAAATAAATCACAGGAACCCTTGGACATTGTCACACCTGCCATAGATTAAAACAAAACAAAAAAACGTTTACTTAGAATTAAAAACAAACTAAATTAACTTAAAATCATACTTACCACAGGTTTGCAGCTACACATCGTCACTGACTCGCCTTATGAGAATGGAGCCACTTACGAAACACACTGACAACATAAAACAATTCAGTCTCCCGTTAACCAGAAAACTCTTTAAAATACCCAAACTTACCTGGCAGCTATCGCAAGGGCCAGTGCACACCAGAGAGAAAACCAGAGGCTGTATCAGACTCTCCTGCTAGCAACAAAAATGCTAACGTAAACATCTTCAAGTCCGCGATTCAAACCCACACTTCTACACTTACCACCATACCTGGCGAACAAACCACTCACATTTGTATACGCCCCAAACAGGCCTCTGATAGGCTCACAGATGTAGGTGGGGGCAGAGCCATATATTGACAGAGTTCTGACACTGCCGTAGACCGCCATTGTAACTCAGGAATGCGGAAGTAACGCGTGTCGTGGAGCCGCCCATTAGATATGTATTTTTTATGATTATGATATGTAGCCAGGTCTAGTAAATGTTTTTGGAAGATAATAGGTTAATTGCAGCGATAGCTTACGTGACCAACACTTCACTAACGTTGTTAGCTAACTTATGGTAAAATATTATATTATTAAAAATGGTTTAGGGTTATGCATATGTGTTTGTTTAATGCATATAGGCATACATAAATTCACATGCATATATATATATATATCATCTATCTATCTTTATTTAATTTTTTATTGAATTTCAAGAATTACAGTTACAGTCAGGGGTACATTGAATAAACTAAATAAAAAGAAAAAAAACATGAAAAGACAAACAAAGCAGTGACAAACTTAAGTTAAACAAAAATGTGAAAATGTTTACATATAGATACACATTTTGCAGCTTTCTTATTTTTCAAACCCAGTATTGTTTTTAGGTATTGTTGAATTTCTGCTTTTAAAATTAAAAACAAAGGCTTGTTTCCTCCAAATTTACATTTATGAATACTAAATTTAGCTAACAGAAGAAGAAGATTAAATAAGTAGTATTCCTTACGATAATATTGGTCATAAAGGAAAAATCCAAATAACACATTTTTGAAGCAGAGATTTGAAAGCTGGGCATGATATGAGTCTTAATAAAGGAGCAGAAATCAGACCAAAAACAAACTGAATGAGGACAACTCCAAAATAAATGATAAAATGTTTCATCATGTAGACCACAAAATGTACAAAATGTATCAATATCACAATTAAATCTGGTCACAAGATAATGATTGCTTGGGTAATATTTATAAATTAGTTTAAGGGAAATTTCATTGATTTTATTTGTGACTAAATATTTATGAGGAAGTTTCCAGATTTTATTCCATATTAGATTATCAGCATAACCATTCCAAAATGATATAACAGCAGGTCTGGAGACAACATCCCTTTGAAACTTCGCCACTGCTGCTGTACGGCTATAAACTCAATGTTGAGATCTTCAACGTCCACAAAATTATTTCTTACAAAGTCCACAACAGAACACTTATGTTTCCAAGACATTACCGGCTCACCGAGGGCGGGGTCTATGCCACAACCACACTGTCAATCAAATCCCTTGCTCAATTATACGTCACAAAGAGCTGAATCTAAGAACAGATCGTTCTGAGACAGTGCATGGGCCATTCCACCGAATGGGGGACATTTGCTTGTTGTAACTCTTCAAAAATAAACTTGATAAACTTGAATCTAAGACACATATTGAACTATTCAAAACTTGTATTGGTCAATCTCAGGCAACTTTACTTATTTCTTTACAAGGTTTAAGCAGAATATGGACGCATGTTTTCTCAATCCTGTTACCAAAAACCACGTGTCATTTAAAAAGCAAGTTTAGAAGCATGTCAATTAATTTCTTTGTTTTCCCCACAAGCAAGAGTTTATTTTAAAGCAATTGTTGGTTATTCTCAAAAAAGATATTTTTGCCAATAAAATCACTATTAAAGCAAGGTGTATTTTGACATAAAAAAACACAAAGAAATTTTTTCATTTTAAAGACGGCCGAAGCCTCAAGCTTATAATTTTTTTAAATTAATTCATTAAATCATTGTATAAATTATGGGCCAAACAAAAATGATAAAAAATAGTTTTTTTTTAATATCTTATTTTTTTAGATATTCAGAAAGACATAACAGGAGGAGACTAACACAAAGAAAAATATATTAAAATAGTTGACAGAGAGAAACATAGTTTCAGAATTTTCATTGTAATTTTGAATGATTTTAAACTCATTTGAAACTTAAAATGTCTATTACAATTGGCAATTCAATTATTTTCATTTTAAAATATAAAGAACTTGTAAGCCTAAAAAGTATTTTTAAAGTATTTCTGTAAAAGGACAGAAAAATGAACATTTCCGTAGAATGGCCCATATGAAATAAAAATTATGTATCTGAATCAGAGAGATAAGACTTAAAGTCCCTATAATGGCAATTCTACAAAAAAGTTCTAAACACATTATAAATATTACATATGTATTGCTAAAACATATTACAAAGCCTGAGAACTGTGAAGTACTGAAATGTGCAATTAGACCGTTAAACAGGGCTCTGGTATCAGCTAATATCACCGTCGACAGCTTTCACGCGAGTGGGCGTGGCTTCCACGCAGCCAGCGGACACGCCCACAGCGTTTGAGAACAGAGGTAACTGCTCATTTTTTCAAGATTTTGATAGCTTATATTATGTACTTGTCGGCTTTTTTATCATTCAAATTTGGCTGGGTGGCTAATAACACATTTTTCTGTGGTGTGACAAACTCAGAACACATAGCCTACTAATTTTGACTTTACAGGGACTTTAAAACAGAAGCAGACTGGAGGGCTTACAATTTATTTCCATTTTCAAGAAAAAGAAACAAGCTTCCATGGTAAAGTGGTGTGCAGAACATGAAGTCCACAGGGAGGAGTCGGATCCAGATCCAACTCCTCCCACTCCTCCACATGGCCCCCTGGGGGGACGGTAAAAAATCGAAAAGTACTAAATTGCGCATAACTCCTAGACCGTTCGAGCTAGAATCACGATTTTCGCATCACTGCGATCCCTGGCTCAAGCCGAACAAAATGTATATCTCCGATTTCCATTTCAGGGACCATGGCGCCCGCCCGAGGCCACACTGAAAGGGGAGCAAGGGGGTTTCACTCTCCAAAAACCTCGGATCCGTGAGGACGGGGCCTCAGTTAAATTCATACACACCTCCTGACAAACAAACAAACAATCACATACAAACAAACACACACCTCATCACACACACACGTCCTGACAAACAAACTAACAAACCAACACACACAAACAAACAAACAAACAACTCACATCACACGTCCACCACACCACACACACACCTCCTGACAAACAAACAATCACACACAAACACACACACCTAACAAACACACACACTCCTCTTGACAAACAAACATAAAAAACACACACAAACACACACACACACCTGACAAACACACACACACACACCACTCTTGACAAACAAATATACAAACACACACCTCCTGACAATCAAACACACACACAAATACAAACACATTAATTATCACACACTCTCACACATACACAAATGTACGTAACACACAGTGCTATCATTGTGGAGACGTTCCATAGACATAATGATGATTATATTGTACAAACTCTATATTCTCTCTCCACACCTGAACACACACACACACACAACTTTTACATTTCATAAAACATGACGCAGTGCGATTTACAAGCTGTTTTACACACACCGACCCCACAAGGACAAGGGTTTCAGATATCTCCATCTGTGGGGACAGCAGTGTGTGTTTATATATGTGTGTTGTGAATATATATTGTGAATTAATTAACAGTAATAAATAATAGAAACTGCCTGCCCCGGTCTCTCTCCTCGTTATGTTTACTATGATTTATACGACAGATTATAAAACTGATTCCACAGTCTAACTTTCACAGATTCTCAGGTTTCTCAAACACACTCCAGTATTGAAGGTCTCATCAGGACACATCTCCCATCATGCACTCTGCTGTGTGAGGCTGGTGTCTGTGCAGTGATTCCTGATGTTTGTTCTGGTTCAGGCCAGAGGAAGAAGCGATTATGGGATGGAACAGATCCAGACTCACAGCAGCTGTGTGCAGATCTTCCTCAGACGACACGTGGCAGAAAACACACACACTACAGCTTCACACACCTCTGGCAGTCTCTAAAGTCACCATGAAATCAAAATGGACACTTCTTATTTTTAATGGAATATTGTGTTATTTATCCGTGCAAATCATTATTTTGATCTTTAATCAGAATCACTTTCCCTCCTTCTTGCATTTCTTCTCTGATGATGTGGGCGGGGCAACCTGTCACTCACATGAGATCCACCAATAGCAAACCACAACCATCCAATCAATTCCCCACAGACAAAATCAAGCCCCGCCCACATTTGTTCTTGTTCGAGAAGCCGTTTCACTCGGATATACGTCACAATAAAGAAGAAAAGACTCTCGCAACTTCCGTTTTCATGCGAACACAATATTTTTTCTAACATCTGCAATTATAAAAAACATAGGACATAAAAATCACCAACTCATAGCAACTTCAAGGACTCTTTTCTACTCATCTGCTAAACTCAGATATTAAAAAGGCTCAAAATGCACTCAAACCACTCAGATGTATAAGGGGAACGAAGAAACATTTAGTCATCTGTTAAAAGCCCCATTAAAACCGGACCGTCTGAGTTCAGACAGCTGGAAAAATGAGCAAAACAAAAACAGAAGCGTTATATAACCTCGCATTAGAGGATTCAGTGTTAGCCGAAGCTATGAAGCAAGACATGACAAACGTCATAGGAAACTTAACCAATTTATTTGAAAAACTAACAAACAAAAACTGCTATCCAAGGAATCCCACTTTCTGTCGTTTCTTGCCAAGACTTTCTTCTTTCTGCAGCAGATCCATGAGCGGCGCGTGAAGAGTCTTTCCCACACGCTTCCCGGCCTGAGACACAACACACCGTCACAGTCAATACACAAGCTGTAATCAACAGGTTTACGCGAGTCAAAGATGCATGAAAGTGCGCACAAATAAAAAGCTCTAGCTGTTAAAGGAGTAGTTCACTTTAAAAAACACTTTTGCTGATAATTTACTCACCCCATGTCATCCAAGATGTCCATGTCTTTCTTTCTTCAGTCGAAAAGAAATTAAGGTTTTTGATGAAAACATTCCAGGATTTTCTCCATATAATGGACTTCAATGGGGTCCAAACGGCTCAAGGTCCAAATTAAGAGTTTCAGTGCAGCTTCAAAGGGAATGAATCTTTTTTCGAGTCATTTGGTTAATTCAACGAACGAAATGACTCAAAAAAGATTCATTAATTTTGATGAACGAGTTTGAACAGGAGAGTCACGAACGCTCATCACAGAACAGAGCAAGGCGAGCATTTGAGCTTATAAAACTTGAACTATTTTATTTATTTTTTAAATGACAGATCGTTTCACTTGATAAGACCCTTATTCATCGTCTGGTGTCGTTTTAAAGCCCTTTGAAGCTGCACTGAAACTGTCTTTTGGACCTTGAACCGTTTGGACCCCATTGAAGTCCATTATATGGAGAAAATCCTGGAATGTTTTCATCAAAAACCTTAATTTCTTTTCGACTGAAGAAAGAAAGACATGGACATCTTGGATGACATGGGGGTGAGTAAATTATCAGCAAAAGTTTTTTTAAAAGTGAACTACTCCTTTAAAGCACTAGACGGGCTCAGACTGGCTGTTCTCTGGCCGTCTGATGGGTATTGCACACATAAACAACACAAGCTGGAGGAAACTCTCTTATACACAAACTCCAGCGCACAGGGGCCAAAGTAACCCAATAAAGTCTACCGTATCACGCTAATAATAAACTCAAGGCCTCAAAATGATCCGCATGATGAATACTTTGCTTAGAAACCTGTTGTAGATTCATCTGATTAATTTTATAATAGTTTAATAATTCGTTTTTCATTTTAATAACTTTCTAAAATCGTTGTGGTTCATGTGTGTTTTTGCTGTGAAATCTTTACTGATGTTTCTAAACTAGACATAAAAATAACTTTTATATTGACTTGATTACACACATCATTTTTATTCATTTATTAATTTTTTATTTGGGGGGGTCTTTGGGGTGAAAAATATATCAAATATGATCCATGATCCAACAGGCTTTTGATTAACACATATTTCTCTCAATTATCATTGTATTGAATTGCATGTGTTGTCACCCAAAATTAAAACTACAGAGGTCTGATTATAAACCAAGCCTTTATTTATCATCTTACTACAACTGAATATTAAAAGATATGAAGGGAAAACTGATATTTATTTGGATTTTATGATAGTAGTCCCTGTTATAAAGATCTCACTAATTTAATTTACAAGCATCAGAATTAAAACTTACTTCTGTCCATATAAACATCAGCAAATGCAACTGCGTATTATTGTTCAGTTTGGGCCTCGCAATAAAACCACCTCCATATTCTTACTATATTATACTAAACGAGCCATAAAAGTCTGATCAATGATGCTTTTAAAGACACATATACTAACTTTTTGTATGCTTTTGTTGAATATTTTCTCTAAAGCTTCTATTTTCAAAAAAATGAAATCTCGGACTATTCTTCTGCCATATATCAGGCTTTGCAGGGTTAGGGCTTTGAACAAACTCTTCATTCTGAATAGGAGTAAAAGTGATTCCTTGGCAAGCTACTGTGGGGAAAGAAATAACCTGACCTCGGTCATCTCAAAGATGCTCTCCGGGTCCAGACTTCCTCTTCCCAGCTTCCTGACGCATGTGACCATTCCTTTGTGTGTGACTGAGATCAGGAGACTGGCCACAGAACAGGCCTTTTCCTGCAGTGTGGCGTCCACCACGTGTCTGTGACCGATCTGAAGGGCACAAACACATGTCAAGGCATTCTTAACTCCTCCAGCACGTGTATTTACCTGTGTCAGCTGTGCTGTCGATGCCTCGAGAGAAGGAAAGTGTAAAGACTGAAGGATTGCCGTAAAGCAGGTCTCTGGTCGTAAGATGTCATTGACATTTTAAAAGACTTTTTAAAGCAAATAAGTGACTCTAAAAAACACCAAGTTATGTGTAATTTCTTTGCATCTCCTTTCGAAAACAACATTCAAATTACTAGACAAATTCTATCCTGAGAAAAGTGGATTTTGAGGGTTATATCTCCATAGACCTCCATTCATTCCGCACTCGTCCTGTGAGCGCCCTCATGTGGACCCAGTGTGAACTGCAACCAGTTCAGAACCCGAAGTTTACTGAGAGTGGGAGTTTTCCCCATAATAGACATTCTCTGGTGTAACTGTATATGACACGAGGAGAGTGGTGCATTGTGGGTAATGGCCCAGGCTCTGCTGTACCTTGCACAGGGTTACGATACACGGCACATTCTCCACATTGATCCGGATGCAATCGAAGGGTCGTCAGAGAGCTCGATCTCCTTCCCGCCCTCCTCATCCTCAGATATGTGCACTCTGGGAATTCTGTTTCGGGAAAGGGATGTGCTTACGTTTCTCATCACTTCATTAAATCACCGTTCTGAATGTTTATGATTAATGCATAAAAACTTTTAAGAAAATAATTTTATAGCTGAATGCATTAATCCTTGGAATTTATACGATTTAATAGTTATATTTTAATAAAATAATTAATATCCTGAACTTTACTAATTATGGCTTATGGTAGAACTGCTTAAGTATTGTAGAATATAATAAAAAATATACATATTCACTAAACAAAGGTTTGCTATTGTTATTGTTAACTAAATTTGTTAAAACAAAAAGTATTTTTAGCGTTAAAATAATAAAATGTAAATATTAGATGAAAAACTTGATTTGGCAACCAACCTAAATAAGTTGAAGTACTAAAATTGCTAAAACTGAAATAATAATTATGCCAAATACAAAAAAAAAAATCTAATTAAAACAAATTAAAATTAAAGTAAGATATCATAATAAGCATAACAACAACAAAGTCTGACTTTAAAGGCCTATTGTTTTGCTATTGTCACCCAAAACATTTGTTAAATTAAATAAAGCTGAAATAAAATTAAAATAAAAAATAAATATTATTATTATAAAAAAATTTGCCTTAGCAAACAACTGAAATAAATGTATTATATTATTAATTACTTATATAATTTATAAGTATTAAAATGACTATAACAAATAAAATAATATAAAACTACTAAAACAAACAAAAATTTAAATGACGACTGAAAATCCACAAATAAATAACAAGAACATATTATATTAGTATATAACTAATACTAAAATAGCACACTGCCAGTTGTAACATTTCCTGATGAAACCTTCCAGTTCTGATGGGAACAGACACACAGTGACTCACCTTGTGTTAAACAGGGCGGCTTTGATTGCGATGGATATGGCGTCAAACAGGTTTCCGTCACACTGCAGCAGCTGTGGAGACAGTCATGCATTAACTGTCAGCATATACGCCTCATCATGAAGAGAACCTCAGGGTCCACTCACCAGCACGTCCACGTACAGCACCCAGCAGTTCTCCCCGGCAGGATGCAGAGCGAGCGCAGGTCCACACTGTGTCTGTTGTTGAACACTTTATAGAGGACGTTACTGAGCTCCACCCCCAGCTCCTCCCCCCGCGCCCCTCAAACTCCGGAGTGGCGTTTGCTGAGCTGCAAAAGACATAGCAAGCATCAGGTATTGTCTCAATTACCATGTGGATCATGGACCTTGAAAACGCATCATCTATGGATATTCACTGCTAATTTGCATATTTCTACACTGAAGTACCTGCACTGCTCAATCATGTACAGTACGTACCTCTACACATGTCTAATAAACTGCAGAGTATACTGTCTTATTAATTGTGCTGCATCTCATTCATTAATTTCTTAATTTTTTTAATAGAAATAAACATATTTAAAACAAAAAATGTACTGAATATGGCTCATGGGAGAACTATGGAAGCTTCTTTCTGCCACACAATTAAAAATAAAAAAGGTAATGGCGAATTTTTATCTTAAAGTTTTTCTTCTCAGAATTTTGTAACATAAACTCGCAATTTTTTTTAGAACTGCGAGATATAAGTTGCAATTATCATTCAAATAGTTTTATTCCATGGTGGAAAAAAGCTTCTATAGAGAACTGCTTAAACAGAACTAACTTTGTTTTTAAAGTTATAAAAATATATATTCACTATTGAAGTTTCCATGACTTTTCCAGACCTGGAAAAGTGTTGTTATTGTTGACTAATAATAATAAAAAAAATATATTAAAAAAAAGTATTAATTGAAATAAAGCTGAAATAAAATAAAATCCCAAATATTAAAAACATATATATATTTTTAAATGTTGCCTTCGGCTACATAAAATAACTTTACAATAAATTACTAAATCTGAGACTGAAATAATAAATCAAACCCAAATAGAAATAAAAAAAAAACACTACTACAACAAATGACAAAACTATGAAAATAAAACTAAAATGAAAACAATAAAAAATATACATTTTATATTAAGTGTTATATAATTTATTTATATACAAAATAATTTGATTTATATGAACAACTCTATTAACAAGTACTACAATAGCATATAAATAATAATTAAAAAATACAGCTCCCACTATTCATGTAAACCTGCACACATGCATTATGTACTTCATGTTTTATTCTTCTTAATGATTTGTAATGATTTTTAAAAGTCTTAAAAAAGAGCTGCTGGTGATTTCCAGTGTTTGCTTGATGTGTTCATCTTTAAACTCTCACCAGTCCACAAAGAACTCCAGATAACCTTCGTCTGGTACCATGGCTCTGGGTTTACCAATCTCTGCCTTCACTCCTACGAGAACATCAGTGTGACCCTGTCAAACACACACAAACACTGCTGGTGACCAGTATCACACAATATGTTATTATAAGAAACTGTTTATTCAGCTTACAAGACTGATTTTAGCAGAACCATCAGTGTTTGACACCACATCTGTCTCAATCTCCATGTGTCTGTAGTCTTCACATCTCCGTCCGTCCAATCTCAGGTCATCCTGTCAACAACTCACAGTTTAACCCTCATTATGTTTCCAAATCTCATTAGAACTGATTATAAACTGACATATGTAAGTCTAGTGGGGTTTCAGATGTTGTAGTGGTACACTCCCTTTATTTACATTTGCTTTATTGTTGTATACATTTACATTTAAGAGCTGTCAAAGGGGGTGTTTAGGGCAGTGACACATTTAAAGAAGGAAAAAATATATAAATTAAACTTAAATCTAGAACCATAATAATCAATCTCAACACAGCATGAGTTAGAACCCCAAACAGACCACGTCGCAATACGCGTTAAGAGGGTGTTTTCATGTCCTATTAATTGAAAGTTAAATAAATGCACATTATATTTTCAATCATTAGATTTGACTTACTCTAACTCCGTGCATAAGATAAACCTTCTCCGCTTCGCTCACTTGAACTGCTGCCATGTTTCAGTTTCAAACACACGCAGTATATTGTGCGTCATCACAAAGCGCGAGGAGCGGCCAGCGAAGGCGGAGCCTGGCGTTAACCGACCAATCAAATGCCAGTCTGGGGAAAAAAATGTGCGTATGTGTAATCTGATTGGTTTAGGAATTTGTCAATTCTTTCTGCAGGAACTCCATTCAACGCACATGTTTTCTGTATTTCGCCAATGTGGTATGTATATTCTATTTGAACAAATAAAAAGAAAATTAATAAAATTATTTATTTTATATCACATATTGTCTGCGTTCTATACACTTGTAGATCTATGATAGGTCAGATTTTAGTTTTTGTCTGTTCAGTATAACGTTACTGTAAACATGGCGATCGGTTTATGATTATTATTTTGCACTTTTTTTGATGCTACACAATCATAATAAACTTTGACTACTTATAAAACGTGTAATGTATGTGTAGTGTAGTATCATAGTAGGTGATAGTTAATGCAATAGCTTTTTGATGTATACCAAGACTGGAATTTTCATTAATTTATTTTAAACTGTCTGATATTATTATTATTGTTAATATAAAGGTAGTTCTTGAACTATTAGTGTTTACTTTTGCAGGTTGAATAAAACTTGTTATTGTTGTATAATACTGTGAAAGCAATAAAAATAGTTATTTTTATAGAAATAAAGGTGACATTTTAGAAAAATGTAACTTTTACATTTAATCTTTAAATTAGTGATTTTAATATTTTTATTCTGTGATTTTAGCTGTCTGATATTATTATTAAGCTAGTGTTTAAACTGTCTGTGTTTTCTTTTGAGGTTTGACTAAAAGGAAAAAATCAGGATTAAACTCTTGAGTCTGTCCCAAGATGCTTAGTGATGGAGAAGCTACAGAACTGCTGTCATTTCTCACTCTGGAGACCAGAGCTGATCTCAAAGGTCGGGCCTCGGAATACGTCCTGGGCCTCACGGGAAACCGGGACGGGTGCCGGTACCTGCAGTCCAAACCAGGCTTCCTCCAAGCCCTGGTGACTCTGAACCAGCGACCCCTCCATCGCCATCGTCAAGGACTGTTTTCATGCCCTGATTAACCTCTCAGCGGACGAGACTCTTCACCAGCCTTTGGTCACAGAGACGGTCCTACTGGCCAAACTGCTGCCGAAACTACTGGACCCGGAGTACGTGTTTGCGGATCAGATCTGCACCATCATCAGTAACCTGAGCCGACATCGAGCGGACGTGCAGAGATGTGTTCAGGGCTCTGCAGGAGCAGGACATCGGACTGGACAGACTGGTGGAAGTCTTCTGCAACCAGGACTTCAATAAGAAAGCTTCGCTCCACTATCTGGGACCCCTGCTGTCGAACCTCACGCAGCTGCCCGAGGCACGGCTCTTCATTCTGGACAGGGACAGGTACACAATCATTACATCATATTCCCAAAACCATGGTATTATTATAGTATATGCGTCAAACAAAACAAGTTACAATGATACATGTCCGAAAACAGGGTGTTATCACCGTACAGGTAAAGGAAAAATATAATACTGTGAAACATCGTTCAAAATCATGGTGAGTTTAAAAAATATACATGATATTACCATAGTACATGTTCAAAAACATGTTATTATCATGGTAGGAGTAAAAACACATGATATTACCATGATAGAACATGTTAAAAAACTTGGTATTATCATGGTAGGAGTAAAAATATATATTCTATTACCATGGTACATTCAAGAACATGGTATTATGATGATAGGATTAAAATGGTGGAAGTAAAAACATTATATTACCATTTTACATTTAAAAACTTGGTATTACCCACCCTGGTAGGAATAAAAATACATGATATTACCATAGTATATGTTCAAAAAACATGATATTACCATGGTAGAAGTAAAAGAATATATGCTATTACCATAGTTCATGTTCAAAAACATGGTATTACCACGGTAGGAGTAAAACGCACGATGTTACCATAGTACATGTTCCAAAACATGATTGTATCATGATATGGCTTAAAAATGCATGCTATTATCACTACAGTACATGCACTAAAATATTGCATTATCATGGTACATGGGAAAAACTATGATATTACAAATAGTTAATGTCAAAACATGGTATTATAGTACAGGTAAAAAACATATTACCATTGAACATATCCAAAAACATGGTATTAATAGTAGGCTGTCAAAGGATTAATCGTGATTAATCGCATCCAAAATAAAAGTTTGTGTTTACATAATATATGTGGGTGTACTGTGTATAATTATTTTATATATATAAATACACACACATGCTGTGTATATATTAAATAAATATTTTCATTTATATGCTGTATATAGATTTATATATAATCTATATAAATAATATTTTTTTCTTAAATATACATGCGTGTTTTGTGTATTTATAAATATACAAAAATAATTATACACAGTGCACCCACATATATTATGTAAACAAAAAAACTTTTATTTTGAATGTGAATAATCGTAATTAATCATTTGACAGCCCTAATTAACAGTAAAAAATACATTAAATAACATGGAATTATCATTGAATGGGTTAAAAAAACATGTTATTACTAATACATGTTCTAATTTTTTGATTATCGTGGTACTGGGGGAAAATTATATACCATAGTTCATGTACAAAATAAAAACATGATATTATCATGATATTAAATGTCAGTGTTAGTAGCCAGTCTGACAGTGGTTATATATTGTTTGCGGTGTGTTTGCACAGGTGTGTGATTCAGAGGCTCCTGCCGTACACACAGTATGAGGCCTCGAGCACCAGACGAGGAGGAGTGGTGGGAACGCTCCGGAACTGCTGCTTTGACCACGGTACGGCTCAATCATCTGTGGAAACTGGAAAGAGCATGTCATTTCATTTCTGAAACTTCCATCATTGAAAGGAAAGTCAATGCAAACATGTGTGCATTTATCTGTTTTGTCCTGCAGCCCATCATGAGTGGTTGCTCAGTGATGCGGTGGATATTTTACCGTATCTTTTATTACCATTGGCCGGACCAGAGGAGCTCTCTGAGGAAGAGAATGAAGGTGATGCTCTTTAAATCAGATTCAAGCCTTGTTAGTAATGGCTTAAAGGGATACTGCACCGTTTTTTATCAACTAAGACGAGTTGATGCATACCTCATTATGCATACTACCGGTTAGAAAGTTTAAGGTCGGTAAGATTTTTTGATGTTTTTAAAAGAAGTTCTTCTGCTCACTAAGGCTGCAATGTTTTGATAAAAATACACAAAAAACACAGTAATATTGTGAAATATTATGACAATTTAAAATGACTTTTTTTATGTTATATATATATTAAAATGTAATTTATTCCTCTGGAAAAAAGCTGAATTTTCAGCATCATTATCTCCAGTCTTCAGTGTCACATGATCCTTCACAAATCACTCTAATATGATGATTTTATGCTCCAAAAACATGTATGATTATTATCCATGTTGAAAACAGTTTTTTACATTTTTATTTCAGGATTCTTTGATGAATAGAAAGTTCAAAGAACAGCATTTATTTAATTAGAATCTTTTCTAACATTATAAATGTCTTTACTGTAACTTTTGATCAATGTAACTCATCCTTGATGAATAGAAGTATTGATTTCTTATTTATTTCCCCCAAAATAAAATAGAAATTCTTACTGACCCCAAACTTTTTAAAGGGTAGTGTTTAATGTAACAAAAGCTTTCCATTTCAGATAAAAGCTGTTCTTTTGAACTTTCTATTTATCAAAGAATCCTGAAATAAAAATATAAAAAACTGTTTTCAACATGGATAATAATCATGTTTTTGGAGCATAAAATCATCATATTAGAGTGATTTGTGAAGGATCATGTGACACTGAAGACTGGAGTAATGATGCTGAAAATTCAGCTTTTTTTCAGAGGAATAAATTACATTTTAATATATATTAACATAAAAAGGTAATTTTAAATTGTCATAATATTTCACAATATTACTGTGTTTTTTGTGTATTTTTTATCAAAAAATTGCAGCCTTGGTGAGCAGAAGAGACTTTAGAGACCTTAAACTTTTTGACCTGGTAGTGTACATCAATCACATGGCGAAACTTTGCTAGCACTTAGCTTAGCCCAATTCATTCATTAGGATCCAAGTCAAGAAGCGACCAAAAACCTCCACGTTTTCCCCATTTAAATACAGTTACAGTAGTGTAACTCAGCCAAGAATGGTGACACAAAATAAAACTTTTTGGTTTTTTTTCTAAGTGTGTAAAGAACTGTATTTAAATAGGGAAAGCGTGGAGGTGTTTGGTCGCTTCTATGCTTATGCTAAGTGCTAGCAAAGTGTCTCGCGTGCAGACTCGATTGAATGCACGCACTGAGACGACAGAGTTATGAATCAACTAGTCTTAGTTAAGCGAATAACATAGTTTAATATGAAAAAACGGTGGAGAATCCCTTTAACTGCTGTTGCAACACACTCGCTTGTCCAGTAGATGGCGATATTTACTCGTTTTGATGTTTTCCGTATTTCCAACAACATGTGAAAGGAAAATGGAATGAACTGAGTGGAAATACTGCCATTACAGCAGGAAGTTGTGAATTTGCTAACTTAGAATCTAAGTTCAAAGTTTGCGGTTTCATAAAAGCTGTTTGAAACGTTTATATATACCATATTCTCCTCTTAAAGCGCCATGCTTTCGGACCAGAATAGCTAATAACGTTCCTAGTTAATAGGTGACCTTATACGACCTTTCTGAAGTGCTTTCATAGTCTGTATCACTATTAGCCCAAACACTACTTTAATTTGCAGCATGTTTGAGTTATATAATTGGCAAGCATCACTTTTCTTGTCAGACAGTGTCTTAAAGGTGAAATGTGACATTTTTGGACCACTATATTAACAGTACAATACCCTATTTATTCATATAACTCAGTATCTGTGTTTAGCAGGTTTGCCGGTGGACTTGCAGTATCTGCCGGAGGATAAAAAGAGAGAAGAGGATCCTGATATCCGCAAGATGCTCTTAGAAACCCTCATTCTTGTATGAACCACATCTCATATTTATCATTTACCTGTGTTTCAATAATTGACATACACTGCCATTCAAATGTTTAAGATTTCTTAATGTTTTAGTATGAACCTGCTGCTCACCAAAGCTGCATTTTTGATCAAAAACACAGTAATATTCTGAAATATTATTACATTTTAAAATACCAGTTTTCTATGTGAATATATATTTAAATGTAATTTATTCCTGTGATCAAAGCTGAATTTTCAGCATCATTACTCCAGTCTTCAGTGTCATATGATCCTTCAGAAATCACTCTAATATGATGATTTGCTGCTCAAAAAAACATTTATGAGTGTTATCAATGTTTAAAACAGTTGTTCTGCTTCATATTTTTGTGAAAACCATGATGTATTTGTATTTAAGATTATTAGTGATAAAATGAATTAAGTTCAAAAGAACAGCATCATAACTGCCACTTTAAATCAATTTAATGCATCATATGCTAAACAAAAGTATATATTTCTTTAAAAGAAAACATACAGACCACAATCTTTTAAACAGTAGTGTGTAATCACTGTTTTTCCTCTTGTATGTTGGTTAGTCTGTTCTGTAGTTCAGTCTCTTTATGATCTGTTTGTCCTCAGCTCACAGCTACTAGATTGGGCCGACAGATCATGAAGGACAAGAACGTTTATCCCATCATGAGGGAGTTTGACAGATGGGAGAAGGATCCGTTTGTTACTTCAGCCTGTGAGAAACTCGTCCAGGTATTGTAAAGATTATTTAGGCAGCAGTGCATGTATCGTGTATAGAAAAAACATTGGTAACACTTTACAATAAGGTTCATTAGTTAACATTAGTTAATGTATTTACTAACATGAACTAAACATGAGCAATACATTTGTTACTGCATTTGTTCATCTTTGTTAATGTTAGTTCATAAAAATACAGCTGTTCATTATTTGTTCATGTTAGTTCATGGTGCATAAACTAATGTTAATAAGATTTTAATCAAGTATTAGTAAATGCTGAAAATAACATTAACAAAGATGAACAAATGCTGTATATGTGCTATTCATTATTAGTTCATATTAACTAATGAAGTTAACTAACGTTAACTAACAAACCTTATTGTAAAGTGTTACCAAAACATTGCTTTTTTCACTAAGCAATCAGCTCAGTGAAAAAAAAAACTCATTAAAAAATGCTAATTGCATGTTTTTTTGGCTTTTAGCATCAATATGTTAACCTTCTGTTGTCTGTAATATAGTGTGCTCCAAAACAATGACAAAATTCACATTTATAAGATATAAGCATTCAATACTTACTCCAAACAGTCTCTCATTTCCGCCAATATGGATCAATGGTTTTGATGACATCACTGCTTCTCATTTGATATTCTGTCCAATCAAATGCTCTCTAGAATCTGAAGCTCCGCCCCCTGACATTATAAATAGAAGCTGAAGCTGAAATGGGTCACTTTTCACATGTTTACTATTTTCTACATGTTGAATGTTCATCATAGTGCACTATATAGGGGACGATTCACACAGTGTAAATAATCTTTCCATTGGGGCGAATAAGTCTGGTTTCATGTTAGTGTCACACGAACCGCCGCAGCTCCGGTCTAGAGACACTAAACAGATCCAGAAAACAAATCAGTCCCATTTGATTTCTGAACACAATACTGTATTTTATAGTGATATGGAGGAGATTAGAAGGATGAATAGTTCGAGATTAGGAGGAAACTGCTGTGATAGAAACTAAACACTATTGGCTATTTTTAAAAAAAGGGGAGGAGCTGTTTGATATGCCCCGCCCTGTCTTCCTATTTCAGTGGAAATTACATCAACACATTGAATAAAATTTTAAAATGGGGCTTTAAAATAAATTTTTACATTCTTCAACCGTGACTCAGGTTAGTCCGGGTTAGGGGGCGACGCTTCCTCACGTTTTTTTTTTTTTTTTTTTAAGGGTCGATGAAGGGCAGACCTTTTTTTATTATCGAACATGTGAAAACAGTACATACAGAAACGCGGCAAATACAGATTCATAATATTTTACAACAGACATATCTTTTGAGTTTTTTACAAATTTAAGAGACTTCATTAATAGAGTGAGTTCGTTAGAGAAAACCTTGTATAAGGGAGGAGATTTTGACAATCTACATTTATGGATGAAAAACTTGCCATTTTAAGATGATAAAATTGACAAAATTCTGAATATTTTTATCATCATTCTCAAAGTAGCAAACCATTTCTTTCACATTCAGAGTTATCATCAGATTAACTTTAACTGAAAAAGTAGAAAAACACTCTTTGCAAAATGATTTCACACTTTGGCACTCAACAAATAGATGATTCAAAGACTCCTCAAATTAGAAACATCCGTAAAATTAGAAAGCCACATATTAGTTGGATATATTTTGTGTAAGATCTTCAAATTAATTTCTACACTTCCTCAGTCACGCCCCCCATGCTGTTGCATCTCTATTGCATCACTTTTTGCAAGGTCATTGCATGCAACATTTTCTGTGGATGTGGATTGTTGTGCTTTGGAAGACCCTAGACAGTATGCAGATCAGTTCCAGTCCTCCAAAAGCAGGATTTATGAGTTTGGTCGAAAAAAGCAAGAGACACTAATTTGGTGGAAAAAGCCTGTTCCTTGCACCGTGGCAGGCTTATATTTGGGTACGGCCCCATGGAAAAGATGTCACAGGGTCTCCTCATTAAAGCATGATATTCTCCATAACGTCTGGGAGATCCCTTTTGAACTCCGGGCCAGAAGCAGTGGTTCGGCCATTTGCCTCAATCCCAACCATTTTAATTAGTGTCAATAAAACAGCTAATATGCCAAGCACAGAACGAGGCTAATATTTATCCAGGATTAATGGGTGCTTTTTCATAATGCAGCAGTTTCTAACTAACACGACTTTAACAGCTATCATGTTACTGAAGTTTTTCCATGTTGTCGGGTTCCCGAAATTGGTGCTTGGGAATGACAGTAAAACTCAAGTGCTGTCTGGCATCTCGTTAGCTCTTGTCCTGCGCCATTACCACTTTTCTCTTGATACGCGACTCTGACGGAACGTTTTCGGCTCAATTGGGGTTTCACATGCAATTTTTGTGTTTGTCTTCGATTAAGGTTTTGATTGGAGACGAGCCGGAGGAGGGAATGGAGAATCTGATGGAGGTGGAGATTCCTAAAGACGTGCAGGAAAAACTGATAGAACTGGATGCCAAAGAGCAGGAACAAATGGAAAAGGACAAACAGGAATCGAAGAAAAACCAAAAATTATCAGAAGGCCTGGAGAGATAAATGGACATCAAACACAATAAACAAATGCTTACTTCTTGAAATGGACATCTTATCAAGTTGAATGTTTAACATCAATGAATAAAAGGATCATGATGGACAGAAAATGTTTGATTATAAATGCACAAACCTGGTTTTGGAAAAACAGTTGGTTTCTATCCGCTGGTTTATGTAATTGACTAGCAGGTGGTGAAGACACCAAGTGGAATGACCAGGTCATACCATCCTAAAGTATAGTTCTGGATGTTCAACCAACTAAATCAGCGTGAAGAAACCATGCAGCCACTACGTTCCAAAACACAGATCCCAGCTGATACCAATCTGGTTTTAGCTAGATTTTCCAGCAGCTTTAAAGGAACACGACAACTTTTTGGGACTTTAGCTTATTCACTGTATCCCCCAGAGTTAGACAAGTCCTTACACACCCTTTTCATCTCCGTCGTGCAGTAACTCTAGTCTCACTCGCTAGCCTAGCTTAGCACAAAGACTGCAAGTAAATGGCTTCAGCTAGCATACTAATCCCAATAAGTGACAAAATAACGCCAGCATTTTCCGACTTACATGTTGTGAGTGTGTACTAATAACAAGGTCATATGAGACACAGGCATCTTTTAACAGCTACTTGGGTGGAGTGATTTGCTCGCAGCGCCTGAAAAGCCCCGTGGTGAGGAGCAGAGAGTTCGCTAATCACTCCGCCCAAGTAGCAGTGCTTCGCCTTCTAAGAATATAGTTCCCAGTATTGTACAGTGACTATACAAATCAGTGACTATCAGTGACTGAGTTACTATTCAAATCACAACATATAAATCGGAAAATGCTGGCTTTATTTTGTATGCTAGCTGGAGCCATTTACTTCCAGTCTTTGTGCTAAGCTAGGTGCGTCAGACTGAGTTACGGCACGCACAGAGATGAAAAGGGTGTGTACGGACTCATCTAACTCTGGGAATACGGTGAATAAGCTAAAAAAAGACTCATCACAGACGGGTATTCTAACTTGAACATTTTTCCACATTTTTAGACGTCTTCGAAATTGCTGTAGGATGATTTATATTATATAGATTAAAACTTATTTAAACCTATTAAATCATATATAGACTTAAACCTACATTGATTATAACTTCAATAGTGGAGCTAAACTAGTATAGTATTTTCAAGCTGGTAGTCATCTGCACAAGTTCATGCAAAAGACTGAAATCTGACGGCAAATTGTAGTTTGTGGCTACCGTGTGGAAATGCACATACAAGTTTTAAAAAAAAAAAAACTTAACGGTCTTCTAAATTGAGGAAATTTGTCATAAAAGAAATTGTCCTAGTGTCAGTTTTTACTTGCTCATCATGGCGGTATCAATAATGTAGAACTGCTTTGAAACAAGATGTTATGTTTATACAAATAAAATAGACTTGGCTAGAAGAAAAGTGTTTAATTACAATATTACAACATGGGAAAACTAGTGAATTCAATTAATAGTTGCAATTCAGTTAGGAAAGCGTTTCAGCCGTGCTAAAATACGGTACGACGCTACAAAAATGGCGCTTGCTTTGCTTTTGTTAAAAAAAGGTAGATGATCTTATGATGAATTCAGCTTCTGAGAACCGCGCAAATGTGGAAAGGGTCAATAAGTGCATTTTCTTAACTAAATATCGTTTCTAATTAAATGTTTAAATAAAAATCCATTTTAGCTGAAACAAAACCCAACATTATTTGAATTTAATTTGAAAGATAAATAGATTAAGAATATGACTGAAGTGATTCTACATCAGCGATGGCATGTTATTTAAACTCATTTATCTGTAAACCCACAGGTGCTCGAGGCAATATTAATCCTTCTGACAGCCCGGTGAGTTTTAAAGTGGACATTCAGGTTTGATGAGGCGCTCTGCTGAGCGGGCCGGTGGTACTGAGGCGAGATGTTGAACAGGTGGTAAGAGAATTAACCAGGACGCCCAGAGAAACCAGATGGACGTACGCCACTGAAAACAGTCTCCTGCGATTCTACAGCGGGCCAGCGCAAACCAGGAAGAATAACAAATTACTACAAATCAGATGAAATATCACTAGTGCTTTAATGAATGCCCACTGGGGTTATCATCCACTTTTTGAGGTGTCTCTTTCCATCCTTCACAGAAGAGGTCAAATTTTATATCTCCGAAACAGAAATATGAAAAGACAGCAAGAGCTTTAACAGGTTTAGTCTAGTCTAGTCTTAACCTGGTTTGACTTTTCAAACCAGGTTTAAGACTAGACTAGACTAAACCTGTTAAAAGCCTTGAGGTTGTGATCATGGTCCAGGAATGGTGTAAAAAGGAGACGATGACATGTATTGGCCTACAATAAACCATTTCCTTTTAAAACAGCTTAAAGGATTATTTTTCCTGAATGTTTGTGCGTTTGAATTGTTCTGGAATGGTATTATGTTTTTGGTTCTGCGCCTACAAGCATTGTTACACTGAAAAAAAAATGCTTTTTTGATTTTGCTTTTTTGATTTTACTTTTGATTTTACAAAAAATTGCTTTTTTGATTTTTCTCAATGTTTTTAAAGGGATACTTCACTTTTGTTGATAATTGGCTCAACTTCCCCAGAGTTAAACAGTTTGGTTTTACCGTTTTTGAATCCATTTAGCCTGATTTTCTGATATTTAGAAGAATATCAACCACACAGTTTCTGGTGTCATTGACTTCCATAGTATATATTTTTTCCTACTATAGAAGTCAATGGCACCAGAAACTGTGTGGTTACTGATATTCTTCTAAATATCAGAAAATCGGCTGAATGGATTCAAAAATGGTACAACCAAACTGTTTAACTCTGGGGGAGTTTTAAAATGAGCCTATTTCCAAAAAAAGTAGAGTATCCCTTTAAGGCAACACTTGTTTACACTAAATTGATCTTCATCTGAAACGTTTATTTTTAGTTGCACTTTATCAATGTTTTTTTGTTATTTCATGTACAATGTTATTTCAGTTCAAATACATTGAGTAGATTCCAAAATATTCAAGTCTGTGATTTTGATTAAATGGAAAAGACTTGCTTACATTCAGGTATTTTGTACAATTATAAGACTATCTGCAACTAGCAAAGCACAAGTAGAAAGACACATAAAATAACACTTTACTCTCCTGATCCAGCCATATGCAAAAGCATGCTGGAAACTGAAAATTCGAATGGAAACACAACATTACAAAAAGTGGTTTTAGGGAAAAGGCAGTAAATTTTAGTCCAATACAATAACATTAACTAGTATTTTGAGCCTGTTCTCATCCTTTGGCATCATATAGGTGACTCCATATGACATTTCGTCGAAATACTATGCACATGGCACCCTTTAGCGTCAATATAATGTGCAGAACCCAAGGCGTCATACTGGTGACTGGCATCCTTTAGCATCATGAGACGCAGACCCTACCCCAGACCTAAACCTACCCATAACAGTGCATGTTATATTGACGTTAAAGGGTGCCATGTGCGTAGTATTTTGATGAAATGTCATATGGCTGTCACCTATATGACGCCAAAGAATGAGAATGTGATGTGTTGGTATTTTCGGGTGCGGGAAAATCTTCTCCGGGTTAAAATGACCCAAACACAACATGAGGGTTAAAATGAATTGGACTTTCCAATGCTATACACAGGCTCCTGTTTAATTTTAAAAAACAAAATCTACAAATCTAGCTCACAGTAATTTTGAAACCAGTGTGTGCTAATATAGTCAATGGAAACAATATCCCTAGTCTTTCATAGGCCTACAGCTGTGAGGCCGGTTCAAGAAACAGAATTTGTTATCGGAAAAAAGGATTTCCAAAGTCGCAGCGTCTTCCATACGTGGTGATGATGGGTGATATATTTGCGAATTCTCTCTCGCCTTAACCTAAAACTGACACGTTTCATATCATAAACCCTGTTGTCTATAAATCAGGGTAACACCAGTGTTTGGAGCGGGAAATAAAGCTCCCGTCTCCCAGCAGAACGAAGGCCGACGCCAAACGGCTCCACTTCCCGGCGACCTCTGGCGACTGCACCAGTTCACCGACTCTTGCGTCTGTTCGCCTCTACACTTCAGCTTTACTGCCTAATTGGGTTCTTACACTGACCACAGTGAGAATATCTGTGTGTTTAAACAGCTGTAAACCACAATTGAGCATCTCAGGAGCGCAGTGAACACTTTCAGGGAAAAAGGGGTGTACTCCGTCCCCTATCATCTCATCAAAACGGCCCAGTTTGTAAATCAGCAAATCTGATCGTGAAATGTTTAGTGCAGTGGTATAAACCACACTCTTTCCTGAACGCTCAAATTCTCCTTTTGTTTGGCCTGCATATTTCTGTCAATGACAGAACAATAATATTTTCATTGCAACCTTGAATACCGCAGTTAAAAGTGCAATATGTCATTTGCTTGCCTGTTGAAAGGAAGATGTCGGGTTCAGTAAATGCCTGCGTCAACTGCTGTTGTGGCATATTGTTTATCACATATACTATTCAAAGTTTGGCTTTAGTATTCAGTTAGATAAAATAATAATAATACGTTTATTCATTTGATTACACATTACAAAATATTTCTATAGTGCTGTTCTTTTGAAGTTTCTATAAAATAATCAACTGTTTTCAACACTGATAATAATCATAAATGAGCAAATCACATTAGAACGATTTCTGAAGGATCATGTGAGCGCTGAAGACTGGAGTAATGATGCTGAAAATTCAGCTTTGATCACAGGAATAAATTACATTTTAACTTATTTATTTAAATATAAAACAGTTAGGCTTATTTTAATTAATAATTAAAATGTTACTGTATTTTTGAATCAAATAAGTGCAGCCTTATGGAACATAAAGGACTTGTTACAAAAACATTTTTTGACTCCAAACTTGAAAGTGAATATTTATTAATAATAAGCTAATAATTATATATATATATATATATATATATATATATATATTATTAGCTTATTATTAATAAATATTCACTTTCAAGTTTGGAGTCAAAAAATGTTTTTGTAGCAAGTCCTTTATATATATAATATGTTTTACAATATGTAATATATTTAGTTACAACATATTGTGCATATAATAATAATAATAGGAAATAATATATAATAGGAAATAATAAATAATAGGAAATAAAATAATAATAATATATAAAATAATAAAACACACAAATACATTTATATATATATAGAATTTAATTATAAGCTAGCATATTATATATATATATATATATATATATATATATATATATATATATATATATCACAATTAGAGATACATTAGCCTATATAACGATAATAATTCAAAAATATTTTACTATAAATAAATGTTAAATAATTGCATTTTATTGTTCACCAACAAACTCCATAAATTTGACGGTTTTCATTCTGTCACATAGACAGAAGTTATTACTTCAGGTTGACATTTGCCATTAGCGTGTGAGAAGGAATCAGAAGCACATGTGCATTAGTGCGCGTCACCGTTTAGCGCTTTGTCAACGGGAGCGTTTCTGCCCATTTTTCCCACAAACTGCCTTTTAAAGACCTGTGATGCTGCGCTACCTGGCCTGGGCCGCCCGGTCCGGGGTCACGAGCTCCACCAGCCGATGAAGACTGATGGAGGGGCATCAGCAGCGCTGGAAGTGTCAGCATGGGGGCAAACACGACAGATATTCAAATGATTGAGCCCAGTGGTGCTGTTGCGGCCCGTGACACGTGACACGCTCTCGCGCTTCCGCTGTTAAACGGAACCTGATCCTTCCGCGGGATCCGAAACAAAACACACAGGCTAATGCAGTCAGTCAAAAGTTAAAACCCAAAACCTGGACCGGCCAAGGTCGTCTGAGCCTGTGCCTGAGAAGCAGAAACTGTAAGCCGGTCACATGCGTCTGACCTCGGCCAACTTTCAACGTTTTTTGCACAAAGTAGGCCTACATTTAAGGTAGCCTACTGCACTTTAATATTAAAGAATCAATGAAATTGAAGAAAAAAAACAAGTGAAAAACACATTTAAATATAGTAGGCGGGCTAACACTTTATTTTAATGTGACATATATGTTACTAGGCCTACATGTTGACCTAATTACTATAGTAATAACAGTAAATTATAAATAATTACAACTAACCCTAAACCAAACCATAACTCTAAGTAGCCTACATGTAATGTTAGTTTATTAATATTACTCAGTAATTATTTGAGTATGTAACTACGTCAGCTTAAAATAAAGTATAACCAAATATAGCCTAATATCTTTATATCTATTATTGTATTATATTCTCATTTTATTTTGCAGCCTAATCCTAAACTTAACAAAATAATTTTGGTTCACTTAAATTCACATAAATTACATTAAATTGCTCATAAACATTTTTTTGCATTATTTTCAAGATTATATTTCCCTCTAAATTTAAAAAAAAAAAAAAAATTTTATTAAATGAAAAATAAATAAATAAATAGTTTTTTCTTCGAATTCCACTTCATTTTGAGCCAGGAAAAACCCTGAATATATATATATATATATATATATATATATATATATATATATATGCCAATAATTAATTGCCAATATTCTTATTAGTTTTTTCTGTAAAAAATGAAGTATATTATTTTTTTTTAATTATAACTTTATTTATATTTTAACTTTTTTATTACTTTATTTTAAAATTATAACTTTATTATTAAGTTAAGTTAATATATAAAAATTAAAAAAACTATGAAAATATATATATATATATATATATATATATATATATATATATAAAACTAATATATATATTAACTTAATAATAAGTTATAATTAAAAATATATATACTTCATATTTTTTTACAGAACAAACTAATGAGAATATTGGCAATTAAAAAAGAATTACAAAAAGAAAAAAAAGTTGCATTACAAAACACCAGATGCATTACAGTAATGAGAAACATATAAATAATGTCACAATGAGTTTGAATCTCGTCTCCTTTAGCGTTGACTCTGCCAGACACAGATTTTAAGACGCTTCAGAACGGAAGCGAATCTCTGCTCATCTTCTGCGTGAGCTGATGTACACCGACAGATTTAGATTCACATTTGTATCCAAAAGCACTCAAAGGGGAACGATCCGGAGCTCACACACAAGCATCTGCCTCCCATTTAACACTGCTGCCTTGAACCGGACCACCTTAAGTGTGATACTGGACTTTAAGAGCCCTCCGGAGGCCTCGACTCGTTTCAGCAGAGCCTCATGGCTCTCTTAAGGTGGCCAGATTGAATTGCATTCAATATGAATTGTATTTGGTTCAGACATACATCAGGTTTTACATTTCCACAAAGGTTTACGACCGCAGTAAATTGATATAATTGTTAAGATTTTGCTTGCTCATTTTGTTCGTGTGTGTGTGTGAAATTGATTGTTTTCAGCTTTTGAGCTGTGGGAGCCGGAGTGTGAGAGAGTGAGGTTTGGCTGTTCCCTCAGCTGGATGTACTTTGGACTAGAAGACGAGAAAACACACTATTAATTGTGACTTGCTTTATTTATTGTGTACTGTAAATGAGGCAAAATGTCATTTTTCTTTAAAGGTTAAAAACAACATGTGAGCAAAGCTGTTGATTACCACAGAAAATAGTTTTGAATCCTCCCTCAGGAAATGCATCAGTAATGCCTATAACGGTGGGAGTCTGACGAGGCAGAAATGGGTTTTTGTGCATATGGTGCTTTTTACAAGAATATATTTCAGTCTTTCTACTTTAAAATGTCATGTTTAATTCAATGTGTTACTTTCCGCTTCTTTGTAATTATTTGTGAGATTTACAAGCAAATCCTCCAGTAATCTTTTCCAGTGTTTAAAAACCCAAATGTGAAGCTTGTTAAATAACTTTCTTGTACTAATCAGCAATTTACAATAAGGTTGTATGTGTTTCACATTTGGTAACTCAAATAGCTAACATGAACGTAACAATAATCAATAGTTTTTACATTGTGTATTAATCTTGGTTAATGTTGGTTTCTATGAGTACTAATCATTTTCATTTAACATTATAAGGTATAAAAGCTGGTTACATGAATTAAAGACTGAACAATAGGATATTTAAATGAACACATCTTCATTAATCCATGCATTCCTAATGCAACTAATGCCTTAAAGAAGTAGTTCACTTAAAAAAAAAAAAAACTTTTGCTGATAATTTACTAACCCCCATGTCATCCAAGATGTCCATGTCATTCAAGAAATGAAGGTTTCTGATGAAAACATTCCCAGGATTTTTCTCCATATAATCATGGACTTCATTGGGAACCAAACGGTTCAAGGTCCAAATGAGAGTTTCAGTGCAGCTTCAAAGGGCTTTAAACGACACCAGACAGATGAATGAGAGTCTTATCAAGTGAAGGCGATCGCTCATTTAAAAAAAAAAACAAAGTTTAAGTTTTATAAGCACAAATGGTCGCCACTGCTCTGTTCTGTGATGCAACGTCGTGACTCTTGTTTTCAAAGCTCATTCATCAAAAATGAACAAATCTTTTTTTGAGTCATTTCGAAATGATTTGGAAAAAGATTTGTTCATTTTGAACATTATTGTTTGTGATTTAATCCTTTGACTAAAGTTCACATATACCTTCTTGTGAAATGTATATTAAGTGTATTATTCTGTAAAATTGTCTCAGATAATAACTATTGATAATAACTTTACACAAATAAAAGTAGCTATGTAAAGTGGCATTCTAAAAGTTTATTATTAAGGTAGATAAATGTAAAACGTTGACATGAAACAGAATTTGCGATAGTTTTTTTCTCCCTATTGTGACGTATCGAGTGAAACTGCTTCTCAGACAAGAACAAATGTTTGTTTTTGTCCATGTGGAATTGATTGGATGGCTGTGGTTTGCTATTGGTGGATCTCATGTGAGTGACAGGTTGCCCCACCCACACTCCAGTGCAAACAATTAACATCATCAGTTATTTTGATTAAAGATTAAGTGGCCCATGAATAAAAAAAACATTACACAGATAAATGATTTATAATACTGCAATATTCCATAAATACTGTAAATTGTCAATTTTTATTTAATTATGACTTTAAATGTCAACTTTAAGTTTGCACGACAACAATGTACTAAAAATGGAAACGTTTTTCCTCTGCATTTTTGTAAAGTTCCGCGTACCGACGACAACATTGTGAAAACGACCACCGAAAATGACTGAAAATGCTGTATCATTCATGCCAGGCCAGTAGTTGGCGATGTCACTTTCTCAAGAAACTCTACATGTCTATAGACTGAACGTGTAATACGCATGTGCATGACCTCACCGTTTTCACATATTTGCGTTTTGTAGTTTACACGGTATCGTTTTAAAACACGTGCATTTTGAAACACATTTTCAAAGCAGGGTTTCTGCAGGTTACACAAAGTCAAATTTAAGAACTTTTTAAGACCTTTTAAGACCATTATGAATACAATTTAAGACCTATATCACGAAAAAAAAACGTACAAAGGAAACGTAAACGAGTCTCAAAATTATTCCCAAAGTAATTTAATTTATTCAAACTGAACATTCGGCGAAAATCAGTACAAACTGTCCCGTGATTTTGGAAATTTGTTCCGTTTCTGTTTTTATAAAATCCCCTATTCCAAAGCGCGTAATGTAGGCCGTTTTATCTTTCACGCACCTGAAGGAAACATCGTTTGAAACAATGTAGGACTGGTGTCATGTAGGACTAGTCGTGTGGAGAACCCAGAGCACCTCTGCTATTAGTGTTGGCTCTGATCAAAAAGCAAAATCCAAATCAGCAAAATCAGATCCTAAATTCAGATATTTCAAGCCAAGTATTGCTAAACTTCCACTTCTCCATAGCTGAATAAAATTAGTTTTATGTCTGTCTGTGGTATCTGACAATACCCGCCAATAACACAAAACCTCAAAACTGATTGGCTGTTGTATGTTGGTCTATTTTGTAGTTGTAATACAGCGATGAAGAACTACAACTACGTAATATAAATAAAAAAAAACTATTCCAATCCAAAGTGCTGTGGGATAATTTCAATGAGATTTAAATGGACATAGGAAAATTAAGACCCGTTTAAAAAGATTTAAGACCTAGAACACAATAGTTTAGCAAATTTAAGACTTTTTAAGGCCTTAAATTGTGATTTTGAAATTTTAGACTTTTTTAGACTTTTTAAGACCCCGTAAACCCTGTCAAAGGTTGTGTTTCCAAATTTTAGAATTTGTTTCAGGCCTTAGATTTCCATTGCAAGTGCACTTTTTAAATGTGTTGTGTCATATGGACATTATTCTAAACATTATTATGAGTGAACTTTCACCAGTGCCACTGTAATGAAGAGCGCATGCATGTATTTTGTTTGTTTAATGAGAAATGGAGGCTGGAATTCTGGAATCACCTTTTCCTTCGGAAAACACGCGCTGGATGATGACCTAATGATGGGATAAGCTGAAGGAATGGAGAAGCCTGCAGATGAATACTTGAGATGGTGGAGTTGTGACTAATTTTGAGTGAGTTTTGGGGAAATTGGCTCATCCGCAGTGAGGGCGGCCTGTCATTATGCAGTTACATGCACTCGTCTGAAGGGATAAAGCCTAATCTAAATGATCCCGTGAGGTCACAGAAGAACTTCACAGATGTGCAATCCACCAAAGAAACTCTAACTCATGATCTAATTGGGTCATTATTTCCTCATTGTCCAATAGGAAGTTTGATGATGGCATTAGAACACACACATTGGCAGTATACACACTTGATCACAAAACAGAGTTTGGTTATTTACATGAGTGCATACCTAAACCCAATTCACTTCAGTATAAAAATAAATAAAATAACACCAAATAGATTTAACATTTAATGGATTAAATCAAACCAAGGGAACAAATTATTACTATTGATGCACATTATTTAAATCGCTCACACCAAGGACGATAACTATAATGAAAACAATAAAAGTATAGTTCTCAAAATCATTAAAATTGTAAAAGAACAGCAGAATCCACACCACAACTACAAACGATATAGATCATATGGGATCACTTTCAAACGATAAAAACATTCACAGCCAATCAGAATCCATCCTGCTTTTATAAGCTGGAACGTTTAAAGCAGCAATTGACCAAACTGCAGCAAATGCTTAAAATGAACAGTATTATATTTTTCACTGGTGTGGATGCTAATATATCGTTAATTATCTTTATAGTTATCGATATTGCTGTGAACGGGCCTTTAGTAAAACTGTCATGGTTTTGATCAAGTTTTGTTTTCAGGTCTTTTATTTTGAAGTTTAGTTTTCTGGTTTGTCATGTGATTCCCTTGCCCTCATGTGATACTGTCATGTGCCTCTTTGTTTCACGTGTTATGTTCTCATTGGTTGGTCTAGTCATGTGTCCTGTGTTCTCATTGGTTCGTTGTTTGATTGTTCACAGGTGTTCTTTGTTTAGTGATTACAGATTAGTGTGTTTTCCCCTCGTTTTTCCATCTGTCCCGCTGTTTGGCGAGTTTTATGTCAAGTTATGTTCAAGTTTAGTTTTCGCATTCATGTGCTCATGGTTATGTTATACTTCTGTCTATTTTGAATCACATTACTAAAACTGCATTTGGGTTCACAACGCTCGCCTCAGTGGACTACATTACAAAAACGAGGGAATTAATTATTATTTTGCGTGTATGATTTACTTAAAGGATACAAATTAGTAAAATGTGGCCACAATATATATATTATATATATATATATATATATATATATATATAAATATATATATATATATATATATATATATATATATATATATATATATATATATATACACACACACACACACACTACCGGTCAAAAGTTTAAGATTGGTAAGATTTTTTATGTTTTTAAAAGAAGTCTCTTCTGCTCACCAAGGCTGCAATTTTTTGATAAAAAAATACACAAAAAACACAGTAATATTGTGAAATATTATGACAATTTAAAATGACTTTTTTATGTTAATATATATTAAAATGTAATTTATTCCTCTGAAAAAAATTTTCAGCATCATTACTCCAGTCTTCAGTGTCACATGATCCTTCACAAATCACTCTAATATGATGATTTTATGCTCCAAAAACATGTATGATTATTATCCATGTTGAAAACAGTTTTTACATTTTTATTTCAGGATTCTTTGATGAATAGAAAGCTCAAAAGAACAGCATTTATTTAATTAGAATCTTTTCTAACATTATAAATGTCTTTACTGTAACTTTTGATCAATTTAACTCATCCTTGATGAATAGAAGTATTGATTTCTTATTTATTTCCCCCCAAAATAAAATACAAATTCTTACTGACCCCAAACTTTTTAAAGGGTAGTGTTTAATGTAACAAAAGCTTTCCATTTCAGATAAAAGCTGTTCTTTTGAACTTTCTATTCATCAAAGAATCCTGAAATAAAAATGTAAAAAACTGTTTTCAACATGGATAATAATCATACATGTTTTTGGAGCATAAAATCATCATATTAGAGTGATTTGTGAAGGATCATGTGACACTGAAGACTGGAGTAATGATGCTGAAAATTCAGCTTTTTTTCAGAGGAATAAATTACATTTTAATATATATTAACATAAAAAAGTCATTTTAAATTGTCATAATATTTCACAATATTACTGTGTTTTTTGTGTATTTTTTAATAAAAAAATTACAGCCTTGGTGAGCAGAAGAGACTTCTTTTAAAAACAAAAAAATCGTACCAACTCTGACCGGTATATATATATATTTGTTGTTCGCGTTATGTGCTGGACTCTGTATGAAAGTTTATGAGACCAATTTTTCCATAAAGTCAAGGAAAATGTTATTGACATCTTTAGTAGTACAGTCATTCACGTATAGAGAAAGTGATACACAAAGCGAGAGTTCTCCCTAAAGCTGTGCAGTGCGCATATGTCCATTATGACATCATTAAGCCCCACCCCTTTACTCACTTTTCATCATGACGGGGTAAACGGACCCTATTCCCCCCGTCAGCCCTGTAATTACAGCCCATCTGAAGAGAAACCGGCTAATGTACAGCAGACAGCCAGTCCTGCCAACCGTCCTCTCCTCAGACGAGCTGCGGCTCTCAGGGGGTCTGACCGTCCCTTGCTTAGAAACTCAAAGCACCCATTAACTTATTTTCTTACCGGCCAGAGAGCTGCGGTCCAACAAACACCACGGTTCATTTTCAACGGTCCGCCTCAGGCCCCGCAGACTGTAATCTGTGATTGACACATCCGTCCCTCGGCTGGAAGACAGACAGGACGGCACAAGGTGAACAAAAATATTCTCAAATAGTGCAATAATATGCAAAATTATTGGAAGAAGAAGAGGCTATTTGACCAATTTGGTTTATAAATTTTGAAGTTTTCTTGAATTTCAATAGTTTCATGCTTTCGGCAGCCAATAATTATCTAGACAAAACACAATGTGGTCGACACAAACCATTTTAACTCTCCTCTCATTGCTGCGCTTAATGTAGTCTGGGTCATATTTTCATAAACTTTGTAATTTTATTCATGGTTCCTGACGTTACACATATGCATGTCAGACATTTATCCGAAACCAATGGGATTCAAGCATTAACTGTGGCATTGCTTGCACAAAAACACAAGAGTGTTGGATGCACAACCTTTGATGTCAACAATAAAAGATATGAGAAGTGTTTTCTCCTTCCTTAACTAACTCTTGAGTAACTCTTGAGTAATTCTACACAATTACTAGGTTATTTGAATTTTATTATTTGAATTCAGCACCGTTTTCCTTCTGTTCGTGACCCAATTTTAGGGTGCAATCCATCGGTTGAGAGCAGCAGGAAAACAAACAAATAGAGCTGGAATGCTATAAAAATGTTTCCGAACACCTTCACATGGTACATTAAGAATCACAACCTTGCAGGACAAGGGATTTCCACTTAACCCTGTGGGAAGAGGCCAGTTACCCACAATGCATTGTTATATAAAAATACCTTGCTTCATCATCTTGATCAACAAGCCCGGAAAAGAAAAAGCTAACACTTTCCTAATGCTTCCCGTCTGAATGTGAGTGATGAACTGTGCAACAGAGAAATGCATGGATTTGCGCTGGAGCAAACCACTTAGGCTAGCTTAAGGATCACGTTGCTCCGTCCCCCTCGCCTCGGCAACAAACACCCCCAGCTTCCTGCAGGGAATGCACTTTCTGAACACTGTCCAGGTAAGGATTTAGGGGCTCAGATTTATGACCCAGGCGGGACCCCACAGCTGGGGTGGGGATTAGCCCCGGGCCGGAGCAGGAAGGTTTTTGGGGAATAAATCAGGGGGTCTTGGATCAGCTGAAGAAGAATATTGGAGAAGAACAGAGGGATAGGAGAAAGATGATAATCACGGAGAGAAGGACAAGTGAGGAAGGAACCAGTATTATTTTCATTAGCTTTTAGTTTGAATTATCTTTTTAAATTGTGTTATAATATATTCATTATATTCTAGATATTGCGTAACACGAGAATGAACGCCATTGGTTCTCGCTGTAGCTTAAACGTGCTGCGTAACACAAGAACGAACCTCATTGGTTCTGTCGGAAGCTCAACGTTCTGCGTAACACGAGATCAACCTCATTGGTTCTCGTGTAACATCAGAACGAACCTCATTGGTTCTGTGTAACACTAGAACGAACCTCATTGGTTCTGTGTAACACTAGAATGAACCTCATTGGTTCTTCGTAACGCTGAACGAACGGTGCTGTGTAACACTAAGAATGAACCTCATTGGTTCTGTGTAACACTAGAATGAACCTCATTGGTTCTGTGTACTGGAAAGCCTCAAACGGTTCTGCGCAACACGAGAATTAACCTCATTGGTTCTCGCTGAAGCTCAAACGTGATGCATAACACTAGAACGAACCTCATTGGTTCTTCGCTGAAGCTCAAACGTGCTGCGTAACACAAGAACGAACCTCATTGGTTCTGCGTAACACTAGAACGAACCTCATTGGTTCTGTGTAACACTGAGAACGAACCTCATTGGTTCTTTGGAAGCTCAAACGTGCTGCGTAACACAAGAACGAATCTCATTGGTTCTGCGTAACACTAGAATGAACCTCATTGGTTCTGGCTACGTGTAACACTAGAATGAACCTCATTGGTTCTTCGGAAGCTCAAACGTGCTGCGTAACACAAGAACGAAATCTCATTGGTCGCAGTCTCTGCGTAACACTAATAACGAACCTCATTGGTTCTGTCGTAACACTAGAACGAACCTCATTGGTTCTGCGTAACACTAGAATGAACCTCATTGGTCCTTCGGAAGCTCAAACGTGCTGCGTAACACAAGAACGAACCTCATTGGTTCTGTCTAACACTAGAACGAACCTCATTGGTTCTTCGGAAGCTCAAACGTTCTGCGCAATACGAGAATTAACCTCATTGGTTCTCGCTGAAGCTCGAACGTGATGCGTAACATATAGAACGAACCTCATTGGTTCTGTGTAACACTAGAATGAACCTCATTGGTTCTTCGGAAGCTCAGAACGCTATGCTGCGTAACACAAGAACGAACCTCATTGGTTCTGCGTAACACTGAGAATGAACCTCATTGGTTCTTTGGAAGCTCAAACGTTCTGCGTAACATGAGAATGAACCTCATTGGTTCTCGCTGAAGCTCAAACGTAATGCGTAACACAAGAACGAACCTCATTGGTTCTGCGTAACACTGAGACATGAACCTCATTGGTTCTTTGGAAGCTCAAACGTTCTGCGCAACACGAGAATGAACCTCATTGGTTCTGCTGAAGCTCAAACGCTCTGCGTAACACTGAGAATGAACCTCATTGGTTCTTCGGAAGCTCAAACATGATGCGTAACACAAGGACGAACCTCATTGGTTCTTGCTGAAGCTCAAACGTGCTACGTAACATGTTTTGAGTGAACTAAGCCTTTGAAGATTTATAGCTAAATATTTCACAATATATTGGTAAAGATTCCATTTGATTATTGTCTAACACTGGTTGATTGTCTAGGTATCAATTCTCTCCTTATACAGTTGAGCTTAGTCTAGAGCCAAGGCTTACAGACCAAGACACACACACACAGAGCTTGTGACAGACAGACACGCTTGATTTCATAAGAGTCCCTGCAGGCGGGCGGGCCGTCATAAGTGAAGCAGCAGGCTGACTGACGGAGTAGAAAACAGGGTAACAGGAGCCGGGCCAGTGCTGGTCATCCGTCTGCTGCTTAACTCGCTCCCACATCCTGTTTTCAGAGAGATGCCGATGTCAATTTACAGAAGAATTGGTGCCGAAACAGGCCGCGCGAGCCAGGACGTGGGCACTGAGGCATTTTTATTGCCCACTGGCTTATACTTCAACATATCCCCTGACAAACCCACACAGAAGAGTGTTTAAGGTACGATCTAAAAAAAAGAAGAGTTATTAATCTGTACAACATCCTTAAACCTCCACATGAAAACTCCCAGAAGTGCTGTTTGAAAGAGAACTCTGTGCCAGGGAATCATGGGATATGTGTAATCTCAGCCAGAGCCACAAACGCTATTGTAAATTGTGTTAAACTACTGTATATGACTGTATTTAAAACAGCACACACACCCACGGGGCCGAATGTGACTAAACGCTAATGATGTTCAATTACCGTGGATGGCCTCTCCATCATAATCTGTGTGGAGAATTTCACAAACCTCAAATTACAAGGAAAATTACCCAAGTGGACTCAAACACTACAGGTTATAAAAACAACAGACACCGCATAATATATATGCATGAACCCAAAAATGAAAATTCGGCCAAAATTTACTTATGTCGTTCCAAACCTTTCTTTTGTGGAACACAAACTTGGATGAAAAGCAATGCTGTTTTGGAACTAAAATGTGCCACACAAAAGGAAAAATGTTTATGAATATCATATATGTACATATCAGCCCGTTCTCATCCCAAGATGTCATCTAACTGACGCTTTTGATCATACGTCAACATCCGACGTTTCAGGGTACCCTTTAACATCAGTTAGATGACGCTATCTAATCCCCAGACCTAAACCTACCCACATCATCTAACTGACACTAAAGGTAAAGCGGCAGTTAGATGACGCCTTAGGATCATCATCTAACTGACGTTAAAGGGTACCCTAAAATGTCGGATGTTGACGTATGGTCAGTTAGATGACTTCAGTTAGATGACGTCTTGGGATGAGAATGTGTTGTACATTGAGAATGAGGAGTTGACGTCATTGTACAGAGCCCCTCCCCTCTCCACCATGTTGGTTGGATTCTCACGGCAAAACCGTATTTTTACATGTTTTTAGCTCGGTAGTAGAGGAGTTTCTTGCAATTCCGCACTGTTTTACCATGCCTGGAAGTCACTGCTGCTTTAAAAACTTAGTTTTTAGGTTATCGAAATGGACACAGCATCAGGGAGAGTATCTGATGAGGAGACGCTGGATTGCATGGTTGGCTGATGCCTTTAGTATACGATTTTCACTGTTTGGTGTGCCTTAACGAACATACGCAAAAGTGTTGTTTGAGTGCCTGTTCATTACTTTTTTATTTCTTTGAAATAAATGTTTGAAACAACTTGATATGGCTTAACAATATTTATTGAGAACTGAAATATATGTATATTTGGACAATATAAGTTTCATGGACAACATAAGTAATAATAATAAAATAATAATACTGTTATTAGTGCAAAAGAACAAATATCTTGATGCTGCTTCTCCAAATACAGCTGTTTTGCACTTTGTGTGAGTTTGTTCCTGTAAGGTCCCTTTTCTTTCGCCTTATCTTTTTGCATTGCTTTACTTTCTTCCTTTTTCTCGTATTCTTAGATCCGTCTCTGTCCTGCCAAAATAATAAATGCGCGAAAATTAAAGAGCTCTGGAATGTTTAGTCGCGTCTCTGTGGGGTTCTAACATAGGGTTCTAAAGGCGTTGCCACTGGTAACCGATAGCGTCTCCTACCATCATGGCCGACCAGCTCAGACCCCGCCCAAATCGGCACGTGACTCCTCATTCTCAATTACATATATGCTAACATGCACACATTTTCGTCAATCCGAAAAAAATCCAATCTGATTTCAGATTCTGAAAGTTTTGTCTATACTAATAAACATTATATTCCGATCACATATTCTTTTAGACATGCATTAAATGTATTCCAGAGCTCCCAAAATGCTGCAAAATATCATCCATGTGACAGTCATCCAGTTATCGTGAGATACAAACCGAATTTCAGCAGGAATAGGGAAACTTCCATTGTTTTTTTCTTTAAATGGAAGGTCAGTGGTTTTCACAGAGGAAAAAAGTAAGCCTACTGCATTATTTGATTTCATTGACACAAAGCCTCTCTTAAGCACAAAAGAGATCTTAAAAGATGCAATTTAAAGGATTTTTGGGTAAACCGTCACTTTAAGACTAGGATTAGAACAAAGTTGGTCAATAAATGGCACAGGTTTTAAAACCGCCAACATTTATCTAGAAAGTGAAAGTCTTTTTACAGTGATTATTTGGTCAGAAACGGCTCTTAAAGGCCCAAAACTGCACCATCAACTGAAAAATATCAGCAAGGTCCCTTTAGACTCACAGAAAAACAAACAGACTCGTGCCAGAGTAGGTGAGAAAGTCTCAAGGCACTTCAAAAAACACACACACACTTACGGGTCCGTGCGTGTCCAGATAATAAGAGCCTGCTGCCGACGGGCCGCTCTTTTCAAAGCTTCCCCTTCCATATCAAATGTGCTGCTTAAAGTAACCAGAGAACAGCCTTTTACTTTTCTCTAAATTAGCTCAGGCAACTCAATTTCGGTGCGGTTTCTCCTCCACCACTGTCTGCACGGCTCGAGTGCCATGATGTCATCGCGGGGTTGTAAGCACATGTGTGGGGAAAATGAAAAAGGTTCCTCTATTTAGCAGTAATTTGTAACAGATCTGAATGAAGGCGGCTGCCAGCAGTTCACAGGGCTGTTTTCCCTCCAATTAAACGCCCGTAAACTCCCAGCGTTCGGCTTTCCGCAGGTGCGGCAAATTGGGGTCAAGGAGGATCAGATCTGGCTGGCCTCTTTTGATACTCTTTAGTGGTCTTTAACGTCAGAGACGTGGCCTGGCGGTTCGTGCACATTGGGTCTGGGTGCTTATTTGGGAAAGTCCGTTTAAGGATAGTTCCAGATCTCTTTCTCCCATCATTTCCTGTGCTCTCCATGTGTTTGGACCATTACCACAGTGTTTTTAAAGTTTTGACTCTGAATCAGTTCTGTCTATCCATCAATATCCATCCATCAATCTATCTAATCTATCTATAGGCCTATCCATCTGTCATTAAAATGTCATTTTTTATATTCGTTTGACTTTGAAATTGATTTGAAATTTTATTATTATAATATTCTCTATTAGGATACATGTTGCCCCAAAGACATTTATATAAAAATGAGATGCTATGTTATGAGGTAGGGAATTTATATATTATATATAACACTGGATAGGCCTATAGATTGATTAGATATGGATGGATGGATATAGATGGATAGACAGGTTGATAGACAGAACTGATTCGAGTCAAAACTTTAAAAACACTGTGGTAATGGTCCAAACACACAGAGAGCACAGGAAATGATGGGAGAAAGAGATCCGGAACTATCCTTAAACGTGTGTGTGTGTATATATATATATAAACGTAAACATATTTATTCATTAATCATAAAACAGTTGATGCTATTCATGTGCTTAGTGGCTTCTCTGCCAAAATAAGTGCTGAAAACTCAGTTTGATTAAATGTCACTTATTCAGAGTACATAAAATAGTCTAAAACTGTCTAAATGTCTTTTAAAATATTTGCATTTTGCGTCATTACAAATGGCATGTTGCCGAAGAAAGTTTTAAAGAAGAAAAGCCTGATTTTTTCGCATCCTTTTAATTTTTAAGGCACAGGAGGAAAAATAAAAGCCACTAATAGTCTCGGTAACATAATATTGAATATGTGGACACTTCCTCCTGGTTAGGGTTAAAAAAAAAAAGAACAGGAATGCGTTTCCTTTTTTTGCAGCATCTGCCAAAGTCTTCAAAGCTGAAGAAGGGCTCCATTGTCAGCGTGGACAGACTGAAGATCTGCGAGACAACGGTCTGGCCCTGGATGGGCTCTGGAGTTACTGTGCTGTAAATGAGCTCGGAGTATCCCAGAATCCCCTCCTCCTTACTAAAGACGACACACTGAAGAACAATCAATGGCTGCATCTTCCACCGGCTCATTCCAAGGACAAATGCCCCAACTCGAAGGCTTCTTCCAATGCAGCCTACAAATGTTTCTTGGGGATTCGAACGAGTGGATCCTTTACAGCGTAGCAGATCCCAAGATTCATTGTGTGCCGGTGACAAATGTAGTTTATTTTATTTTTTTTGAGAATTACACTTTTTAGTTTGGTACGAACGTTAGTAATTGCACTCACAACAACCTAATTCCCATACCTACAGGGACGCAGTAATACCAGTGATTATAATCGTCATTTAAAATACTAAAGCGGTTCAAAAACAATGAAAACAATTTATACTTATGGTGCGTTCTATTATTCATCCGTCTCGGAGATCCGAATCGCACAACAGACGTTCCCTAGCAACACGCCCCTTTTCCTCGGATTTCTCCTCTCGGACGTCGGACAGCCGCTGAGGACACCGAGCAAGAATTCCGTTTCGGAATTCAAGATGGCTGCGCCCTGTGTGACTGAAGTATGAATTGTTTTCATTATTTTTGAACCGCTTTGGTATTTTCAATGACGATTATAATCACTCGTATTACTGCGTCCCTGTAGGTATGGGAATCGGTTGTTGTGAGTGCAATTACTAACGTTGCTAGCGTTGCTAACAGAAGATTAACATGAAATAAAGTGAAAATTTTCAAGTTCAAATGGCTGCGTTTTGATAAGGTGTAGCTAGTCATAATATTTTTTAATGTAAGTGCATGGTACTCAGCCAGTGCTTCCGGGTGGCGTCCATTTTTTTCTCCGACTCGGACGCGCAAAATATAATAGAACGCTTGAAGTGTAGACGTGACGTCATATCCGAGGTCCGAGTTCGGTTCGTTGGCTATAATAGAACGCACCATTACAATTCACACAGGGCGCAGCCATCTTGAATTCCGAAACGGAATTCTTGCTTGGTGTCCTCACGGTTGTCCGACATCCGAGACGAGAAATCGGAGGAAAGGGGGCGTGTTGCTAGACAACGTCTGTCTTCCCATTCGGATCTCCGAGACGGATAAATAATAGAACGCACTATTACCCGCCGAATTGACAACACGCTGACGTCATACACACGTCCATTTACTAAACCAATCAATATCAAGATGCAGCCCACATGATAACGAAAGGACATAAGTATGCCACGTAAAGTTCTTTAGTGCGATCGCATAATTGCAGTTTGAAACCATACCAAAACTTTCTGAAAGTATAAAATGTATCAAAACGTGAACTTTGGTTCGGACTTTCAGGTGTGAAAACGCCCTTAGACTGTTTGTGAACCCCGTTTTGTTTTCAGACAGTTTAATATAACTTTCAAAAAGGTCCAGTACAAACATTAGGAAATAAAATAAAAATAGAATATGAAGTAAAGAAAATCAGACAGAAGTAGCTATTTGGGTTGTTAAAACCATTTGAACTTATAAGGGTCTTTGATTAAAGAAGCGTTGGGTCTATTTCCAGCGTAAATCGAGCCATATATGGAAAGAAGCATCTGTGAAAGGCCGACAACACAAAGAATTCAGTCTGAGTGCTGGCGTGTGGTTAGGAAGAGATTTACACTGGTTTATTTATACATTAACACTGAGCTTTGACTGCGTTGATTTCTCGGATAAACCAGGTTGTATTTCTGCGTCAGGACCAGACCCCTTCGGAAAACCACTTGGCTTGGAGTCGAAGGCTTCATCTCTTCGCTGTGGTCATGATGAGGCAGAGGAACTCCAAAAAAAGAATGACAAAGTCTCTCAAATGAGATGCTAGGAAAATATTAATGTGGCCTCAACTGTGTCAATAATGTGTTTGGCTGCTACCGTTTGGAATGACTCAACGACTGAGATGCAAAAAGAACCGTCCATCCATCTTTGGCTTTGTGTGCTGAATGTTCAGGCTCGGATTTCTCAGTTGGTCACGTAAAAGCTTCATCTCTCCTCCCGAAACTCCTGCAACAATACAGCCTGTCAGATTCACGAGCGAAGCCTTGCTGACGGGCCAAACGCACTGCGTGGGTAAGAGTTTGACCCAGACACGACTGAAGCTCACCTGGTAAAGCATTTTATCACTGTTACTGACAATAAAAGCCAGAAGAATTGATATTTTTCAGATTGCAGATAAGTATTACCTTCAAGAGAAGGAACTAGAAACTGCATTTTACTTCATAATGTGCTGCATTTCTGGGTGTAACAGGATATTAGATGGGACAGGATTTCAGTGCATGGTGAAAAGTGGTAGAAAGTTGAAAAATAAGATGAATCGAATGATGTCAATATTACAGTTTGTGAATGAAAAAGGTCTGCAAAGTTTTAAAGATCAAAGTGCAGATAAGTGGATCGTCTCCTAAAAGAAAGAATCGATGCTGAACTGCTGAAACGAGTCGTCACTTCCTGTGTAACAGTGTAACAGCCTGTGATTTTCATTTGTTGCCGGCGATTAACGTCTACTTTGACCCTCAAACTCTAGTTGTTGCTGAGATTGGAAGAATTTGGTTTGTGTTGTCGACATGTTGAGAAGACGCTGTTTTCTGAGCTGTGAATCTACTCTTCAAAAGCATGAGACTCGTGCTGGAATGCTGGAACGTGCTGATACGGGAAAACTCAACGCCATCCTTACCGTTCGCATCACTGTGTATCAAGTGCTGAGGAAGAGCCGGAGTGGAAACTCAGATATGGAAATGAGCGTTTCATTCACGACACAGACCAATCACAACAGACTGGGCCGTCTGACCAATCACAGCAGAGTAGCTCGCAGAAAGGAGGGGTTTAGAGAGACCGAATGTTCGAATGAACCGTTTTCAGACTCTTCGAGAAATGAGGTGATGTGCTATCTATATTATGAGGAAATTAAAGGGATAGTTCACCACAAATTGAAAATTCTGTCAGTTTTTACTCACCCTCATGTTGTTCAACCACGTTAGACCTTTGTTCATCTTCGTAACATGAATTAAGATATTTTTGATGAAATCTGAGAGCTGGATCACTCCTCCATACTAGTCCATAGGCTTCTTGAGGGATTGAAACTTGTCGGCCTCAAAAAGTTATTAAAGACATCGTTAAAATAGTCAGAGTGACTACAGTGGCTCAATCTTAAAGGGCTAGTTCACCCAAAAATAAAAAATTCAGTAATTAATTACTCATCCCCATGCTGTACCAACATATTTTTGATTAAATTTAAGAGGTGGATCACTGCTACAGTACATAGGCTGCCTAAGGGATTGAAACTTGATGGCCCAGAAAGTCATCAAAGAAAATGTTTAATGTGACAACAGTGGCTCAAGTATAAGTTTATCAAACGACGAGAATCCTTTTTGTGCGGAAAAACAAACAAAAATAACGACTTTATTCGACTATTCCTTTTCTTCCTTCTGGGCCTGAGACGAGAGTTCAAGAGATTTCCATGACGCATGCGCGAGAACTGAAAAAGGAGGAGTTGAAGAAGATCGCAATTCTCGCGCATGCGTTGTGGAAATCTCTTGAACTCTCGTCTCAGACCTATGAACAAAGGTCTTACGGGGTTGGTACAGCATGGGGTTGAGTAATTAATTACTTAATTTTCATTTATGGGTGAACTAACCCTTTTTATTTGATCAAAAAATGAGAATACTTTTTGTGCGCAAAAACAAACATAAATGAAACGACTTTAGTTTTTTATCTATTCACTTCCTTCTCTTTGCGCCTCTAGTCAGTTAAACTAGTGTAATTGCGTAGAGCTACGTCACACGTAGGCTCACTATTGGCCAACGCTGGTCATGTGTGTGATGCCTGTGACGTACAACAACAGATCATATGCTGTTAAACTAGTAACCTGACTCGAGGCCCAGAGAGAAGGACATGAATAGTTGAAATAAAGTCGTTATTTTTGTTTGTTTTTTGCGCACAGAAAGTATTCTCATTGTTTGATAAACTTAAGATTGAGCCACTAGTCACTTGGACTATTTTAACGGAGTCTTTAATAACTTTTCGAGGCCGGCAAGTTTCAATCCCTCAAGAAGCCTATGGACTAGTATGGAGGAGTGATCCAGCTCTCAGATTTAATCAAAAATATCTTAATTCCAACATGACATCATGACTTTTGCATAAACATACACGCCACTTTCAAGTTAATTTTCAGCTATCTGCGTGTATGCATGTATGTCTACATCGATTAACGTCTGAGTGATTCCGCGTGTATGTACATGCCTATAAATGTCAGAGCGAAACTAAGCAAAATGTACATCTACATCTGGGGAGCGATCTTTTTTTTTCCTAGGATGGTAAGGGAACACTCATAAATGATATTAACCCCAGTGACGGTTAGGTTTAGGGAAGGGGTTGGGGTAAGTCATATATTTATATATACAGTAATGATGTTAAGTCAATGGCGTTCATAAACACGCTGAAAAGCGAATATGCGTGTTGATAGCACGCCAAAAATAGAAATACGAATTGGCGTGTCATATATATGCAATTTCATGAGATCAGTCTGTTAATTCGTGTTCTGAAGATGAACAAAGGTCTTGGGTCATGAACAAACATGAGGCTGAGTAAAAACTGACAGAATTTTCATTTTTATCCCTTTAAACATATTAACCTTTAATGCATGTAAACCTATTGTAGGAGACTCAGAAACTAAATGAGTAACCTTTAAAATAGCATAATGGGGCAATTTAACACACTTTTGGAGTAACATTCACTGATGAATCGTTCACAATTTAGATTTCATGTTGACTTTAAGGCTTTGGGATCCAGCATTGGTATCATTTACATGCAGAACTTCACTAACATTGAATGTGAATAATTAGGTTATGAAGCCAGAGGATCAGATGTTTGACATAAGTCACAATGTTCAGCCAGTTTAATAAAACTGACAGACTAGTCTGCTGGTACACTCAATCCTTCTAGTATCCGTCTCCGTCCAGGCTACAAAAGTCCATGTAACAAACCTCACTCGCTCTGGGAGATATTCCCTTCTCGTATATTTGGAGAGGGTTAGTCTTTAGGTTCGATATCACTGCATTCCCAGCTGACAAAATTCGCTGTTAGAGTTTGTGCAATATGTCCAAATACATGTTGTGTTGTTCTTTTGGAGTATCATCAACAACCCACAGAAACTGAGCGATTGAGCCCCCAATATTGAAGACGAAACTTCAACTTGTACTCTTGTTTTCCAGCCCAATCAAATCCAGAATCTTCTAAATGAATCAACTACTTAATGTAAAATGATTTATGAGCGTTTAAACACTCTGTTTGGGGGTGTTTTAATAAACATGGGAACCCCACAATAACCTCTTTTCCACAGACACGGTGTTGGAAAATGTTTTCTGGTAGCCAAGTAAAGTTCAGCAACAACACCTCTTCCAAGACTAAACAAAATTATATTGTTTGCATTACAATCAATGAAACTGTCCACAATGGAAACACGCCGTGTCGTAAACGCAACATGTTTAGTTGATGGACATCCCGTTCCCATGCGTTTAACTTTTTCACTGTCCATACAATGAAAAATGACTTTGTTTACAAATATCATGTGCAAATTGATTGCAGTGATTTTTTTTTCATAATGTATTTGAATAACTTCACTGATGCATCAAAAGAGGCTCGTGAATCAAACTAATTTGGATGTTGAAATGTCCTCAAGTCTCATAAACAAAGACAGTGATGTGCATGATTATGTGAGCACAGGTCATGTCATCATCTCGCTCTGAAATGATGACATGAAATGCAGAACGTGTGATGAGAACCAGCACCATTTCTGTGAAAATTAAGAGTAAATAAACCCGTTTTAAACTCATTTAAATATATAATCAGGTTAGATTTGATAAACACCCCCCTTACCTATTAGTAATCGTTTTTTGGCCAAACACTTGATTATAAGATTTGAAACATGCTTTTACTGTAAATCTGCTATGAAATGATGTACGTGACAAATAAACATGGATTGAATTAATAATCTTCAACATCAGTTTCGATATGGCTGAACTCATGGAAACATGTGCTGTTTTTTTAACCACTCTTTTAGACACACTCGCAAACTTCCCCAAGCCATTTTTAAGTGCGTTCAACTTTAACTTTATTTGGACAGAGCCTTTAACAGAGGGAGCAGGGGCCTCATGTACAAAGACTTGCGTTGAATTCAAACTAAAACATTGGGTATGATCAAAGCTGTTAATGTGAGTACGCACAAAAAAAACAGATGTATGAATACCTGCGTATGAAGGATCCCATGCATATTCTCTTAGTAAATCCCAATTAACGTAAAATTAAGCGCACATGCATGAGCACAACGCCCCACCCAGTCTCCTCCCTCAATAAAATTAATTTAAATATGGTAATTAGTCCAATTTGGCAAAAGAACATGCTAAACATGGCTAAAGCCAGCAAGAAACGAAATTTCACTGAAAATGTCTTCTATGTGAAAGTGTAATATATTCCTGTGATCTAAGCTGAATTTTCAGAATCATTACTCGTCTATATGCTGGTTTTGGTAACACTTTACTTGAAGGGGTGTGAATAAGACTTACATGACACCTTCATAACCATGACATGACATATGTCTTGAATATGAAGTAGGGTTTATGCATGTTTATGACAACTGTCATTAAGTGTCTTTCGCTCAATATTGACATTTTGAATGCAAATATGACATTGTTTAAGATGTCTTTGTTATGACATCTTGACAAACCATAACATGACAACTTGACATTATTAAGTTAAACTGTCATGTGGTTGGCTTTGACATTGGCTGTCATGAGGCATTATAACTGTGTCATGAATATTTTTCGTGACCTCAACTACAGTGGTACTAATTGAATTTGTCATTAAAAAGTTATAATGGCTTCATGACAGCCAATGTCAAAACCAACCACCTGACAGTTTAATGTAATGTTAACCAATAAAGTTAGGTGCTTTCTTAAGTTTGATAATTAATCTGCTATGTCATGTTTATGACAGGTTGTGTTGTCTTAGTAATGTCAAGTTGTCACAACAAAGACACTGGTTATGATGTATTGGTTTATGTCAAGGTTTCATAACAAAGACATCTCAAACAATGTCATATTTGCATTAAAAATGTCATAACTGAGCGAATGACACTTTTATTTGACCTTTATTTAACCAGGAAAATCTCTCTGAGATTAAAAATCTCTTTCACAGGAGAGTCCTGGCCAAGAATGGACAGCAGTTACAGTCACAACTAACAACAAATAGACAATTAAAACACTTAAAAACAATTGCAAATCAATGAGTCTACTTTGAAGTGATCGAATAATAGATTTGAAATGTTCCATAGGCAACAGCGTTTGTAATTTCAATTTCGTTTGAAGTAAATTCCATTCAAATGGAGCTGCGTACATAAAAGCCCTTTTTCCCAGTTCAGTTTTTACAAATGGAACAGAGAAAGTAAAACAATTATCAGACCGAAGGGAATATTTCCTAACACATTTCTTTTGAATTAGGCAACCTAGATACGAAGGCAACAACCCCAGAATAGTTTTATAAATAATTAGGTAAAAAATGAATTTTCCTTCTAATAGACAAAGATGGCCAGGATACTCTATTATACAATATACAATCGAGTTAAAGGTTTACAATCTGTTATAAATCTTAAGGCGCTGTGATAAACAGCATCCAAAGAAGAAGCAAATTGATACACCACATCACCATAGTCGAGTACGGGCAAGAAAGTAGCAGAAAACTAACCTCTTTCTTACATTAAATGAAAAACAGAGCTTGTTTCTAAAATAAAACCCAAGCTTTATCTTTAATTTTTTTCTTTAAATTAGTTATAATAATCTATCATCAATAGTGATGCCAAGATATTTATATTCTTTCACTAACTCAATAACATTACCTTGCAAAGTCTGGAGAGGAGTAAAATTGTCGACCGCCTTTTTCTGAGCTAGAGAATAACATGATTTTAGTTTTATCTACATTCAGGACAAGTTTTAGTGAACGAAGCCAAGACTGAATAACATCAAAAGCCGCTCCACAATACATAACAGTATCATCTGCGTAAAAGTGAAAATTAACATCTTGTTTATCATGATACTGTTAAAGTAGATTGTGAATAAAAGAGGCCCCAACACGGATCCTTGAGGAACACCTTTATCAATCTCCAATAGTCTTGATTTTTTACCCTCAGCCTGAACACATTGAGTCCTATTACTTAAATAATTTTGAAACCAGAGAATAACATGATTTGATAAGCCAACACTCCTTAATCTTTTCAGCAATATCTCATGATCCACTGTGTCGAAGGCCTTTGATAAAATCGATACAAAGGGAAGCGCAACAATCACCTTTATCAACTGATCCCACAGTGTCATTTACAACTTTCAAAACGGCTGTTGTGGTACTATGTTTTTTGCGAAACCCAGATTGATTACTAGATAAAACTTTGGAAAAATTTGGAGTAGGATTTACTTGAAAAATGCTTGCTAAACCTTCTCACTCAGAAAATGCAAGTAAATTTACAAAGATTTGCCAAGTAAAAACCTAAACATATTCATCAGTAGCTTTAATTAGAAATCGTTAAGTTAAATTTACTTGGAATATGGAATTAAGTAAACTTTACAAAAAAAATAAGTAATTTTAACTTGGCTAGTAAAAGGTTGATTAATATCGATTTCCTTTGCCTTTATATTACATTTCACAAAAACAATAATCCAGAATTTTATACGTCATTTATAGTATGTGCTTTACTTAGATCATCTAAGTAATTTATATTACATCATGTCAGATGTTAAACATCATGTGAATGCAAACACCTCAATACTTGGTAGACAATACACAATGGCGGTAATATTTGATGGGCCATTTTTGTGTTTGAATGTGTCATTTTGAGCAAAAAATGTACTCGAAATGTCACAAAATGGCAAGTTACTAATACTGACAACAGAAATCAATGATAAAACAGTGTAAATAGAGCTGGAAACCAGTCAAAAATGAGCCTCATTAATTATTCAAGGTCCAGAGTAATTTTTATTTAATTTTATTGAGTTGATATTTACACTTTCATTTCTACTTGCTTGAATTAAGTACTGATAAGGAATTTACTTCGTTTTTTAAATTCTTGCCTGAACTAACTTTTTCAAGTAAATTACAATGGTTTTTTTTCACTAGTATTTACTTCACCAAAAAATAATTTTTTACAGTGTAATTATCTAGTATAGTAGGGTCTCCCCCTTTTAATAGGGGAACAACAAAAGTTAATGACAACTTAATGACAGTTGTCTTATGACATACTAAGACAAGTTAGTCTTATGCACACCCCTTCAAGTAAAGTGTTACACTTTTTTTTAAATGATATATTAATTCTATTAATCATCTGACGGAAGCAATTTAAGTTGGCATTATTTCAAAAAGTGGAAAGCTTCAGGCAGGGGTTAACTTGCGGGTTCTCGAGTTAAACCGATCGGTGTATCTGGAGAACCGGCGCAGCTGCTGTTCAGGTGGGCGATGGGGATTCGGGGTCGGAGCGCTCCTGACGTGGGGCATTCCGGAGAAAAACCCGCTGACAACATCGTTCCTCGCCAGCTCCAAATCCTACGGCTCTTAGCGGCTATCCCAAATTAACTTAGCGAATCAAAGCCTGCGGGAGCTGCAGGACTCCGGCAGGGACTCTAATTTTTTCCACTTATGCTGGAATGTGGCCTTCCAAGTGCCCGAGTCTCTCAACACCAACTATTTGCTGTTTGTTTTGACTGTTTTCCCTGCGGGGAGGGTGAGCAGGGGAGGAAAACGGTTTAGGGAAAAGCAATGGAAACACTCACCGACTGCCAAGACTGCATCCATTTTCTCCTGAAACTATTCAAAATGATGCAATGGGACTGTTATTGGGTTTCACCGACAGGAAAACCACAGGTACACACACACACACGCACGCACAGGCCTGTGGGCGAGACGCACCATGATAGACATCCAGAGCCTCCGAAGGCTTTTTTTTTTTAACCAGACAGTTTCAATGCCACCGTCTGAAGTCATACTCCAATTATGGAGCGCCGGGATGCAAAAATATACGGAACACTTCATGAAACCTCTCTATGCATAACCTGACTTTAACAAAACCCCTTTCACTGTCCACTGTCTAGCAGAGCTTGTAAAAGATCAGGGTTTTTTCTCACTGTGGCACAGACGCTCTCTGATGTCTCGTCAATGTTGAGTGTCTGACAAGTCCACGAAGAGGTCCCGACCGGAGGAAGTCATTATGAGGTCACCCCCGGTCCTCCTGAGCACTTATGATGTCATCTCACAGACTGGAGGTTTTTCCCTGGAATGCGTCTTGTGCCGTTTTGGGGTCTGGAACGAGCGTCGCGTGTCTGTCACGTCACGTTATTTACCTCAGAATTCTCCTGTCAATCACACGCCTCTGGTTGTACTGCGAATTTGGAGAAAATCCCTTTGCATTTATTGAAAGTAATTTTATGTTTCCTCCTCACGCATAACGTTATAAAAGACCCAGAGGAAAAAGAGCACGGGGATTGACGGCTGCAATCAATTCGCGCAGTTTCCACGACTACTGACGGTTTTAATTGATAAATGTGGTTTGGTCGACAGAGAACATTTCAGCAGTGGAAACATATAATGGAGAAGTGTTTTATGAGCCCTGGCGTCCCCACCGCCACCTCGTCACACAGCTTCCACTTATTAAACGGACATTTGACCCAAAATATGGAAATTCTGTCATCATTAACACGCTCATGTTGTTCATGGAATGCAAAAGAAGATATGAAGAGTTCAGATGCGAAAGCCTCTAAGTGCCATTAGAAATTTTCTTCTAAAATGACCATTTTTATCAAGCTTGTATATTTAAGTTCAGTAATTTCACTTAAATGACAATGAAGATTACCTATTAATTGTAATTTAAGCTTGATAAAAATGGTTATTTTAGAAGAAAATTTGGTAACACTTTACAATAATTGTGTGCACCAAATAAGCATTAATTCATGCTTAACTATTGCACAAATAATACTGAATTAATGTGCAACTAATGATTATCTAAGCTATTCATTAATGATTACCACATTATGAACTAATTAAGAGTATGTAAGGTTAATGTATTAGTTCATACATGAATTGTTATTAATTAAATATGTAATTGTGGATTAATTCCATAATAACTCATTTTTTTAACTAATAGTGTTAATTAATATGTTAATTACTAGAATGAGCCAAAGCCTTGTATTTCAACTTCCAGATAATATGACAGATACACTAATATGCATTAATTCATGATTAATTAATTAATTGTTAATGCAAATTCATGTGCAAATTACCACAATTACTAAATGACTAGTTAATAATGATGTGCCTCAACAAGTAAAGTCATAACATAATGATACCTTTGCAAATCATTAGCTAATGATTAATTAAGGCAGACAACTGGAAGTTGAAGTGCATAGCTATGACTAATTGTGGTAATTAACACATTAATTTACACTATTAGTTAATAAAATATGTTATTAAGGAATTAATACACAATGACACATTGAATTAATAGCAATTCATTTATTACTTAATCTATTAATCATATAGACTCTTTATTAGTTGCTGATGCAGTAATCATTAATTAATGGTTTAGTTCTTGATTAAGTTATACATTAACTCATGTAGTATCTGTGCATTAGTTAAGCATAAATTAATGCATATTAGTGCACACGTATTGTAAAGTGTTAACTGAAAATTTCAAATGGCATTTAGAGGCTTTTGCATCTGAACTCTTCATATTTTAAAGAATGTTACAACCCATACAATGAAAGTCAGTGGGGCCCAAAACAACACATTTACTTTCATTACATGAACAGAGACATTTTTTTTTTGTGAACTAACCTTTAACATTTTAGTCAGAGACTTTAGATATGATTGATTTGTGTAGGAAAGCTTCAGTTATCATTTGTCTGTCCAAATATACATGAAGTGATGCGCACAGGGCGCCGCCAGGAATTTTGGGCGCCCTCTGCACAGCTATTGTCACCACATCTCTAGGACCTAACTGTCCCATCAAAACCTTTACATAACTCTAATCAAAGGCTTGGAACTGTCTTGCTTCTTGTAGTTCAATACTAGCACAATATTTACTGCTGGTGATTGCAAATCTGCATACAGTATGCATTTCACTAGTTGACACAAGATTAAAAGCCACCATAAAAATGTCCTTAATTTTTACCTTAAAATAATGTTTCTAAAATCATTTTCAGTGGTTCATCAAAGTCGTAACACGGTGAAAGGCACTTATGCCTCCGCTTTGCGGCCCTATATCTGCTATTACTTCACTATGTAAAATTGCCAGATCGGGTCATGTTTCTGTAGTTCTAATTATGAGACATAAGAAAACTACAAAATTTACTTTCTTTACAACCAGTGTTACAATAGTCATTATTTTGTTTTTCTTCATTTCTGATGTCGGTAATGGACAATTCCGCATCCAACCTGTAGGGCGACTGCAGATATTAAGCATCTCAAACAAATTGCCCTTCATGATGGAAAATAATAAAGTCTGTATAGATGTAATTTACGGCCAAAATTCAGTCTAAATGAACGGATCAAACTGGATTATTTTAATACTGTCTGAACTTACATGCATGTTGAGGTAAGCTACTTCTTGTTTCTAACTGTATCTACTGTACAGACAGGAGATTGTCATATTGTTTTGTTATGGTAAAAAAGAGCAAGAGAGACAGAACCCCACAAATACTCCCTGAATGATGCTATGTCAATACAATGTTGCTCACCTTCTTCACTGGGACAGTTAGTAGGCTATGGGAAGACTGGGGTGCTGCTGACTCATCGGTTGTTGTTGCTAAATCTGCTAAAAGGGGGATGGATGATTCAATATGAATATATTGCTAAACGTTTCCCTGCACTTATTACATGTTGATGAAATGTAGGCTAACACTAGCCTGCAGTTAAGTTAGCTAACGTTAACTTATTTCAATAGAGCATCACAGTCCCGCCCACAGCCGGTGCCGGAAGTAAAAATTCAATACAATTTCTCCATTGACATTTGGGATATAAGCCATAAAAACGTAACCATACATGATAGACTTAAAACCAGCTACGGCTGTACTAAGTGATTGTATATGCTCATATAAACGCCAAAAGATCATGGGGCACAAACCTTGTTTTAAGATAAATGCCTTTTATTCGCGATGTATTGGATAAGTACTTCATTACCCACAATCCTGAACAATCCCACAATCCCACAGTGATGCATCTGATTGGTGGAAGTCGTGTCACGTGTCTCAAACCCCGTAAAGGTACGTGAAGACTGAAGATCGCGTAATGACGTAGGGCTGAGTTCATTGGTCGCACCTCTCTGAGACGTCCCCGTGCCATTGGATGTCCAGTTGCTCATAGAAGCCAATGAGCGAGCCAGATGTTCAATGTTTTAGCATGTGCATACGCTTCAGTAAATCAAGGAAAAGGAGCTTCCCTGCACATTCATTATATAAAATTCACTGGAGGAAAAAGTTCACGTGCCCGTCGTCAGATTTGGAAGTCACTCAAAAGGCTCTTTCACGGTGGATTTCAGTCGACTTTAGTGAGGCGCGGTGGTTTATGGGAGGAGTAGTTCCTTTGCTCGGAAATGATCATATGTACACAGGCTTGTACCTTTGACTTTTTTGGGATTTTCTCTTCGTTTTTTCACTCGAAATGATATGTTGTATGCTTATGAGTTCAGCCGTAGCTGATTATCTTTAGACATGCTCTAATACTCTTTAGATATGGATTTTACAAAATGTCAATGGGAAAAATGAACGGGACATTTACTTCCGGCACCAGCGCTCTCTCGGGCTGTGGGCGGGACTGTGATGCTCTATAGAGCTGGTAAGTCCCGCCCTTCAGCGAGCCCCGCTGCCGGACCTCTAGGTTGAAAAATCGTCAATGCAAGTGAATGAGAGAAAATAATTATTTTCTAATCCCGTTTGAATTTTGCAATGAATGTAACATATGTTGTCTGTGAATTTTTTATATAATGTTTCGTGTAAAGAATGCAACAATTTACCGGGTAGAATTTTCATACGGTTAGACTTTGTGTGAAAGCACTTTGTGGACTACAACTCTTTCGCGCGTTGATATACATCACCCCCACTAGCACACAGATCCCGCTAAACATGCCTGTGTCTTTGGTGCACTTCACCGCCTTCTTTCAGGGAGAGGACTAACTAGTTGAGCGTGGTGAAAACCATGATTTGGGGAGGGAAAATGTGTTATGCGTCGACGTCACATATGGGACGTGTAGTCTTTCTCGTTATGTCTATTCCACAACTGCTAGCCAAAGAATCATACAATAAACTGTCAAACTCGTTACATGAGAAATTATATAAAAAATTCACAGACAACATTTGTTACATTCATGGCACAATTCAAACGGGGTCAGAAAATAATAATTTTCTCTCATTCACTTACATTGACGCTTTTTCAACGTAAGTTAGAGGTCCACTTGGAGTTTTACGGATGGGCGGGACCAGCTCTATATGGACAACAGGTTAATAATACCACTCACAGACTAAAGGCTACTCACCTTTCTTTGTGAAAAACTGGTCTACAGAACGACAGCCTTTCTTTAGTCTTTCCTCTCTCTCTTTCCTTTTCTGGAAACCAGATTTTATTTTACTATTCAACATTATGGTCTCTGTATTTCTAACGCACCGGCGCTTTCACTGTGCATGTCAACGATGCGCGTGCTAGGCAGGACCAAACCATTTCATGCGGATACATGGGGGTGGTCGGCCAAAATGGATATACTTTTTGGTCAATGGGGATATTTAACTTTATTGCCAAAATAAGTCAAATCAAAGACATCGTTCAATTTATTATTAATTGAAATATACACAATGACAACATTTTATATATATTATTTTTTTTTTTCAAAAAAGTTTTTACCTATTTGATGGGCCCCCTCTCAGTCAGGGACCCTTGGAATTGTCCTAACTTTTTCGGCGCCCCTGGATGTGTAAGTGAACATTTGAAGGATTATGTTGCACCTCTTTGGAGTAACAAGTGTGTATTAACATGTTGAACATAGCTAAAAATAAAAATCTGGTCAAATTTAAGTCAGACTGAAGGCCAGTTCACACCAAGAACAATTATTCTAGCTAGCTGCAATATCACACACCCCAAATATAATGAGGAACAATATTGTTGGACTTATTTTCAGTGTTCCTACTTTTAAGTGCACGCTGCATTTATGTTCAACTTAAAGCAGGCATGAAACTGAAGTTGCAATAGTCTTTTCTTCCCTGTTGTGGCATATATCTGAGTGAAACGGCTTCTTGCACAAGAACAAATGTGGGCGGGGCTTGATTTTGTCTGTGTATTTGATTGGATGGCTGTGGATTGGTGGAACTCATGTGAGTGACAGGTTTCCCCGCCCACACACCAGTAATCTTTTATCAGGGTACATAAATCAAATAAAAAAGATGTGCATAGATAATTAATTTATAACAAATACCGCAATATTCCATAAAAAATGAAAATTGTCAATTTTGATTTGATAGACTAACTTTAAAAGTGCATGTTTAAAGTGCTGATTAATCCTTAGGGGTCAATATTCGTCTGGTTAGCGTTCACTTAAACCTCTTCTGCTAGATAACTTCACCATCTGAGGGCAAAGAGCATCTCTCATTGCGGGTCATGAAGTAGATATGTATTCTTACGACAGATCTCCTCACTTCCAAAACCATCAGCCAGTTTTCCACAGTCGCTTTACAAAAACTCATCCATGCTTCCTGTTTAGCAACATTAAAATACAGATATTGCCAAGATAGGCATATTTTTCGTGTATCAGGCTTCAGTGTCTTTCCATGAGCACAAGAGTCACGCTCCGCTGAATTAATGCTACCACATTCATGTTTTTCTAGAGTTGAGGGAAAACCACTGGAGCGCTGACAATGACTATTTCTACAGTTATTTTTAGATATCTGACTTCCCAAAACAGAATGTGCCTGGCTAGTGGATGCTAATCACATAAATAATATAAAACTATCCAGACAAACGCACACGCTGCCCCCACTGGCCTGACATGGTGAAAACGGCAACTCTGGTTGAACTGATCCATGGGTAAACTCAGCACTGAGTGGTCGACCGTTGGCAATCTGTCATTCACGCCAAACTAATGCTGAAGCAGCGCAGAAGAACAGAACAAGTGCTTTTCTGAATGGCCATGTGTGGTAAGACAAATACCATGGTGGTTTATGAACGATTCGTTCACAAAAGAATGAAAAGTCGGGAAGTTAAATAATCATACATGCTATGTATGCTATGTACATGCTATGCTTTCAATGTTATCTGATATCTATGTTCAGAGAAAATTCAAAAGTACCATAACGTCTGAAAAATTATAAAATGTAAAGTGTTCACATAATCAAGATTTCAAAGATCTGAGAATATTCAGAAATGTCCAGTAAAACATTCTCAGAACATATTCTTCGTTAGCTGAGTTCCTAATTTGGAATATGATCAAGGATTTGTTCATTTTGTTGAACGAGATCAAACAGGAGTTGGTAAAGCAATCAGACACTGGTAGAGTGGTCGCATTAAAGGGATAGTTCACTTTAAAATGATTTTTGGTATGTTTTAGCTCACCTCAAGGGCATCCAAGATGTAGGTGTCTTTGTTTCCACAATAGTTTCAATTTTTATGTTTTTAGGTCAAACCGTTCTTGTCTGTCAGTCATATAATGGAGGTCTATGGTCACCACCTCAAAGAGCATGCACAGAGAAGACCAAATTAAACAGGATTTAATGATTCGCAAATGTAAGTACACACTGATGGCCTAAGACACTAAACGAGCGGTTTGTGTGAGAAAACGAACAGTATTTTTATTTGCTTTAACCTTGTTAGATCTTACAGGAAATTGCAATGGAAGACGATTTCGATATATCAACAGACAACATTAATTTTTTTAACGTATTGCGCAGACTGAACGTGGCTGTGGTTACAACAGGTAAAACGATATAAACACTGTTCGTTTTGTCACACAAACCGCTCGTTTCTGTGTCTTAGGCCATCAATGTATACTTACATTTACGAGTCATTAAATCATGTTTAATTTGGACTTCTCTGTGCATGCTCTTTGAGGTGGTGACCATAGACCTCCATTATATGACTGACAGACAAGAACGGTTTGACCTAAAAATATAAAAATTGAAACTACTGCGGAAACAAAGACTCCTACATCTTGGATGCCCTTGAGGTAAGATAAAACATATCAAAAATTAATTTCAAAGTGAACTATCCCTTTAACATAAAATCAGCCAATGTGCGTTCATAGTAATTCAACTATTTTGCAACAACTGTGATTGTGGCTCATTCAGTCATTTTTTGAGTCATAAAAATTCACTTTATAATAGTCTTTTTTTTGGATCTGGATAATACCTCACTAGTGAGAAATTCATGAAGCTTTTAAGTTGTTAAAGTATATTACTGATAGAATCGTCAGAGCAGCGCTGATAACACCTTTCAACACACTTAGTGTGTGTGTGCATTTGTATTGAGGGAGAGAGAGTGTATAAGCTGTCCCTACATATTAAAATGTAATTTTGAGGCAAAAAACAGACATAATTTGATGTTTCTAATGTTTACTACTGTATATATATTTGCTTGGTCGTTGTTGTGTGTTTTGGTTCTGCTGTTGTTGTCTGAAATAACTGAAATCAAGTGATATAGATCTGTAATGTGATCAAGAAACTACTTTAGCCGCGCTGTTACCCTGAAAATAACACACCTTAGAAGAACGTGTTGTCAAATCAGATTCAAGCATTCAGCAGCCCTGTAGTATAAGATCTATAATTACATGAGAATAATGGAGCCATGCCAACATAAACACTAAATCAAATATTAAATGAAGTATTCATGCTTTCTGAGCAATTTTGCGTTGTAGTCGGAGATCATATTATCTAATCTACGCTGGTGAGTCTACAAACACGTCATTCCCTGGAGATCCTGGCACATGAACACAGGACTGCGACCTCCACACGGAGAGACTCGCAGCCTTGAGACTGACGAAGGACCCGCAGGTGGACGGCCTCCACGAAATATGATCTATAACACACACTGGCGTCTGATCAGCAGCGTCTGGGTCTCTCGGCGGAGGAAACGAAACCTATTCCCAGGCTCTCGCCGCATATAATTCAGGAGCCCTGAAAATCACCCAGAAGAGAGAGGGAAAACAAACTCCAAACACTCTTCAAGAAACACCATGTTTAATTAAAAAGGTAATACAACAGGTAAAGGTTTCACAAGTCTAAAGGTTAAGGTAAAAAACAATAATCAAGACGTCGACAGCGGTGGGTGGATGAAATCTGGATGAAACGCTTCGTAAAGGGGTTTAAAAAAACATCAGGAGGTGTAAGTGAAGGACAGGCGTCTGCAGCTTTGTTTCATGTCTTGTTTCCTTTGGCACGGCCTGAACGTCGGACATTTGTTTCATTTCAAATTCAGCTTCCTTGTCCAAGGATTAGCGGTCGTGCTTGATTTGCTGTGGGGCACAGACGGGCCGATACGGAAACGGGCCTTTCCGAGCGATCACGGTTTTGGGTTTGAAACCAAACCTGTCTCTCTTTTACAGCGTCAGTTACTCTGAACTCGAGTCCAGTGGGAATCTACGAGCGGCTGGATGTATTTTCTGCTAACATAAAAAAGGCAAAACATAGCTCATACGCATATTATAATGACATGTTCAATATCAGATCAGGCACTTGATTCCTGCCAGCCACATGTCGGTGTCCTCGGAGAGTGTAAAGAAACCTCATTCGAGTTCGGAACTGCTGGGTAATTTCTGGGTTGGAAACCTCGAGGTTGTGGCTGCTCGCGTCTCGTTCTCTAGGTGAAAAGACGCACTGTTCCGTCGGCCCCTGAGGAAAACACCCAGGGTTGAGTCGGGTGGAAGGTCACGTCGAGGACCCCGAGGTCATGAGTGATGCTGTGACCCTTCAGAACCTTCACTGGAACAATCAGAGGATTCTGCAGCAAGTCACTGTAGGATAAACACACACACACACACATTAGAAGGGTTAGAATAATCATTTTCATCATGTTTGGCTCCAATAACGGTTCTTGAATTTCTGAATTCTTTTCTGCCAAAGGACATTTCTTCAACTATGAGAACTTTTATTAACCAAGTTTTTTTTATTAAAGCTAACAGATTTTTATTACATGAATATCCTATTAAATCCATCTTTGAAACATTATATTTTAAATTCTATTTATTATTTTTAGTCTTTTTAAGTGTCTTAGTACAGATTTTTTAAATTAATTAAATTATAATATTACAACTTTTTTAATGTTCCATGTACAGATTTTATTGCTTTTCTTTGTTGAAAAAAATTAATTAAATTACATTAATTAGTGCTGTCAAACGATTAAAATATTTAAATTGTGATTAATCGCATTAATGTCAGTTGACTTGCGATTAATCACACTAATGTCAGTCGACTCACGTTATTAATCGCATTAATGTTCGTTGACTTCGCGATTAATCACATTAATGTCAGAGCTAACTCGCGATTTGATCGCATTAATGTCATTGTTGACTCGCAATTAATCACATTAATGTCCGTTGCTCTTGCATTAATCGCATTAATGTCAGTTGACTCACGATTAATCCAGTATTAATGCCGATTGACTCACATGATTAATCGCATTGATGTCGTTCGACTTGTGATTAATCACATTAATGTCAGTTTACTCACGATTAATCGCATTGATGTCGGTTGACTCGTGATTAATCGTATTAATGTCAGTTGACTCGCGATTAATCGCATTAATGTCAGTTGACTTGCGCCCTAATTTTAATACTAAAATGTCTAATAATGAAATGTCTTGTCTACATATTTTATTTGAAACAATTATTGAAATTATTTGTTTTTCACTCTTCACTCACTTTGTTTAAATTGTTTTGATAAATAATTTATATAAATGTATTATTTGCATCACAAATTTTACTATTAGAACAAAATTCCCTAATTTTAGCCCTTATGCTTGTTTCTCAGAGACATATTTCAAAAGGAAATACGCCAAAACAAAACGAATAAAACATACGCCATTTAATTTGAACATACACACTTAACTCTTAAATATTAAAGCTAAAATAAAAAAGTAGAATAGAATATGATCTACCTTAGGAAACTAGTCTTTTATAGACTAGTCACTACATTAGTAAAAAAGTCTATTTTTAGATAGACCAGTCAACTATCCCATCTCATCCCAACAGAAATAGTTTTCCCCCAACCAAAGTGTGGTGAGAACGCTTGGCCAGTCTGAGGGCCATAAAGGCCATAAAACAGTGAATTCTGGAAATATGGTTTGCTGTATATGCATCAACAGTTTGACTGGGGAAAGTAAGAAGTGGAAAAATAACATGACATCCTGAGTTTGAGTTTAAAGAGATCTATTAAGACCAGCTGATGAAGGGTTTCATCCAGATCTGGCTTGCCCTCCGCCGTACACGGACCATTAGCTCCTCTCAAAGAGCGATCCTGTATGTACTTCGGGAATGATAGTCTAGCCCAGCAGAAACACTGGACACATGCCCGAACAGACAGACACACACACACACATGGACGGAGAAGAACAGAGAGAGAACTAACAGAGATCGAGTTAAGAGATCGCCACACTACTCACACTGATTATGCATTATGTACTGTATACTCTGTACACAGTATGCAACGTTTCTCTATGCATGAACTACCTGGGAGACACTTAAAGGAGTAGTTCACTTTTAAAAAATTTGCCGGTAATTGACTCACCCCCATGTCATCCAAGATGTCCATGTCTTTCTTCTTTGGTTCGAAAGAAATTAAGGTTTTTGATGAAAACATTCCGGGATTTTTCTCCATATAATGGACTTCAATGGGGTCCAAATTGTTCAAGGTCCAAATGACAGTTTCAGTGCAGCTTCAAAAGGCTTTAAACGACACCAGACGATGAATAAGGGTCTTATCAAGCAAAACGAACGAAATGAACAAATCTTTTGAGTCATTTCGTTCATTGAATTGATGAACGAGTTCGAACTGGAGAGTCACACAGAACAGAGCAAGGCGAGCATTTGTGCTTATAAAACTAAGCTTTTTTATTTATTTTTGAAATGAGCGAATCGTTTCGCTAGATAAGACCCTTATTCATCGTCTGGTGTCGTTTAAAGTCATTTGAAGCTGCACTCAAACTCTCATTTGGACCTTGAACCGTTTGGACCCCATTGAAGTCCATTATATGGAGAAAAATCCAGGAATGTTCATCAAAAACCTTAATTTCTTTTCTACTGAAGAAAAAAACCTTAATTTCTTTCGACTTTTTATTATTTATCACTGCATACCACATACTAATTTATTATTGTAAAATTAGTATTAGCAATTGTAATTTAATTATTGATCTTCATGTATTTTAAGTAGTTAGCAGTACACATTAAACACAGTATGCACAACACTATTACATAACATAGCTTATGTTATGATCAGAGCAGAATACTAGCTTATTAGCCTATGATTTAAAAAAATAATAATAATTGAAACAGTATGCATTATTACACAATGAACCTTTCAAACAATATTATGCTTCATTGTAACAATTTCAAAGTTTTGGCAGTCCACTAAAACAATCAACCACAAAATCACATCTGCTATTAATTTCATTTGTCACTCTGAAAAATGGAAACTCGAGTGCATTGCATTGTGGGATACTGCAGATATTCAGGTATAATATGTATAAATAAAATAGTCTATATACTGCAGCAAAAGTAGGAATAGTCTTGTAGTATTTAAACACAGCCACAGATAGAAGAGAGATTAAAATATTAAAAAAGAAAGTCAAACACAAGCCGGTGAGGAAGAGGAGCAGACTCACTTGTAGACCATCCCGTGACAGACGATCACGCTGCCGTCATCAGAGCCCGACACGAACAGTGGGTAGTGTTTGTGGTAGGCCACGCTCCTCAGAGCCTTCTTGTGATGCCTGTGTGGACAGAGACAGAAGACAAGACCCGTCAGCAGAGGGACGTTACGCAGATCCCAGGACACATTCATTCATCTGACAGCGCCAGCATTAGCAACAATTTCCCTCGAGTCTGACCCAGACTGCCCAAATTATAAAAACCTGCTTGCGCTGACTCACCGGAGAACTTTGTACAGGTTTCGTGGACAAGTCCAGATCGAACCAGGCCAGACGACAGTCGTAGCTGCCGCAGATCACGTTGTCACCTGTGGAAAATGGGTGAGAGAACAAACCAATCACTGATCACTGATGTCACATCACAAAAACAAGGCTCAGATGAAGCCAGAACTTTCCTCTGGTCAACTCCAAACACTCACTTTTATATAATACACTCTTTAACTGGCTGACGAATGTGCCCGCTTTCATTTTGAAAGGTTACCGTAAAACATTAACGTTCATAATCGTGTCACCCAGAAATGAATTTCTTCTCGTTTATTCACAGTCCTCTCATTCCAGACCTATATATCTTACTTTCTTCAGCATTAAAGTATTTTTTAAAAATCTCCAAGCTGCTATTTTCCATTCATTCAAAGTCTTTGCTGGATCTCTAAAACTCCCAAAAGACAAGAGCGCCATTAAAGTCATCTGAACGTCTACAGGAACAGAGCGAACGTTTACATCAGCATTCACTCAAAATCTTCCACTAAAATCTTTACGACATCACATTATTTCATTTCAGTTTATGCAAAGGCAAAATTTCTAATTTTATTTTATTTCCACTTTATTTCTTTACTTTAACTAACGTATGGCTTTAGTTTTAGTTAACAACCCCACAACAAAACAGAAAAGGAAATACAAGTGCCAATGTGTCTGTTTTTATTAATCGGAAGATCATGTTCTTGTACGAACCTCTTGTTTGCAAGCGATTACTATCAGAGGCCTTCTATCTGCAACATTTAACATGACTTTTTTGTTGTGCATTAAAGAATAAGTAAATGTGCTGCCATCTTAGTTTATTCACATGTCTGCTTACCTCAAGCTTGCATTTTTGTGCATTTGACATCAAGTTTCCATTACACGTTTTCATGCAAATTTTGAATCTAAAAATGCTGGATGGAAGCACTAAGAAGCAAATAAAATGTCTAAAATGCAATATCTGATTTATCAGGTAGGAACTATACAGAAATTGAATAAAGTTATCAAACACTTCACAGCCTTCAATGTATAAATGATGCATTTGATATAGACTAATCCTGATTAAATAAGATATAGATTAATCCTTATTAAAGCTACAAATGTTTTTTAGTCAAGAGTACTGAGTGATTTTCTCTGTCTTTTGTTCTTTGATTTATATTAAATGAGGCATTCACAGCGGCAGCCTTTTTAGGCTGCTGTCACTTTAAGACCTGAAGCACATGACAGCAGATCTCACACACATCTTATTTTCTCACAACTCTTTATGGTTATTTAAGATTTTATTTAATTTAAAACAGCTTACGAGGATCGACAAAGGTAGCATTTTGACAGTTCTGTGCGTTTTTTCCGTTCAAGCGCAAAAGAGAAATGAAGAGTCCTGTGTGTCTGACACACACAAACACACACACACACAGGAGATTCCCTGATAGCACACATTTAAGCAGTGTTGGGTAATAACTAATTACTAAGTAATTAGTTAAAATAATTTAATTATTTTTTGCTTGAAAATGTAAAGTAAGGGATTACTCTTGATTTATCTGTAATTTAATTACAGTTACTTCTGATGTAATTGAGGTAAATACTGTGTATAGATCAATCCGATCTCACAGCAATTCGTATGCATTTTATGAGGTGTCTAAATATTACGACCACACTCGTACAAATTCGTATGAATTATTGTAAAATATGTATGAAAAAAGCGTGAAATGTCATGAGATCAGACATAAAACAATAGTGGGTTTAACATCAAAATGTATTGTCTGATGTTAAAAAGTATGTTTTTATAATACCTTCTCCACCGTGGTCAGTTTAAGGATAATTCATGCAATTTTATAGAATTTATTTGAAAGAATTAAAACAGATTCATGTCTATCCTTGTATTATTCAGCTGGTTGAAATTGATATGGGATTTTGAAAGTAATTAGTAATTAAAAGTAATTAAATACTTTTTAGAGAGAGTAATTAGTACAGTAATCTAATTACACTGTTGAAGAGGGAATTAGTAACTAGTAATTAATTACTTTTTTAGAGTAACTTACCCAACACTGCATTTAAGTTCTTTTTTGCATCTTATTTGTGATTAAATGGCTTGAATGGTTTAATTGCACTTGAATGAATGGTAGCGTTATCATATACTATAGAGCAGCCAAAGGATGGCAGATAAAAACGTTAATCGTCTTAAATATTTACTGGAAAAAAAATGCACAAATTAACATGTTCATTTTGACCACCCACCATATATACAAACCAACCCTAAATAACAAACAGCCTTTATCAAATGGATCATTTTATAATATCGAAGCTTTAATCTTTAATATAAAATGTAAGATGTAAATCTCTATGCAACAGGAAGTGCATCAGATGAAATTCTCCCATTAAAATGACTGGATTTTACAAGCCATGATAAATATAACAGCACCTATTCCTTGCTCTTTTCATTAGACAGCCCCTCTATTCTTTAATTGCACAGAAAAAAACCTACTACTATTATGTTTTATGTCACACAGTTTCTGAATGAAATGAGGGCGAGTAAATGATGGAGAACGTTGTCGTTCACGCACCTGCCGGTGTGGACGGACATGCTGGAGATCCACTTGCAGTTGGCCATCAGCTTCTTGGTGAGCTCCTGCTTGATGAGGTTGTAGACGCGCACGTCATCGCTGCGTGGCCACGAAGAAGTATGGCCTGATGGGGTGGAAGGACACACACTGCACCAGACCCTTGCTCTTGCGGGAAGGGGTTCTGCGTCCTGCGCTTGCTCACCTGGTGGATGACCACCTGCAGGTTGCTGCTGTTGTCGGGCATGACGCACCGCCAGGTAGTCGCCTTCCCCGTGCCACGTCACCTGCCTCACGGCCTTCAGAGAGACACGAGAGAGAGAGTGTCAGAGGTCAAAGTCATTCTGTGGTAAATCTGCAGACGATTAATCCAATTATAACCTCAAAGACACGCTGGGACTAAATTTACTGCCGTTATTAACACCGGCTCGGCCTCTGCCAGTCTGCCAACGCGTGTCGCTGCTTTGCTTTTTCCAGTAGTTTTAATTGGACACTAGAGGCGTCTTAAATTTCTTTCCATTTCAGGAAAAGACGACCACAGGCTCGCCGGCCTCTGCCAACAGTTAAAAGCCTCTGGCTGCCGCTCACGTGAGGGACGGACGCTCTCACAGGGGATACACCAAAGAAGACATTTTCATTTCTATTGTTAACTGGAAAATGCTGAATTGAACAGAGGAGAAATTTGCCTGGCTAATGGTTATCGTGATGATGTCATTCCATAAGGAATTTTCCAAGGTCTCTTTGTGTACGTTTTGATTACCTTGGGGTGTTTGAGGACAGGCGGTGACCCTGCTCGTGACCTTCGCCCTCGGAGACGGCCCACTGCACAGGCTGGTCCTTGGCTTCCTCTGGCTCCTCATAGGAAGAGATCAGCTGATCCGTGGCGGCGCACAGCAGCCGGTCGCCCAGGCCAGGGTTCAGGAGGAGGATCGTGTCGTCACTGCACACACACACACACATCAAGATAAAGCTGATCTATACATACATCCATCTATCTAACCAACATATCTATCTATCCATCCATCCATCCATCCATCCATCCATCCATCTATCTAAGTTCTATCTATCTATCCATCCATCTATCTAACAATCTATCCATCAATCCACCCATGATTATCTGATTAACTAATAATGAATGATTATCTATCTATATACCAATGATATATATACCAATCATCTATCTTACATCTATCTATCTTACATCTATCTATCTTACATCTATCTAACATCTATCTATCCATCTATCCATCCATCCATCCATCCATCCATCCATCCATCCAAGTTCTATCTATCTATCCATCCATCCAACAATCTATCCATCATTCCACCCATGATTATCTGATTAACTAATAATGAATGATTATCTATCTATATACCAATGATCTATCTATCATCTATCTACCAATCATCTATCTTACATCTATCTATCAATCAATCAATCAATCAATCAATCAATCAATCAATCAATCAATCAATCAATCAATCAATCTATCTATCTATCTATCTATCTATCTATCTATCTATCTATCTATCTATCTATCTATCTATCTATCTATCTATCTATCTATCTATCATCTATCTATCATCTATCTATCATCTATCTATCTTACATCTATCTATCTTACATCTATCTATCTATCCATCCATCCATCCATCCATCCATCCATCCATCCATCCATCCATCCATCCATCTTACATCTATCCATCTTACATCTATCTAACATCTATCTATCCATCTATCCATCCATCCATCCATCCATCCATCCATCCATCCAAGTTCTATCTATCTATCCATCCATCTAACAATCTATCCATCATTCCACCCATGATTATCTGATTAACTAATAATGAATGATTATCTATCTATATACCAATGATTAATATGAATCGCTAGCTAAATAATAACAAATACTAATTTATATACTAACACTAGTAATGTTCCTCCCAAGGAACATTCAGTTCTTGTAAACGTGTAACTCTAATTCTGAAATGAACACTTCTCATAATTGGCCTTTCCTGACGCTGATTAAATACACTGCAGCTCTAACCCCATACAAAACTCCTGCTGTAAAATAATAAACGGCACATAATGAAGCTTACAAATACAGATGAGCCTCAAATAAACTTTCAGATGCAGAGAAAAAGGAGGCGTGTCTTACAAGCTCACAGCGACCAAACAGACGGCAGGATTGGGGATTCCAGGCCACGCCCTTCACGGCTCCGCCCACATCCTGTGTCTTCAGGCAGCGCGCCGTACTGACCTCCCAGAACGCACCGTACAGTCATCAGAGCCTGAGGTCAAGAGGGCAAACAAACATGCTGATTCACACATACACAAATGCGTTACCGATCTCATTCAGCATTCTATAATGTTTCCGAATGAAATGCATAAAGTGTAAATGTGTGGACACAGACGTTCAGGACGCTGACAGCTCTAAGACCCAGCGGTCTCAAGCACAACAAAAGCTCTCCGTCAGCTCTCTCATCGGCACACATGGAGGATAACTCATCCTCGCTCTAACATAACCACTATGACACATACAGCAGCGCTTTGACATGAGTGAACAGTAATAATACAAGATTACTCTAGGTGACAGACACAGAAGTCAGGTTATTAAAAAATATATGAGCTACTGCTGTTAGACGGTCATTATTGTCATTACATATCTTTTTTACTTCAATAAAAGAGCCATTTATGTCCATTGGATACATAGTGTGAGTAAAATGACTAATAATGAATAGCTGATTGTATGTGTCTGTTGCACTTTATTTTACCGTACGTGCACTTGCATGTGCCAACTGTGTACCTACCAAGAAATGACTGGTAATATAAGGTAACTACAAGGGTTATGGTTAGGTTTAGGGTTAGTATTACCCAGTTTTTGCAATTACTACAGTAAGTATAAAGTACGTACATGGGAACAAGGCTGTAAAATAAAACACTACCCTCTTTTCAAAACAAATTTAACAATCCAGCAAATAAACAACTTAGAATTGAAAAGTTCAATTAAATTTAATCAATGTTAAATTGCTTTTCCAAGAAGCACCATGTCGTTTCCTTAGGGTAATAAATGCATACAATTATAACACTAAATAAAATATATTTATTTATGGATGGCATAATGCCATTTATTAACACTTGACGCATTATTCATCTTTAAATTCACTTAAAAATCGTCTTATCTAATCGGCTCTGTTTCACTTTGCAGATGGGAAACCCCATCCTCGTATCAGCCAATCTGCCGTAAAATCTCATTTTAACTTTTATACCTGCATGCTTCATAAACGCAGGAAAAACAACACGGGGGAACCGGGCCAGGCCGGAGGGTGGAGTGTAATAACTCCAAAAGCCATAATCACTTTTTAAGTATTGAGCTGTATGGCGACAGATATAGCAGGAGGGACGGGCTCTGTGGCGGACACCCGCTGGCGGTCAGAGAGGCCTGTCTGGAGCACACACACACCGATATGTGTGTGTGTGTGTGATGCAGGGGACACCGAGACTTTCCTGTGGACGCTTAAGTATGGACTGTGACCATAAATAAGATGAAATGAGGGTAATATTTGCCTTTATGGAGGGAAAAGCAGCATGAATGTTAAAAGTCCATTTTATAGGACAGTAATGGCACTTGGAGACTGTAATGTGTCCCAAAGGATGACAGGAACGAGACGTTAAAGTCAACAAGAAACAGCATTTGCAACCCATTTTACTACAATAAAGTGGCATTTCGGAGTGTAATAGGATATTCAAGAAGGAAAATAAGTCTTGAATTTATTGATATTTGCTCATCAAAAGTGGGAATGGAGCCTGACCTGAATGAAAGCTTGCTGAAACTGTTCACAACTGATTAATATCAGATTTGGATTTCATTCGTATGGCTACTTTGCGTCTATTAATGGCTGAAAAACTATAAACTTAAATGGTTATGTCATGAACACTTTCTGATCTTTAAAAGAATCCACTTCCCATAGTTTGTATCCAGAAACACTAGAGTTTCTCACACAGTGTTGTGTGTGTGTTGTGTAGTGTGTTTTTGGGAGCGTATGGATCTCAGGCACAAGCACTTCCTGTGGCCAAGTAAGTCTCCCGCCAACCGCTCTGATCTCTTTTAGCCGCTCGGTTAATTTGTAGTTGTGTTTCTGGAGTGAACCCAAGAGATTCATTTTTATTTTAAACTCCAGCTTTATGAAATGCACCCAATGTTCATGCGGATATTCACATTTCTTCATCAATCGGTCTTTTTTTCTCACAGTTACAGCTCACTTAGAGCTGGGTGTTTAGATTATAGAGAGAAAAAAATACATATTTAGCAAGATGACATTCAAAAGATGTTTATAATTTGCGAATAAAGCAGAGTTTCAATCCCATGTGTTATCCCATGTGAAACTAACGCAAAATCGTAATAAAAATGGAAATCGCTGCGAATCGGGAAGAAACAGTGCCTCTTTTTCCCTCCATCATAAATGACTGAACACTAATGAACGCAGTCATATTCTCTTGTGTTCGGGAACACAATCACGTGAGACACTTCTGGGAGATCATTACACAAAATACTTTGGCTCAGGCATTTCAGAATCAAACCAACATTTGAGATGCTGTGCTGGTTAAACCAGTGACCAGACTGGAGTAATGATGCTGAAAATTAGGGCTGGACCCGAATATTCGTTCGGTGGGTTGGTATTAGATTTAAAAATGTGACATTTGAATACTCATTGCTTTTTTTTGCACACCTGGCATCCCACTCGAAAACTGTTCTCATTCGCACTTGAATATAATCTGGTGAAATATAATACTTAACATATAACTTCATTATAGCTACTTAATAAATATATTTGCTTCTTGGACTACTAAAAGTGTTCCTGCAACGGGAGTATTCTCCGGCTAGAGTGTGTGTGGACAGAAGTGCATGCCGCTTGTATTTTGGGTTAAGCTGCATTGCTTTGATATTGTGGAAAATAGAATAATAGAAACAAAATGTATTATCCTTTTTACCCTTTATTATCAATCTAAATTAATCCACTGCGAGACTTTGAGATTTTACTGGGACGTCACGTCACAATTTTGTTTTTCTTTATTTAAATTTCGTTTTTCTATATTTAAGTTATGTTTTTTGTTAATATAATTTTTATTTTAATTTCATGTTTATTAATTAAAATTTCATTTTTGTTTTATTAAATTAAATTTCGTTTTTATTAATTTAAATTTCGTTTGTTTTATTAATTTAAATTTAGTTTTTATGTTTTATTAATTTAAATTTCATTTTTATTAATTAATATTTCATTTTTATTAATTTAAATTTCATTTTTTCTATAGAAGTTATTCGTTTATTTATTATCATTTTTATTTATTTCAATTTTGTTTTAATTAATTAATTTCGTTTTTATTTATTAAAATTCTTCTTTTTATGTTTTATTAATTTAAATTTCGTTTTTATTATTTAAATTTCGTTTTTATGTTATTAATTTAAATTTAGCTTTTATTAATTTAATTTGCGTTTATTAATTTAAATTTTGTTTTTATTAATGTAAATTTCGTTTTCCTATATTTAAGTTATTCGTTTTTTATTATAATTTTTATTTATTTAAATGTTGTTTTTATTAATTTAAATTTTGTTTTTATTTATTTAAATGTTGTTTTTATGTTTTATTAATATAAATTTTGTTTTTATTATTTAAATTTTGTTTTTATGTTTTATTAATTTAAATTTAGTATTTTATTAATTTAAATTTCGTTTTTATGTTTTATTAATTTAAATTGAGTTTTTATTAATTTAAATTGCCTTTATTTATTTAAATTTCGTTAATTCAGCTTTGATCACAGGAATAAATTACATTTTACTATATATATTCACATAGAAAACAGGTATTTTAAATTGTAGTAATATTTCAGTATTTTCCACAGTATATAATATATAGCATCTAGGCACAAATAGTTTTGATTTTACAATGGTTTTAAATAAAAAATAATTCATTTAGTGTATTCATTAAGCAGACACACTCACACTCACAACTTGTAAACATTTGAGACCCCTTAAATATGGTAAAAATCACTGCCATGTACAACCTCTGATGACATTTTAGTGTTTTCTGCTTCATTAATTAAATCAATCAGTTCAAAACACTCATATCCCAAATAAATTAGTTTCCAGAAACGGAGGTCTGCATTGATTAAAGCAGAACATGCGGATCACAGCGAGTTCATGACAGTCAAGCTTCAGTTCATAATGTGACGGCTCGTCTTGCGTCTTGCCACATCATTAGTGAGGAATGCCCGTTTGAGGCTCTCTCAGGCCAGGATCTGAGATCCGTAAATGTAAATATGTACACAGTCGTGTAACCTCAGGCCGTCCTCACCACACTCTCTCATGCCGTACACTGCAGTTTGACGGTAGCGCAACAACTGTAAGTGTAGGTTTCACGTGTTGTAATTGCAGCGTTTTCGTTTCGCAAGACTGTAAACAAAATTCTTGTAATTCTGAAGTCTTTAGGAAAAATTTACAAATCTTCACATCTTCACACTTCTAAATTTGGTCTCTTCTCTTAAATGTGGGAATGTCCTCTTTTTATATCATCTTTCGGGTGTAAATTGTCTGAATGTCTGAACACTTAGTAGGGTGCAATACGAGTTACATGCCAAAGTTAGTAGCAAATTTAAAACTCAGATTTCCATGCAAAAACTTGGTCATATTAGATTGATTTCCAAAGGATCATGTGACACTGAAGACTGAAGGAATGATGCTGAAAATTCAGCTTTGATCACAGGAATAAATTACATTTTACAATATATTCACATAGAAAACAGTTATTTTAAAATTGTAATAATGCATCACAATGTGCTTATAAAACTTTTTTTTATTTTTTTAAATGAATGATCGTTTCACTTGATAAGACCCTTATTCATCGTCTGAAATCGTTTAAAGCCCTTTGAACAGTTTCCAGTTTGTACTGAAACTCTCATTTGGACCTTGAACCGTTTGGACCCCATTGAAGTCCATTATATGGAGAAAATCCTGGAATGTTTTCATCAACAACCTTAATTTCTTTTCGACTGAAGAAAGAAAGAAAGACGTGGACATCTTGGATAACATGGTGGTGTGTAAATTATCAGCAAAAGTTTTTTTTAAAAGTGAACTACTCCTTTAAGAACCAACTTGCACTAAAGTATAAGCACTAGTATTAGTGATGCTTGACCCAGTAAACACCACTGACGAGAACAAAAACAAATCTGTGGAGAAAACTGCTTGCGTTTCCTGACGTTTACAACAAATTAGTCCTGTTTTACAACCATTGGCTGTTCAATCTTTTTACAATAAGACTTTCCGACTTGCAAAACCCAAATCAGCAAATGCAAAATTGTAAAAGCCAGCATGCAGAAAGCGAACAAAGACCTGGGACAAAAGACTCACTAGTGCTTTGTCATCAGCGCCCAACCCATTGATATGGAAGAAATTATCTCTATTAAACACACACACACCAAACAAACCAAAGGAAAGTTGGGCCGGCCCAGGGCGAGAAGGGTTGCAATGCTTGGGAGGTTGTCAACTGCCATTTTTTACTGTGGGAAAGGGCATTTTATGACTGCTTTAATATATTTTATAGCTAGACAAAAGAGCAAGCCCTCACTGTAGTGGTTTTGCATATGCGCTTTATGAAGTTCTTTGTTATGGACGGCTGAGCAGATATTGCCACTAAACTGCAACCAGCCCCATCTACATGCTTTCTATCACTAGTTTTACACTCCAGCTTATCTGCCTTATTCCAACACCAGCTGCAATGCATTCTGGGAACCCATTGCCATTCAGCGTCTGAAAGACCGGTATTGTTACCTGGTCACCTCATTCAAATCAGATGGGCAAATTTAACCACATTTTCATACTGTACAAATATCATTTGGTTTCTGTGGACTTGGCCGCACCGTTTCCATTGGTAACCATGAGTGAAATTGACTGCTTGTGTTATTAATATGATGCTTTCTGCTCGCTTCGTTCACGTAATTTATATCCCAGAGTTAATAGCAGTCAGATGGCGGGACTACTCGGGATTATAGCGTGCATTTATGTATCTAAAGGACCTCAAAATACGGATAATGATCAACAGACTGCACTCCAGAGAGACCTTTCCTCCATTATGAATGAAATATTTTTATAACGACACAGCACTGGAATCACATGTGCATTTTCTCCTTATACTCGGGGAAAAATCGAGATTTAGAAAGTGTTTGTCCAGCATTCAAAATGACAATTAACTCAAAACGGACACGACAACAAATCCCGAAGCAGCGAACAATAAAGCAGGGCTGCCAGAAGCCATAAAAACACAACTGAAATCCATCTAGGAGGAGGAAAAAGAAAAAGGCTGTGATTGATTTATCCGTCGTCGCCGAGCGCCAGTGAATGTGGACGTTTGAGGCGCGTCTGTGCTCATCCTGGCTCTGCCCGAACCCGCAGGCCCATCCTGAATCCCTCTCCATCTCCGAACGGGTCGCTCGTCTCCTCGCCAGGCCGCTGACATCATGGCGGGGAGTGAGGAATGGTTTCAGCAGCTTGTCAGCTACCGCTGAGGTAAGAGCGCTCAGACAGACGGTCCAATAACACCTCAGACACAGAGCGGGGAACGCTTTTACAATGACAAAAATATTCCTGAATCTATCCTGCTTTAATCATAAATCATTTTTCAATCACACACACATGAAAACACACTTATATTCACAATCTAGCCTGGCCTTGAGTGCCATAGTGGGACTAAAAAACGGCCCTGGACTTTGACTAGGCCCAAAGCAATCGGTGCGCGGAAACACCACAAACAACAACGCCTGGCATGAGTGTCACAAGACTTTAACTGTGGCTCATGATACTATCCACATCGTAGCTAACAGCGTATTATACAATCTATTCCATGCTTTCTTAAAATGAATTAATTACTTAAATCTTAATTTATGCAGTAATTAATCTTAGCTACTGCACAAATAATAATACCACATCTAAATGAAATTAGACTACACCATTACAAATGTAAGTGTGAGCTTGTAAATATTAACTGTAACTATATCAACATTTTTTAAAGTAAAAGCACAACAGTAATTCTTAATATTAGCTACTGCATGTGGTATTTTACAGATAAAATTTTGAAGTTTAGCCATTTATAATACTGTAATCATTAAAAATGTAGCAAGCTGAATATCACTTCCTAACATCATCCCTAGCAAGTAACTTGCAAAGTCTTTTCTGATTCATTCGGTTCGGTAATAGTAGAGAGAAACGCCGCCCGCACTGAGAATTGACTGGTTGGGTCCTTACATGCGCTTTCGTGAGGCACACGCACGCACACACACACACACACACATTACATGAAATATTCATTTTTATAAATATGTAATTTACATACATATATATATATATATATATATATATATATATTGTGCATATACATAATATTAGTGCTGTTAAACGATTAACGTTTAATTGCATTAATGTCATTGTTAACTCGTAATTAATCGCATTAACGTCATAGTTAACTCCTGATTAATCGCTTAACTCTCGATTAATCACATTTATGTCAGTTGACTTGAGATTAATCGCATTAATGTCAGAGCTAAACTCGATTAATCGCATTAATTAACTTGTGAATAATTCGCATTAATGTCATTCGTTGACTCGTTACTTAATCGCTGAACTCTTGATTAATCACATTATGTCAGTTAACTTGCGATTAATCGCATTAATGTCAGAGCGTAACTCGTGATTAATCGCATTAATGTCGAAGTTAACTTGCTATTAATCGCATTAATGTCATCGTTAACTCGCTATTAATCGCTTAACTCTTGATTAATCGCATTTGTCAGTTAGCTTGCGTTTAATCGCATTAATGTCATAGTTAACTCTCGATTAATCACATTAATGATGTAGTTAACTGTGTGTGTGTGCTTGGCCATCATCAAGCGGTATTTCAGACTGGACGTGCTGTGATGATTCGCTCAGTTCACAACGACAAACACACAGATCACTTTGGTCTTGTCAATGGAACCATTTGGCAACTTTTTAAAGTAAAATTTCCATTCAGAATTTATTGGCGTCCATTTCGGCGTCTCGCGCTTGTCATCCACTCAAAACGTAACGTGAACCAACTATTTTGCCGGCTCGCAAGCCCAAACGTGTGTGTGCGCGTGTTCTGTTGTTTTGAGGTAATGCGCTTACGATTTCTATCGACGTCATGCAACAAAACGTCCTTGCGCGGCACAAGCCATTGAAATGACTGGGTTTCATATCACAGCGCGTGCATGTCACGTCCTGTTGCAAAAGCATGTGAAAGAAAACTACAAAGTTTGCTAAGCCAAAAAGAGAATTAATCGTCCGATAAAAAAAATGTACACGTTAAAATATATGCTGTAGCATAAAATGTCTTTACTGTAATTTAATAATTTGTTATTAATATAAATACACACACATATATTGTAATAAAATAATGATACTAATATAAATTTCATACTAAACTAAGTAAAAGAGAAGACCAATCAAGCACCATGTCAGACCGCATGCAATAACATCTTCTGAATAATCACAGTTTTAGCTGCAATATCTGCATAAAATCAGTGTGAGGCGACGACTCACCGGATACAAGCCACTGTCCGCTGGGGAGAAACGCTGATGCTTCGGACCAGACCAGTGTGTCCACGGTACACCTGTCAAACACACACACACACACGTCAGAGAAGGAAAGCAGACAGAGCAAGATCATTCCAGGACACGTTCAGGACTCTATTATTTCACATTAGCCCCATTACCAGCAAACAGATTTGGGTGATTTATTACTTTTTTTGTTCTCCTATATAATCCAGTCCAAAAGAATGACAAACCCTGTTCATGTCTGCAGTTTTAAAACCACAGCTGTCTGAAAACGCTAAGGTTTCAACAACAAAATATTCGTCTTCTGATCTTTTCACCCACGCGGTACATAAGTAATACAGTTTCCTGTCTACATAAAATCAAAGCTCACTGTCCTGCCATTATAAAGTCTAGTCCAGAAATATCACAAGTTTCTGATCTACAAGCTGTTCCTCGGGCTGTCATCATCAGTATCCGGCCGTTAAACTGATCCCAGTCCAGCTCGACACTGACGTACCAGAGACTGTGTGGTCGGGAAGGGCTGCAGGTCTTTGGGTTTGGGAAGTTTGGGAATCAGGTCTTCTGGGTTCACATTCACCTGGAAGAAGAAATAAATAAACAAAAAAACAGATCAATATTGTCATTAAAAAACACATTTGAATACAAGAAAAAAAACCCCAAAAAACCCAATACATTTAATGCTTGAAATTCAAGAATAATTAATGAGGGAAAAATGATCACGTCAATGTAATTGTTAAATGTTAAGTTGTTATATTATAGGTCAACATCTTTAACTTCTTTAATAAAAAAAAAAAAAAAAAAACACATTTTGGAAAGGAAGAAATGTATTACTTTTTGATGAAAAGTAAAAAAAAAAGAAGAAAAAAAAGTAAAAAGTAAAATTTAAAGTCATTTTTTATTACAAGAAGTGCATTTCTGATCACAAAAAAAAACTTTAACAAATTATGAAATTGGACAAGGGATCTTTTTTAATATTTCTTATAATTTATAATAAATCTTATAAAATATACATTAATTAATATTGATCATGCCATAAAACTTTATATTATTTATAAAAAATATTTTATATTATTCAATCATTTAACTTTATAGATAACTATATATAACTATATATATGACTATATATATATATAACTATATAAATAACTATAATTATGTATATATATATATGTATATATATATATATATATATATATATATATATATATATATATATATATATATATATATATATATATATATATATATATATATATATATATAATATATAGTATATATATATATATATAATATTCTATTAAATGTTTGGGATCCATATTTTCCAAGATATTTTTGTTTTTGAAAGTGCATTTATTTTATTAAAAACATTAAAAACTGTAATATTGCTGAGACATTATTACTATTTAAATGAACTTTTCTATGTGAATATAAATTTAATTTACTTCCGTGTATAGCAAGCTGAATAAAAGTACTCATCTCCCCCCAAAAAAAATACTGATACCAAACTTTAAAAGTAGAACATGTAATTAATATATTTTTTGATTTATAAAAAATGCATAATTGTTACACTGTGTAACAATTCAGACATCTGACATCATCTAAGATGAACTATGACTGAATACGGTGATTTCATCATTGATAAATATGTACTGTGGAGTTTATTTGTACGGGACGGGATGTCGAGGCGTCTCACCTCATCTTACGCTGACGGGGACACAGGTAAAGGTCGAGGCAGCGCTCGAAGCGCTCGTGAATGAAGTGCGAGTACGCGGAACGGCCGCAGGCAGGCGAACTTCTGTGGCAGGAAACTCAACTTCCTGTCCTCGGGGTCCTGCTGCTCCCATGCCAGTCTCTGAGCAAACACACACACACACACACACACACAACACAGAACAAACGTTAGGACAGCTCTGACAAAAGCCGGACTAAAGAACAGGTGCAGGCAAAATTGGGGTCAAAATTTGGTTGTATATAAAGATTAACTTGCAGAGGGGATGCACGTGTTCCCTGGAGATAAGTATAGCATGTAAAACATACGCAAATGACTTATAGGCAAATTTTACAGGCCTAATGGAGATGGAGTTGGAGACACAGGTGTGAAAGATCTTGGCATTTAGCCAGAAAAGAGTTCAATCCGTCTATTTTTTTCTCATGTGATAAGTTTGTGTGAAGAAAAGACCAAAATTTAAGTTTCAGAAAATCTCTCTCTTTATGCGTTTAATAGGAGATGTTTTCCCTAGTACATAATTTACATTTATATTTTTATATGCACTATAAATGAATGCATTTTAATTTTGCATAAAGACTCTGAAAGGCAGTCTCAGTTAAATGTCTCACTTCACAAAGCGAGTTTATGCACATAAAACAGATGGAGTGCAAGAGTGATGAACACTGTAAATGTAATATTTGACTTTATTAATTAATATCAATGATGACATTTTTAATTTTAGATCTAAATAATAAAAAAGATCTAAATTTTATGTAGTTAACATTATTTTTTTATCTATAAATATATTTTAATTAAATATTTTTCTTGAGCATTAAATTAGAAAGGCAAGACTGCATAAATGTAGTAATATTAATAGGTAATAATGTAATACATTTTAATATTACTTGTAAATATAAAATTATATATTTTTAAATATATTTTTTATCTATATTTGAATTAAATAATTTCCTAAGTGTTAAATTTATTAGATCAAACTTAAAACTGAGCATTAAAAAGATGGGAAAAAACAGAAAGGAAGCGTCTAATAATATTTTAATAGATTAATAAATATTTGAATTTTACAAATATTGTAATTGGAAAATTTAAATATTAATTTATAAACTATAAATATCCATAAATGTATTGATTTTGTTTTTAAAAATATATATTTCCATCTATAAATAAATTTTGGTTATAAAATGACCATATTTAAATTAAATCCTACTGTAATGCAAGAAAAATAATATACTATAAGACTAAGAAAGGGATATAAAATATTATTATTATTAACGCAATTGAAAAGATAATAGATTTATCGATTATAAAAATGCCCAGTTATTATCTGAAAATGTTGCACCAGGTTTGATGTCATTCGGACAACTTAAGGCCCATTTTTTGGTACTGAAAAAGCACAGTGGACAACAGATGTGTCATATTTAGGTGAACACACCTCTTCCTCTGTCATAAGGTATTCCGGAGGAGGATTGTATGACTCCTCATGCCCAGGAAGCTTCATCTTGGGCGCTGGGACGTGCATTTTGTGGCGTCCCAGGATGCTGTTGGGGTCCTCCTTGGCCCACAGGTCATAGTACTGCGGTGTGGTTTCCTTGGGTCTGCGTGGCTTGATCCAACCCATCTTCATGGCATGGACCAACTTACTGACCTAACAGAGAGAGAGAGAGAGAGAGATGGATGCAGTGACGGTACAGTAGAGAGAAAACACACACACAGTAACACATCATTGTGGTGATTGAGAGCACATGTGTACGATCATTACTCAAAACACTCGTTGCACATGTCGCCAGTTTTTACTTGGTTTACTGCAGGAAACGCATTACAGATAGTGACCGGAATCAGCCGGAATATCTAAAGTGGGAATCTTATTTTTACCGAAACGTTTGCAGGTTTGATTTTCAATTTCAGACCCCCATTATACCGCCGTTTCAGACCTCTTTCCACTTTAAAAACTATGTGGGAATCATTATTGGTAACGCAGCACAGCTGGGAGCAGTTAGCAGACGAAACATGACTGTTCTCATGCCGTTTCCCTTTCACAGTAAATATACGCTTTCACCATAAACGGAAAACCTAAGGTGTGACAGGGGCAGCCAATCTTACCTTCTCTTTCTCGATAAGCGATGGAATAAAGCTTCGTTTGTCCTGAGGCCTGTTGGTGACGGGGCTGAATCATTACTTCGTTAGAGAAGAAGTCGAACGCGGGCTAGAGAAAACAAACAAAACATTACGAATCAGAAAGAGGAGAGCATTAAGGCAAAGTAAAAAAAAACATCAATATTATCCCAAGGGTTTAAAGGTGAGGTAACCAATGTTTTACACTTAAAAAAAGGAAATTAAAAGTCATTTGAAGCTGAGATGGAGAACAGGAACCCATCCTGTGAAAACTGCACCTTAACAGACTGAAGCACAGCATGCTAAAACACCCCAAGACAACTTGATTTTTCTTTGGTCTTTTAGATTTTTTGACATTTATATAAATAAAAGGGTGCACAGAGCAATTTGCTAGTATGTATAATAGAACGCACACACTTCACTGATCGCGTGACGAAAGTAAGGCGAGATAAATGACAAAACCACGGCGGATGATTCCTTGCACAACAGAGCCAAAACTAGGGCTGTAATCAACCAAAGAAAAACTTGGGCGACTGAAGTCCTGAAATTTGGGGTTGGGAGAAAAAAAAAAAAAATATATCGATGTGGGTTGGGAGAGGTAGGGCTGGGTATTGACAAAAATTTCACAATTCGATCTGATTTCGGTTCGATATTGATTATTTTGGATAACAGGTACAATAATGGCAAATTTTTTTCAAGGAAAACAAATCTCTTAAAGGAGTAGTTTACTATAAAAAAAACTTTTTCTGATAATTGACTCACCCCGTGTCATCCAAGATGTCCATGTCTTTCTTTCTTCAGTCAAAAAGAAATTAAGGTTTTTGATGAAAACATTCCAGGATTTTCTCCATATAATGGACTTCAATGGGGTCCAAAAGACACTTTCAGTACAAACTGCAAACTTTTCAAAGGGCTTTAAATAAACAACAAAGTTTAAGTTTTATAAGCTCAAATGCTCGCCCTTGCTCTGTTCTGTGATGCCCGTTCGTTGAATGAACCAAACGACACGAAAAAAGATTTGTTCATTTTTGTTGTTTTTTTTTGTTTTTTTTACGAGCGATCGTTTTCGCTAGATAAGACCTTAATTCATCGTCTGGAATCGTTTAAAGCCCTTTGAACAGTTTGTACTGAAACTGTCTTTTGGACCCCATTGAAGTCCATTATATGGAGAAATCCTGGAATGTTTTCATCAAAAACCTTAATTTCTTTTCGACTGAAGAAAGAATGACGTGGACATCTTGGATGACATGGGGTGAGTAAATTATCAGCAAAAGTTTTTTTTTATGTGAACTACTTTAATGCTGTAAACCATGGGAGTCAGTTGTAGCCTATAGGCTTCATTAGCCTATAATTTTGAAGGTAAAAAAACATTAGATGAATTAGTTGTGCAGTACTTGGAAGCCTGCCATGTCCTAAGGTGAATTATAAATAAATAAATAAATAAATTATATATATATATATATATATATATATACACACACACACACACACACACACACACAACCCCCGAACAAAACCAAACAATTTGTATTGTGTTTAAATTAAAGTGAAAATGAGAACATCTGGAACAAGACCCGGTCAGATGACAGGTGGCTTTTTCACACTCTCAGTCTTTAAAGCCTGTCTGAGGTCGACTAACTGATCACAGACAGACCCAAAATGTGGGGTGACTCACTTCCTGTTTGTGCCAGAAGAGACAGCGATGCACAATTAGCACTGATGCTCGTAAAGGGAAGCCGCTAACCGACGGCCGTGACACCATCCAGACTCGTTCCCTCCGGCACAGGTCAGACGCTGCGCTGTTTTCCTTATGACGGATAATTGTGCTTGTGTTGATGTTTCGCTACTTCATTTGTCGGTGGTGAGCGCAGACTCGAGCTGGGCTTTGTGTGGCTTCGTAAATGAGTAATTCGGCGAGGTTCATTTTTTCCCCATCGTGCGCTGGGGTTATTATCTAGAAGCCGTTTAAAGGTTTACACAGACCAGACTGCAGATGTTGAGGTGACAAATTCTGTCACTGCGTCGAATCCAACACCAACAGAGCGGAAAACCAGATCGAAATACCTCGTATTCGTTGAAGTTGACGTCACCGAACTTGCCCTCCTGCAGACGGTGCACGAGGTCCACCTGCTCATCCGACAGACGGATATCAGCGCCGGTCATCTTGTCCTGGACGGTGCGCCTAATAATGACAGGAGAAGGAGTGAATAACCAATTCTAGAGGGTGATTGACTTGAAATGAACTCTCCAGACGCTCCTCACCAGTAATCGGGATTCTCCATCTTTGTTCGAGAACTCATCCAGTTCATCTTTGTTCCTGATTGGCTTAAAGATCTTCTTGCCGTCCAGGTTATATCCGATGTGGGGATAGTCCTTGTACCACTCCCATAGGGATGTTGCCGACGGTGTTACAGATGTCCTGTGAATAGACAGAGACAGTGGTGAAATCATTGAGTCTAGAACTACCAGATCAACACCAGGGGATATTTTTACGTCGCTCTAATACCTGCAGAAATAGATTTGTTACTATTAAAGCAAGTAAAAATGGTATACAGCTATTTCCTGTAAAGTTCCCATCTGCATCAATGGAGAAAGACTATCATCTCTAAAAGCGTTTGACAATCACATATCAGATATTACGACATTGAAAATAATGGATTGTTCAAATCGTCATAAGATTTTTTATGTATACGTGTGTGTAATATATATATATATATATATATATATATATATATATATATATATATATGGACTGTCAAACAATTAATTGCATCCAAAATAAAAGTTTTGTGTTTACATAATATGTGGGTGCACTGTGTATAATTATTTATATATTTATATATAAAATATTTATATATAATATAAATTTTATATAAATATATATACAGTATATACATGAAAATATTTCTTAAATATATACAAGCATCTGTGTGTATTTATATATATATATAAAATAATTATACACAGTGCACCCACATGTATTACTACATGTAAACACAAAACTTTTATTTTGGATGCAATTAATTGTTTGACAGTCCTTAAATATATATATATATATATATATATATATATATATATATATATATATATATATATATATATAAAACCATTATATTAATATGATAGAAAAATGTGTATGTATGTATAATATTAAACATTAAAAATAGAACAAAAACATTTGTTTATAAAAAACTGAAGAAAAGTTTAATATAACCCAAAAACAAATATTTGTGATTAGTGATCTAGAAATAGCACAGAATCAAACATAAATATAAATCCATTCATCTCAATTTAAGAAAAATGGGAAAAAACTGAAAACAGAAATAAGGAAGAATTGTACAGCGAATATAAAATATAATTTCATAATTAAAATACATTAGCAAATATAATACAACAAAATATATAATTGTGCAAAGCAGTGAAGTCTAATGCAGATGAATAAAAAAACAAGCGGGTAAAAGTAGAGTTTTGAATAACTTCAATATATTGGGATTCAAGATATCAATATAACACTGTACCACAGTTGCTTAACACCCCTAGTAGACTGTTTTGATAGTCTCGTCTCACACTAACCAGTTCTGCTATTCTCGCAGTCACGGGGTTAAATAAAGCGTCAGTCCTGCAGGTGCAGAAAACACACGTCCATATTCAACTCTCTGTACTCAAGCTCACTAACCCGCCCACTTTACAGTACGTCACACACAACTAGGACTGCTGGCTAATAAACCAAACAGAGCTTTGGTCTGAAAAATAGAGATTTCTTTGTCTGGGAAGGACGCACACACACACAAACACACACTGGTAACGGCAGACAGCTGAAAGTTCTCAGAGGTTGCGAGCACCACTTTAAAGCGAGGCCTACACCTGTGAGTGATTTTCAATAAAAACACCCCTACCATATCCAATTAGGTCCGAGTGGGCAGAACTGTCACGCTTTCACACACAGCCGACAGCAGCTGCGCAGGCCACGCCCACTCATCTTCAAAGGCTTGCGCCTGATTGGCCCACATTCTGATCGTAATTTAATCTAAATGTCTACGAGGCGCATTCGCTGTAATCTCAGTGTCTGGCCGGGTGAAGTGCTTGTGTTGTCTGGCACGATTGGCATCCTTGCCAGTTTGAAGGAATCAGTGCCAAGACGGGAAAAAAAAACAGACAACAGAAACAAAGAACTTGCTAATCCGATACTTCCTCTGCAGAGGCGTTACAGATCGTCACTGGATCTTCACACAGTTTCAAAGATGAAAAAATGAGGGAGCCTTAAAGTGCTTCTAGCACTGAGACTAGTCTTTAGGTCATTTAAACAGGGTAAAGTCAACTAAAACAAACCAAACTTTCAAAACATTGCTTCACATTTGTTTGAGCGTCCCATTTTGATAATTTGTACAATTTGACAATTTTAAGGTAAAAGAGTTCACTTTTCAAAAAACTTTTGCTGATAATTTACTCACCCCCATGTCATCCAAGATGTCCATGTTTTTCTTTCTTCAGTCGAAAAGAAATTAAGGTTTTTGATGAAAACATTCCAGGATTTTCTCCATATAATGGACTTCAATGGGGTCCAATCGGTTCAAGGTCCAAATGAGAGTTTCAGTACAAACTGCAAACTGTTCAAAGAGCTTTAAACGATTCCAGATGATGAATAAGGGTCTTATCAAGTGTGACGATCGCTCATTTAATAAATAAATACCAAAGTTTAAATTTTATAAGCTCAAATGATTGCCTTGCTCTGTTCTGTGATGCGCGTTCATGACTATCCTGTTCGAACTCGTTCATCAAAATGAACGAATCTTTTTCTGAGTCAATTCGATTCATTTCGTTCGTTGAATGAACCAAATGACTCGGAAAAAGTTTTACATACTTTTGTGACTCCTGTTCAAATGAACGAGTTCGAACAGGAGTCACAAAAGTGCATAGCTGAACAGAGGACCATTTGAGCTTATAAACAAACATTGTAATTTAATTATTAAATGAGCGATCGATTTCGCTTGATAAGACCCTTATTAAGATAATAAGGGTCCCATCGTCTGAAATCGTTTAAAGCCCTTTGAAACGTTTGCAGTTTGTACAGAAAGTCTTTTGGACTTTGAACTGTTGGCCCATTGAAGTCCATTATATGGAGAAATTCCTGAAATGTCATCAAAAACCTTAATTTCTTCGACTGAAGAAAAAATGACATGAACATCTTGGATAGCATGGGGGTGAGTGACTTGAAAAAAGATTAGTTCATTTTGATAAACGAGTTGGAACAGGAGAGTCACGGACGCGCCATCACAGAACAAGCAAGGCGAGCATTTGTGCTTATAAATCTTAAACTTTATTTATTTTTAAATGAGCGATCGTTTCGCTTGATAAGACGCCTTATTCATCGTCTGGTGTCAGTTCTAAAGCCCTTTGAAGCTGCACTGAAACTCTCATTTGGACTTTGAACCGTTTGAGTTCCCATTGAAGTCCATTATATGGAGAAAATCCTGGAATGTTTTCATCAAAAACCTTAATTTCTTTTCAACTGAAGAAAGAAAGACATGGACATCTTGGGTGACATGGGGTGAGTAAATTATCAGCAAAAGTTTTTTTTAAAAGTGAACTACTTTTAATACATTTTAAATTATATTTAAAAAAGGGTGAAGATGACCACTTTTGGCCACTACTGTATATTAATACAAGCGAGTGAATAATCCAGGGCTGAATTAGTGCTGGGCGGTAAACCGTTAGAACCGAAAACCGGTTTATATTTTCGTCAACGAATTTTGATTTTGAATAAACCGCCATACCGGTTTAATTACACGACGTTCGGAGCGGCCGTCGCTGCGCGACCATAAAGTCCGCGACACTGTTTCAGACGGACCCTTTCCCCGTTGCACTACTGAGCACCGACAGGGGTAAACAAACAGCAGCGCTCTGTTACGTTACATGGACGATGGATGCTGAAGAATTAGTACAACATGACAGTGATGACACCGAAGAATAACTTATGCCAAAAAGAGAGGAGCCGGGTCTGTTGTTTGGAGGTTTTTTGTTTTCCAAAAATCCGACGTCGACCAAACAACCATTGTAAGAGCTGTCGGGCAAAAATTCTCCGCTGGGGAGAATGACCCGGCAACACAAGCAATTTGCTCCAGCGCCTTAGCCGCAAACATGTCTTGGAATATCAAGAATGTATTGAAATCAGCCGCGGATTCAGCACCCTCCACATCAGCATGTAACACAGGGAAAGCTAAAGAAAAGTCAGAGCCAAATATTGTTTCCATTATACAGGATAATCCTGTGTGCCAAGTAAGTTAGCACTTTATATTTATTTTATGTTTGTTCTGGTTTCAAAGCAATACTTTTGAAGGAATAACTAATGCAAGTTGCATAATTTTGTTTTAATTTCTTTAATAGACCTCAAAAGCAATGCAAGACAAGATTTCCTTTTATATTTACTTGAATGCACGTAATGTTCCTGGATTTGTACTTGAACTAGCAAAAGTATTCCAAGTTGTTCTAATTGTGTTGTTTAAAATAAAAGTTCTGTATTTTGACTGCAGTTGTCTTTGCATTTTGATTCCTCACTTCATTAGAATCATGAATGGCTATTATTTGTAAACAGCATAATTTTCTGGGGCCATGCAAACCTGTATTACTAGTGTGAAATTATTCTACAATATTCACTAATGACAGTAAAATAGACCATCCTAAGTCAATTTACTGCAGTAATTCCTCTCTTAACCAGTAGAAAATGCATTGAACACCTGACTATGCATAAAAAAATAAATTAAAAAAACCGAACCGAAAAAAACGAAAAACCGTTATGATTTTGAAAAAAAACGTGATATCAATTTTTGGTCAAACCGCCCAGCACTAGGCTGAATGTATTAACTGCGATTTGATTGCAACAAATTAGGCCGGAATATAATTATTAGTCATATTTATATTCGAGGCATAGATTGCCTTAGTTACATCAGCTGAAAAAGCAGTTTTTGCAAACCTCGTTCACATAGACACCTGTCCCGGGTGACATCACTGCTCATTTGCATTGAACCTCTCAAGAGCTCGGCTTTATGCAAATGAGCAGTGACGTCACTCAGTCGATGTTGGAAATCGCATATTCTTTGCAGTAAAATGGTGGGTTGAGTTATGAAATCGGGCACAATAAGCTCAATAAAACTCATTTGGGATTTCATGACGTCTTTGAATGCTACAGATCAGGTCAGTCTGGGCTCTCTCAGTGGGACGGTCCAAGAGAACTGGACACGAAAACATCAGACGCACAGCTCACCTGCTTTCAATTGAGCGACTGAACGCTGCCTTCATTAAGTGTCAGTCAGTCCACAGCCTGAAAATCTGCCCCTTTTACCACACGCTCTTATCAACTTCCTGTTCAGACTGCGGTGGGGACGGCCGAGGGGAGATCGTGAGCGTGTGTGTGTGCGCTTCGAGGGAAGACGCTCAGAAACCTCACTCCTGGCAGCCTGCACCTCTACGCCTGATATTTCCACACCACATCATTAAACTCTCAGAGACAAGTGGAAAAAATTCCCTTTTCGTAAACCACCTGAGAAAATCAGACTGTCAATCCAGAAATATATGCGCAGAGCTTTAGAGGACCGTCTTCGTGACATTTATCAGCGTCACTGGCTGAATCTCAATTCACATACTTCACCTACGCACTGAAAGTACATACTTCCACTGCTGATGGGAAGTACATACTTTAGAGTATTCTGTGGGCAGTACTGGGATTTAATTCAATGTCATAAAATTGTGTCTTTATTCCATCTCCAGATACATAGCTAATCATTAGCGTCCACTTTTAAGGTTTATACACTTAAAAACCTGCTTCAAGAGCATTTTCTGTACATCTTATGAACTCAAGTGGTTGTGAGATATAATATACACTTCACAGCCAAATGAAGAAGGCGCTATTTGGATTTAAAATCGCGCGGGCGAACTCGGACAATCGACTACTGTGGACTTTGACCGAAAACAGGAAGTAAATAGAGGTATGTGAGCTGGCTGAATTAACATTTTTATTAATATCTTTCACATCTACTGCAGTCAGATTGACCGTGGTCACTCTTAATAACACCACTCACATGGCTGTGCCCTCGTAATGACAAATCAAGGATGTTAAGAGGCTAAAAGCAGGTTTAGAATTTGAACCTCAATGCCCCATTGAGGTCAACAGGGTGCGAATTTAAAAAAGAGGATAACACGTTTTTGATTTTTGTCATTTTTGTCTGTACTGACAGCACTACAAATTAAGGCTGGGTATTGAGACAAATTTCACAATTCGATTCGATTTCAATTCACAAGCTTGCAATTCGATTTCGATTCGATTCAATATTGATTATTTTGGATATCAGTTACAATAAATGCCAAATTTTCACAGGGAAATCAAATCTTAACTAATGCTGTAAACTATGGGAGTCTAGTTGTAGCCTATAGGCTTCATTAGCCTAATATGAAGGTAATAATGAACTGTTTTGTAGCTATACAAACACTTAAATAACACTTTTATATATTTTTATAATAAGAAGATTATATGAAATATAAACATTTAAATGGTGGCTGTCAAAAACTTGCCAGATTTATTCAAATATGCACTAAATATTGAAGAACATTAAGTTGCATATGTAATATGGTGTATATATTTAGCAAAATGCTCCTCTCTAGAGTTATTTTTTCTAGCTGACTAGTGAGTTTATGTGGGTTTTCTGAGGTAAATATGACGATACATTGATTACAAGCTGTTTGACGTCTTTCCACGGTTGAAACGCTGATTGAACGAATCAATGTGACAGGATACGGATTTCGATAAGTTGTACTCTATCTTAACACACTTTCAGATGCTCGTTCATGTTTATTTCGCGCTGTGACTGGGATTATTAAGCCGGAAGAGAGATCAGCGCTGCTTCTCTTGAGCTGCGCCACAGCGATCTCACGCCACAGCGCCAAAACGTTATTGATGTTTTTGAATTTCTAAAGAAAATTGGACGTAATTTGAAAATTGAGACTTTGTTTCATATCAATAGTAACAAAGGACAAAGATTATTGTGATTTTTTGGATGCGCGCAGCCGCGATACAATGTTCCATTCATCAAATGAAACAGGACGACTAATCGATTCTTGAGATTTAAGAATCGATATTGGTTCGTAAAAATGAGAATCGATTAATATCGAGAAATCGATATTTTTTACCCAGCCCTACTCCAAATGTACAAAAAAATTAGCTCATTGTTAAAACTGACCAGATTTCTCCTTTAAGTAAAGAAAACAAACAAAAAGGAAGTGCAGATTGTGATGAGGTAATGTTTTATGCTTTACGATGTCTCTGCTAGGACGCCTCACCCATGAAACGGCTTCTTTACAGGACAACATCAAACAGAGCAGGTCTGCTCTCACAGAGGTGCCCCTTGATTTCACACGTTTCACAGGCCACAGAGTGAACATGACCCCCCAGATCCTCACGAGGACACTCGGTAAAGGGGCCTGAGAGACCCCGGAGAGCCGGAGAATTAGGCCACACCGAGAGCCACAAAAGCAGAGCTCACTAAACCGCCTGCGATGAGGGAAACGCACCAATGTTTTGCGTAGCGCTGATCCTAACCTGAAAGCTGTGTGTTGTGAGGCTAGCTTTAAAGTGATTGTCCACTTTTTTGGAAATAGGCTCATTTTACAACAATCTCAGAGTTAAACAGTTGAGTTTTACCGTTTTTGAATCCATTCAGCCGATTTTCTGATTATTTAGAAGAATATCAGTAACCAGTTTCTGGCCCATTGACTTCCATAGTATATATTTTTTCCTACTATGGAAGTCAAGGGCACTGATCTGGTTACTGATATTCTACTAAATATCAGAAAATCGGCTGAATGGATTCAAAAAACGTAAAACTCAACTGTTTAACTCTGGGAGTTGTAAATGAGTCTATTTCCCAAAAAAGTGGAGTATCCCTTTAATAAAACCGCTCTGCTACTAAAGCATTACTGCTGGAAACAGATCATGGGTTTGATTCCCTAAGTGATTTAAATCTTATTTTACATTTCTCTATTATACTAATGTATAAAATACCAACTATAAGAGGCAAAACATTGGTTTATCATGTTCTTCTCCTCCTCAAAGACACACTAACACAATTATTATTACAAAAATGAAAACAGGTGAGACTTCAGAGCTTTGGGTTGATACAGTCATGGTCAAAATTAATGGCACCCCTGGTAAATATGATCAAAACTGGCTGTAAAAAATAAATCTGCATTGTTTATCCTTTTGATATTTCATTCAAAAAATTGGCAAAATCCAAACCTTTCATTGAAGTAAAAGAATTGAAAGTGGGGTGGAAATCACATTATGAAATAAATGTTTTTCTCCAAAACACGTTATTTCAGTGTAAGTAGGCGGCCTCGAGTCAGTTAAAACGTCACACGTAGGCTCACTATTGGCCGAACGCTGGTCGTGTGTGATGCGTGTGCACGTACAACAACAGATCGACCAGAGAAAAGGAAATTAATAGTTGAGATAAAGTCGTTATTTTTGTCGTCCGTCGAGAAACTTAAGATTGAGCCACTGTAGTCACTTGGACTATTTTAAGGATATCTTTAATAACTTTCGAGGGCGTCAAGTTTCAATCCCTCAAGAAGCCTATGGTACTAGTATGCAGGAGTGATCCACACTCTTAGAAGAAAAGGTTCATATATGGAACCTTAAAAGGTTCTAAAGCGCTGACGTATTTGGATTCAAGATATGGGGGTTAAAAAAATGTTTGGCCCATGTATCGGGTGGTTTTCTTGTTCTTTTTGAAGCAGCAGCACATTTCCATAAACGTTTCCTTTAAGACAGATCAGCAACAGTGAGTTTGGTGTCAGTCAGCGTGTGGACGCGGGTTGCCGAGAGCTCCAGCGGTGAATGATTGAACGCGTCTGATCAAGCAGGTGGGCTGCTTTTGGAGAGGACGCGGCTCTTGTGGGTTCCTCGGGTTCACAGGCCAAAGAGGAATCGGCCCGTGAAGACCCGTGGTGGCAGTTGCATGACAGGTTAATCCCATCAAGTCCTCAAAAACCCCAATAATAACAACAGGGTAATAGAGGCAGCTCTCTCCGTGATATCCGTAATCCGCTCGGCCAGAGCTGTGGGTAAAAATAAAGTTGGTGGTGCTGTCAGGGGAGCTGAAGGAAAATCCACAGGTCTTGTCTTTCAGGAGGATCGCTCACATTTTCCGCTCCTTGACACAGCTGACCTTTGCCTCGCGGTGGCGGGATTCCTTGGCTGCGGGAACATCTTTGGAAATGCAGCATGGAATCTGCGAAAGTTGCTGACTTCATCTTTCGTAATTGGGTCAAATCAAGAGATCGAAATAATATGGCAAAACAAACAGTATTCAAAATAATTCCGCATGAACGGTTTGTTTGAATAAAGGAGAATGTGTATTTTTACTGGGTAATGCAGAGATAAACCAGAACAGATATGCCGTGTTCGAACCCACTCAAAAGTGATGATGTATTTTCCGTAGACTTAGCAAAACAGATCCGTGTGGTCTCAAAGAGGTGTGATAGTGCATAAAAGTGCAGTGGGATGAATAGAAATGAGGCTGAAGAGTTTCTCAAGCTTTTGATGATAGGAATGGTAAAGAGAGGATCTGATGGGGAAAAGCAAGAAGGTAGATTCAGAAGTGGCACAAAGACACACAGCTGAACAACACAGCATGTCCACTGCTATATCAAGCCTGAATAATTCGATCAACACAGGGTTATCAGGACTGAAGTCCTTCAAACACTAGGGTGAATCGCTGAGAAATGTGAATAACTATAATACTTTCAAAATCAACTAGCCATAACATATTGGCCAAAACATCTGAAAATCAGGCTAAAGGACATCCTTGGAATTACAGCATTGAACTTAAAAAAAAAATAATAATAATTGCATTAATAAAAAAAAAAAAAAAATATATATATATATATATATATATATATATATATATATATATATATATATATATATATATATATATATACACAATTAGATTTGATAACAGTTATCTGTAATTCTATGTAAATACTGAAATTGTATATTTATTTTTTCAAATTTATACAAACATAAATTTACAGTCTTTTTCCATCTTAATTAAAAAAAGGTATGCATCTAAAACATAAATATAAATGCATATTTAGTTTTTGATTTATTTACTCTTAACTGTTACCCTCTTAACTGCCCCCCCCCCCCTTTTTTTGAATATACATGGAAATGCACATTTCAAACTTAAATGGTTGTAATGCTTTGGAATATAGACTTAAGATTGGTCTCGTTTTAAAGAAGACATTTGGCAGATTTTTGTCGTAGTAAAATAAATTAAAAAAGTGAAAGAGAAAAAAAAAAGTTGTAGAAGTTTGTGTTTATGGAAAAGTACAATGTAAAAAAAAATTAATTGTATAAAATATATATTTTCAAAACATGGGCTACTCTAAAACTGCAGAAAAATCAAAGCCAAAAATCTGAACAAATCTTAAGTTGATATCTCAAAAAATGAGCTTTCGGTAAGATTTTGTTTGGCGCAGTATCCGAACCTTTTCACTAGGGCACAACCAGAACTCCATTACTGTTCATATAAGGGCGCCTTCACTTCCATATGTGTTTTGAGTGATATGAACCACTATTTTCACAATTTTCATACAATTTATGAAGTAGAGATCCAATTCAGAAGTAGTATGGGAAGTTTGGCAGATTTTGATATGAATTTAACCTCGAAGAAACGCATACAAAGACCACGTATGCGCGTGCATAGCTTATTGCTACATCACAAATGGTGAATTTTTTTTTTGTAACATTTTCAGACCTTTTTTTCTAAAATAATTGAATGGATGCAATCTTTTGAACTCTTGGCATGAAAACAAACTGAGGTTTCTACCTTTTTTTCATTATTTTTCATGTTCATTGCTATTTCAATTTATTGAGTATGAAAATATTCTTGTTGCAAATTAATAAATTTTACCTGAAAATCAGTCACCAAATTTTAAAACTAGAGATTGTAAGCTTTCAAATGATATATAGTTTGTCAATATTACTTAAGGTCTTTTCTAAGATATTACCGTTTTAAAAATATAATGGCAAGCGTCAGTTGTGGGGTTAATCATTCATTTTCATTCATTGATGTCTCTTATTTATTATTTTATTTAAGTTAACTGATTTATTTTCTATGTATTTATGTACTTATTCTTTTATTTATTCAATCATTTAATATAACCTGTGACTAAATCATTATATATATATATATATATATATATATATATATATATATATAAAATGGTCTGTCTGACAGGTCATTACGTCATGAGGGACCCATCTCGTCTCCTTCAGCTCGAAATTTGAAAAAAAGAAAAGACAAAAAGATGACTCATAGTCACTTCTCTCAGACCTGAAGCCGTCTAAGACAGAAGGAAAGAGCAGACGGCTCAATGCTACCAAATGCATCAAAGTGTTCAATGCCCATTTCCAGCAGACGGCTCCAAGCCGCAGGGAATTGCCTCCTGACACAAAACAGAAATCTCACGATCTCTTAACAGGAGCAAAACACACTGGAACAATGACACGGGACACGGCGTCTTCTGCAGAATGGAAATTATACGCTTGCTGAGAATGCTACGTCACCGATTCGCGCGCTGCCAAAGTGAGTCAGGCCTACGCTCGTATCGGTGTTTGAAGTCGAACAGAATGGGCTCATGGGAGAAAGTTGCATCCTCCCAGTGTCAGTAAGAGTGATTCAGGTCAGGCTTGCGTGTGTGAGTCAGGATGAGCCGTAATCCGTCGTGGCAGAAGACCGAGCTGCTTGATGAAGGTGCAGAAACGCGGCTACAGCGACTCATTCATTTTTCTTCTGCTCTACTCTTCTTTACGCATTTCTCCTTCACTCAAAGCCAGAGCGCGAATCATCCCACCAGCGTGCTGTCATTTGGGAGCACTGAATGGAAGTTGTTTTTGGAGCGGGAACCGCATGCCTGGAAGTGAAGCATTCCCGCTCGGCTGCCTGACCAAATCCTGGAAGTGCGAGGGAAAATATATATACGTATTCTCGAAAGAGTTAAAAAAAGAAAGAAAGGAGTCTGCTTTCATTTGCAATACTATGTGACACTATGTGCCCCAAAACATCTGCAGCTCATCTTTTACGCACTGTTTGGGGCCCGTCTCGCTGGAAGAAGATCACAAGTTATCGCCCATGTTTTAGTCACAGGTTATATTAAATAATTGAGTAAATAAAGTACATAAATACATACAAAATAAATCACTAACTAAAGAGAAAATAAAAGAAAGCAAATTAATGATTAAAAAAAAAAATTAGCACTTTTGTAAAATTTATTTTGCAAAAAAAAAAAATATAATAATTGAATGAATAAATGAATGGAGTAAATTAATTGAAAACTTCAATAAAAGCTTAAAGTTCATGAATGATAAAAAAAGTAAATAAACAAAATAATAGGTAATCAATAGATAAATGAATAAAGTAAACGAATGAATAAAACAAATATTGATAATGATAAATAAAAGATTGTATTATGAAATAATGAATGAATAAATAAATAAATGATCAAATAAAAGAACAATAAAATAAATGGACAAAAGAATAAAGTAAATGAATAAATAAAAAAGTACACGTGGAAAAATAATGAATCAAATAAATAATTTTAAAATAAATGCATTAATATTAAATATAATAAAAATAAAGAAAACAACTAAAGAAATGAGTATAAATAAAATATATAAAATAATAAAAGTAAAATTAATAGGGCTGTCAAACATTAATTCATTAATCACATTCAAAATAAAAGTTTATTTACATAATATATGTGGGTGCACTCGAGTATAATTATTTTGCATATATACACACACATGCATGTATATTTAAGAATTTTTTTTTATATTTATATATAATATAAATTATATATAAATCTATATTTAGTATATACATGAAAATATTTCTTAAATATATACAAGCATGTGTGTGTTCATATAAATAAAAATAATTATACACAGTGCACCCACATATATTATGTAAACACAAACTTTAATTTTGGATGCGATTAATCACATTAATCGTTTGACAGCCTAAAAATTAATAGAATGAATGAATTGAATATAAAAAAATACATATAAATAAGTAAACTGAATGAATGAGTCAATAAATGAGCCTTGGTCCCTCAGCGCACACAAGTGTCCTCCACACACAGCAGGTTTAGTAATACCGGATACGCCGGTCAACTGCGCTGGACACTCGTCTGTAGAAGCACAGACAGATCAAGACCATCTGCTTTATTTCTCAACACACTTCTTCACTTTCATGGAGCTCATCTACAGAGAGTTCGAACCGTCATGTCGACACCCAAAGATGTTCCTGTCAGACGGATACCAAACAAACAGCACGTTTACAGCGCGGTGAAGACCCTGAAATGACTGATACAGTGGCAGCCAGGTGTCCCCATGACGGCTAGAGGAAGTAATCAACATGTTAAAAGGGACGGTTATTAAAACCATATATTAGATCCAGACTCTGATAATGCCTTAAACAGCTGAAGGAGGCTTACGGATGTGGCGTAGTGACTGCAGGGCTTGCGGTCGGAGGGCCTGTACTAGCAGAGAGGGTCTATTAGGAAAGTGTGTTTGATACTTCAGACGTTTATGGATGTGTCTGGTTGACCAGGCCGATATCGGGTGGTACAGCACCTGTACGTCTCACACCAAAATCACATTTGTCAGATGGATGGCAGTGAAAGTCCAGAGGGACGACGAGACCTTTGTTTTTACTAAGAGACTGAGTGACCACCAACGCTGACAGACCTCTTAAGAAGAAAAAGCATGGCTTTCTATGAGATTATCCTCAAACATTACGATTTCATTCCTGAAAGCAAAAATTGCACATTTATTTAACGTGGCACGAAACGTTGCATGATCAATGCTGAGCAACAGATTTCTGCACCATTAGTGCCACCAAACTGTAACAATAATGAGAGTTTTAAACCATTTTCTGCTATTGCGAGACAAAAACAAGTAGTCCTCTTCCAAAGTCACAAAAATGTCATATAGCAGCATTAACAGGTTGCAATACCTTTAATGCAAAGCCTTCCTGTAGCTCAAACAGTAGAGGATGAGCATTACAATGGACATTGGTTTGATTCCCAAGGAAATGCATGATTTAAAAAAGAAAAAGCAGCATGTTTGAATGCAATGACGATCAAGCATCTGTCCACAACGCATACTTTTAAATGTAAATGCATAATATTTGTTCATTTTGATGAACGAGTTTGAACCAGGAGAGTCACAACGTGCATCACAGAACAGAGCAAGGCGAGCATTTGTGCTTATAAAACTTAAACTTTGTTATTTATTTATTAAATGAGCTGATCGTTTCGCTTGATAAGACCCTTATTCATCATCTGGTGTCGTCTAAAGCTTTGCAGCTGAAACTTTCATTTGGACCTTGAATCGTTTGGACCCCATTGAAGTCCATTATATGGAGAAAATCCTGGAATGTTTTCATCAAAAACCTTAATTTTTTTCAACTGAATGAAGAAAGACATGGACATCTTGGATGACATGGGGGTGAGTGAATTATCAGCAAAAGTTTTATCAAAAGTGAACTACTCCTTTAACTCAAAACTGTGATAAATCAAAACAGAAAGTTGTCAGAGATTCGTACAGCTTTCATTTGACTTTCTTTACATAATTGCAACACACTTCGAGATAAAAAGGGTTCGGTGAGCATGGCAGGAGACTCCGATACTGAATCATAGCCAAACACTGTTCAGCTCAGGGGAATCCAATAAACAGAAATAGTGTAAAAAAGCATTTTACTTCTTCAATGCACAGATCTGACTCTCCTTTGCAAATCAGCAGTGCCTCTGTGGTGAAACACCTGTACACTTCTGCTGTTTGCTTTGCTCTCACCTCTAAAAACTGGTGCATTTATAACATTCGATCAATCTGTAAATTTTCTCCAGGTCTTCTATAAAATCTAGTTTGAAATTGAAAAAGTGGCCATTTCAAATTCAATAATGCGTCGAGGTGCATTAAGTAACTTGATTTATGAGTTCATGCTGGCACTGAATATTTTCCAGTAGCAGCGTTGATTTGACGAGGGCGTTAAACGCAGGAAGACGCTCACTCTCGACGGGCAGGCACGGCATCGGGAAGGGAGAACTGCTTAAGACCGGGATTTATGGAAGCGGTTCCACGGCTGACCCGCTCGGCACGGGCCACTGAGCGACAAGCCATTTGCAGACGGAGCAGTCCGCGTCTCCTCCCCACAAATGCAGGTTTGCATTTCCCTCTAATGGGATCATTTATAATCCCAGTAAACTCAAACTCCGCAGTGGAACGCTGCCACCTCCACACTTTCCATGAGGTCCATCCAAACAGGGCCATGCGTCTGCAGCAGGAATGCGTGCAGACGTGTGTCAGCGCACCGCATCCCCGTGCGCGTGAATGTGGGTGAGTGGCAGCTGCGCGCAGGCCATTAGGATGCCGCTAACATCCACCGCTAACAGCTCGCTGGAAAAATCAAAATTGGAAAATGATCATGGAATAATACCCAAACCCAAGCATCCTGCGTAAGGAATATGAGAAAGTGAGCGAGGCCCGAAGAGCTCTCCAAAACGCAGCACTTTTCACATTTGCTGCTCACTTCATTTCGAGTTGTAAAAAAAGCACATTAAATCGTCAATAAAAGCAAGCACCCTTGAAAAATAAAAACAGAAAAAGATGTGGAACAACTGATGAAGTACATACAAATTTAACCCTAAAACCATATTTTGGACAAATGTGGGCAAAATAGTTTTGATTTATTGTTAAAAATTACTTCCCTTGATCTGAGCGGTACAAGACTTGGCTACTTTTCCTACGTTTGCATCCTGAACAGACACATTTTTTTTTTACTCAATTCTACAATGTTAAGTGGGTGAAAAAAACTCTTAATCTTGCATTTGGGTCAAAAATGGGCACCCATAGAAATGAATGGGGAAAACTAATTAAGAGCATTCTAAAATAAGCCAAAATAAGACAGCAAAGTCTAAGTTCTAAGAACTTATTGGAATGATATTTTAATATAGTTAAAAAAATAAAAAAATAAAAATAAGCATAATTTACATAGAAAATATGGTACTTTTTCAAGTAAAAAAATTCAAAATTACCCCCAAAATAAAAATAAAACATAAATGGATAGACAAAACTTTATAGAAGACAGTGATATAACATTTATAATAAATAAAAAAAGGATCACGCCTGAGTCCTCTGTGCCCACATTTGTCCACAGGATTAAGGGCTATAAAGTGAATACGGTTTGAGGGTTAAAAGTTAATTAGTGCACTGAACCAATAGCAACGCCACTTTCAACCATCCAATCCATTCCTTTATTCGCTCAGAAATGGGTCAAAACACAGAATTAAGATGTGCTAGATAGGCAATTCACATTGATTTTACTCTTGATGCACTAAAAGGCCCAAAATATGTGAGCACAAAACAAATCTGGTCAAAAGCAAAGAAGTTAGTCCTTAACAGAGTCGAGTGGATGCACGTGCACTGGACTGCTCTCAATTAGATCTTACGGCCTTCCATGTACAATGGAAGAAACAAATTTCTAGAGTCTCTGTAGTTTCAGGCCTGTTTATATGCTTTACGCACAGTAAATGTACCCCAGAGAAAACACGTCATAAAAAAGCCTTTAACAACGGAAAAGTCACAATAAGAGCAATTTCGACATTAGTACAAAGGCCTCGGCTGGTCTAATTGCTTTTATTTTTTCCCTTCATATAACCCCGCCTTCTCTCTTGAATAAATTAACTGAAGTCATCACCACGGTGACCTCAGCAGTTTCTGCTGAGCCAGATCACGTCTGGCTTAGATTAAGCGGCCTGTGCGGGTCTGAAAGCGATACAGGGGCTCTTTTCCAGGACGTGAACCCGTCCACACACAAGCTCATGGATCCGAGCAGCCCATCGCAGTTTGGTGCACCTTGGGTGTTTAACCAAACACCGAAAACTCTGAGAGGAGCAGAGCCCAGAAAGCGTTTTTCTCCAGACGGGGGGCTGGATTAGATGTCGCAGAGCACCGGAGGAGGTCAGTGGGAGCTAATGGCAGTCACAGATGGGATGCCGTTCCTCGTCTTAAAGCAGGCCGGGCCCCGCGTGACGGCGAGATGACGAGCGTTGTCATTCGTTACCCCAGAGGTCGATCTTTATGAGGTAGCGAGACATTCCATCTCTTCTGTGGTCTCGACTCGACCCTAATGAATGTCGTCACGTTATGACCCGGTTCCTGTAATGACTCGTCCCGGGATATACGGACTGCCGCGGTGAGGTTTGCTTTTAATGACTGAAAGGTCACAGCTGGAGTCTGGAAAGAAATATCGCCATGTCATTGCGGTCGTGACTGTGACACTAAAAGAAATTAATATTTCATGCAGTGAGAATCTCTAACAGCGTACAGCGATAAATGCACTTTTTTGCTAAATATAAGCTTAAAAAACAAAGCAAAAACATGTATTTTAAAAGATTGGCAGGATCGCAATATGTAGAGCCCGAACCGATAAAGGATTTTGAAGGCCGACACCAATACAAATATTTCTTGGTTTTAAAATCCGATATATCGGCCAATATTTATTTCTGAAAGGCGCATTTTTATTTTATTTTTGAACATTTATTTATCGGACATTATAACTGCCGATACCGATAGTTTGGAAAATGCCTAATATCGGCCAATAATATTGGGCTGCCGATAAATCGGTCTGGCTCTATCAATATGATTATATTGGCACCGCTTTATGCAATGCAAGCACTTGAAGAATATAGCTAATCATTTAGATGGTTGATTTTCAATGAGTCGACACATGACTCAATAAACATTCACAAAAGCCTCCGTGTTCTATATTTTCATATAGCTGTATCACGTTGTATTTCTAATACATCACTCACTTCAGTTTGACTCCTAAACAAATTTCTCAGAAGCAATTTATAAATGCCATGCAAATGGGTTTGAACGAAATGAACTGATTCAAAAATGATTAGTTCGCACATGCACAATATTGGAGACTTCAAAATGGAGACTCTTTCATTGCTCGCCTCTTAACGAAGACACAATCTTTGCAGACGTGCAACTGATACTTTTCAGTCTGGGAGAGAATACGTCTGACTAGTGACTGGTAAAGCCATTCTACTCCAAAATTGGTTTCAAGAAGGGAAAAAAACATCTTTAAGGTTTTATTCCAATTACCCTAAAAAAAAGAAGAGGAAAAGTTCATTCGGAACAGGATAATCGTACATGTTTCGACATGCGGAAAACATTATTTCAATACAATTGTGTTAAAAACTAAACTAGTGATTTACTGCTGCAGGTCAAAATTCCCTTTTACAAGAAAAAAATTAAAGAGTGCTCTCCCACTCAAAGGAATATAAATCTCTTTACTCACAGCAGCCATTAACAAAACCGTTTTCATTAATGAAAACATGAAACACAAAGGCTCCATTCCCCTATAGACTGGGAACGTTTTCCATCTTAAATTTAAAGAGAAAGCTAGTTTCAGGTGTTAAGTGTTACGTTCCTGTTCTTCATGACGATGGGTTTCAAATGGCTGTTCGGGGAATAAACGAATGAATAAATTCTCCTTAAAAAGAAAAAGAGTGTATAGTCTACCTTGAAATGTAAGCATCACTACTATTAATATCAAACAACAGATCCAAATGTCCAAAAATAAGGCCTAAAAAGTACAGAAATTAAGGTTTTTAGAGGATCTGCCTCTCTTGCCTGTTGACCAGCGAGCAACGGCGGAAATCAGATATCCTGTCTGGCCCTTAACTCGCATCGCTTATTAATGAGGCTGCGGTTCAAAGAGACTAAACACGAGAAGGCATTAATATGGATTTACCACGTCCTCAAAACTTCTTTTTCATCATCTCCATCTCAAGCCATCATTTGCAGAGAAATGGTCCGAAAGCCACATCATTACGCCGCCAGACTAGTCTCTGAGCTAACGTCAAAAATATGAAATCTAGAGAAAATGAAGGGGGAATGACAAGCCACCATTCATATCTTAATATTTTCCAGAGGGTAAATAGGAGTTGAAATTATAATGACATCAAGGGGTGCCCTTAAAATCCATCAAATGGTTGCGTTGTACAGAAATGCATTTTTTTTTACCTTTACAACAAAAAGAAAAAATTCGGATGAGAAAAGACCTGTGAATTTGTCTAACCCATGTGCTTTATTTTCTGTTCTGGGAGAATGAGCATGGTGTTCTTGTGTAAATGTCCTTCCTATTCCTTGATTGTGAAACCTATAAGGATAGTAAAGTCAATATTTGAACATTTAAACAATGTTTTGGGAATAATACCGTAACTTATAACAGGTTCAGACAACTTCAAGCTTTTATAGTAAAACCATGCAAGGTCATATACATTATCCTCAAAAAGATCCAGCATATCCTTCCCCCAAAAAACAACATGACTAAAATCCGTTTCTCAGAGGGCTTATCTTCATTTCATCATGAACTGATTGCTGGTAAGGACTGAGGAGGAACAGGTGCTACAATCTGAGTTATAGCCCCGCTGGATGATGTTATGTGGCTATTTCCCTCCCGTGACTAAACAAGTCCAGCCAGACAAAACCGCAATGTGTTTCAGTATGACGACAACCAACTCATCTTCATGGACAACTGGGTCCATCAAGCTACTGGAGTCACTGACTCAGAGCGGATGAAGACCATGGGAGCGCACACTCACTGCAATGGACTGGCCCTGAGAAGGTCCTACTCTGACATATTGGTCCCTGTAAAGCAACCACTGATATAAGTTGATGGCTAGAGAGTTCAAGGGGAGGAGGCAGAATGGGTAGAAGAATAACCCACACTTTATAGATCTCCAGCTGAAAGCCCTAGAGTCCCTCTAGAACGCAGTTTAACTGTAAATGAAGTGGAAGAAGCGGTGAGGGAAAAATAAAGATAGAAGGTGTCAAAGGAAAGCTAGCAAGCATATAAGAAAGCAAGAAAGAAAAAAGGAAATGTTTAAAATGAAATGTTTGAAATAATGCTGTCAAATGATTAAAATATTTAAATCGCGATTAATGTCATAGTTAACTTGCGATTAACCGCATTAATGTCATAGTTAACTCGCGATTAATTGCATTAATGTCATGGTTAACTCATGATTAATCATATTAATGTCATGGTTAACTCGTGATTAATCGCATTAATGCCATAGTTAACTCGCAATTAATCGCATTAATGTCATAGTTATCTCGTGATTAATCTCATTAATGTCATAGTTAAATCGCGATTAAACGCATTAATGTCATAATTAATTCACGATTAATCGCAATAATGTTAGTTAACTCACGATTAATCACACATTTTTATCTATTCTAAATGTCTCTTAATTTCCGAAACAAGTGTGTGCTTTTTGTTTTGTTTCAAAGCAACAAAACGTCCTCAGCGTGGAGCAAGCCATTAAAATGAATGGGTTTCATAGCGCCGCGCATACCGCGTCCTGTTGCAAAAGCATGTGAAAAAAACAACAAAGTTTGCTAGGCCAAAAAGACCTAGCAATCGATTTGTTAATCGTGCATAAAAAAAATTGACGCCGTAAAAATGGTTTTGCTTTAACGCCGTTAATAACGCGTTTAACTGACAGCCCTAGTTTGAAATGTTTAAAATCAGTAAAGGAAACAAATAAAAACAAACAAAGGAAAAGAAAAATTAAACTGGATCTCACAGAAAGAAGCAAAGAGGCAAACAAATTGAACAGAAAGCAAGAATGATTTAAAAATAAATTAAGGAAGGAATAAGCAAGCAAGTAGGATTGAATAAAGAAAGAATCAAGCAAACAAGAGCAATCTTCAAGCAAGTAAGCAAGCAGAAGAAAAATAAGACAAAGTTAGAAAGGAAGTAAGCAAACGAAGAATGAAAGCAAGGAAGAAAGATTTCAAACCACTAAAGCAAGCTAGAAAAAAAGAAAGGCTATTATTAACTGGGAGTTATAAAAAAACTGATGTTGATAGCTGTATAGAACCACTTTGCTCCCTGCCTGAGCCGCCAGCTGGGATATTTGCATAAGCAGTAAAAGAGAAGGATGGACAGAGTGAGTGTGTGTGTGTGTGAGAGAGAGAGAGAGAGAGAGAGAGAGAGAGAGAGAGAGTGTGAGGGAGGAATCATACCAGACACTCCCACAACCTATAAAGCACAACCATACTGAAACACTCAGTGAAACCACACGTGGGTCTCTGTTCAGGGGAGAGCCAGCGCTGCACAGGGACAGAGAGCCGGAGAAGGAGTGTGCATGTGTTTGAGGAAGCAAAACGGTGATTTCAGCTCAAGTAGAGAAGCGCTTATGGGATGCGAGTGAGTACAAACAACAAGTTCAACCCTTCAGGATCAATTCTCAAAGTCTGATTGTAAAGAAAACGAAATTCAAAAGGGTCTGTATTGGCAGAGCAATGTAATACCAGTGCCAGAGGACTATCCGGAGAGCTAACAAGTGCAGGATCGAGCTCCAGAAGCTAAAAACCCCATGCATTATGAACTAGAGTCTTACAAGAAACAGTCGAGACTAGCGTGGAGAGGTTTGGAAATTTCAGCACCTGCTGACAATGTCTTTCACGATGGTGCGACAGGCTCCCAGCCGATACCTGTACTCGGAGATCTCCGATGATGTCGGAGGACGATGAAAACGGGAGCGAGAGCTCGGGCTACGAGACCGCTCGTTTCGCTTGGACGCCTCGAGGGTACGACATTAAAGTTGGAAGAAAGAGAAAACCTGGAGTAAGTGGAGGCGGACGGATGCTTGGGCAACCACCCATTTCCGCCAGCTTTATAGGTCCGTTGCCCGAGGGTCGTCAACGCAACGCAGCCAACGCACGGGAGCGGGACCGCACCAACAGCGTCAACACCGGCCTTCACCGCATTGAGGACTCTCATCCCCACAGAGCCCGCCGACCGGAAGCTGTCGAAGAGTCGAGAACCTTACGGTTGGCATCCAGTTACATATCTCACCTGGGAAACGTTCTCCTGGTGGGCGAAGCGTGCGGAGACGGCCAGCCGTGCCACAGCGGAGGGCCCTCGACCTCGAACTACTACCACCACCACCACGGCTCACCCAGGCCGGAACTCGGAGAACTCGCAGCCCAAACAGATCTGCACGTTTTGCCTCAGCAACCAGAGGAAAGTGGTGAGTAAGACGCATGCAGGTGCTCTCCGTTAAAGTTGTGCAATGATCTGGTCATGTACAAGTCCACAAACAAGCTGAAGAAATACTGACAGACGTGTGAAATACAGCTGAACCTCAGGGAGGGACAAGAACGGGTCTGAGTTATTCTTGCTAGTAAGGTCACTGAGATCAATGACTTGAGGCAAGGTTAGTCAGGATACAGTAATCAAAATAAACCCTTAATGTCCAATGTTAGATAATAAAGGCTGTTTCAAACAAGTCGATGCAAGGGTTGGTGTCTTTTCTGCAAAGAATTTGTAGCTAACCAAAACTAAGCAGTTAAAATACACAAACTTACTTCTAAAACTGGCAAAGCTAAGACTACAGAAAGCTGATAAGGTATAATTTGGTACATGTTTTCCGAAGCATGAGCAACTAGTGGTTTTAAACAGTCTGTCATAAATGTTCCAACTACATCTTTTAGTGAATCTGCGTCATAACTCCAGCCTCCCAAGAATAACGTTTGACACTGAAAACCATCCTCAGCACTCTAGAAGCTGAGTTATGACTTCATCCACATGTCCTTTTCCATCAAGAGCGATATCTCTGCTTACAGAGTGCGCTGCTACCATGACCTCATAGACAGATGCAGTGAAAGATCGGATTAAACGTACCCCAATGGAAAATATCCAATCAACAAAGAGACTGTCAGGTAATATACAAACACATCATCCATCTCCTTCCCCCGGTGAGCAGTGACTGCACTGACCTTGCTGTCAAGCCAACACCGCAGCACATTAAAAATAAAACCGTAAATCACACTCTGGCTGTGAGGAATACAATGACACCAAACCAAAAACAGGGGAAAACTGTAATTCAAACTTGCATGGCGAAGAACTGTCAGAGGTTGAAATATAACACACGCTTAAGACAATTACACTTCGCCATGACACAAGAGCATTTTTGGTCAGGGTACTCTACCACCGCAACGTGTTTAATCCGCAAAAACCTGAAGTGCTTCCAGAAGCCATTGAGTTAAATTTTTCTATTTCTGGATCTTTTTTAAAGTAAAGTCTGTAGCGAAGGAAGTAAACAATAAAAGAATAGCAACAATAGCAGCAATCTGCATTCCACAGTGGACGCTCGGCACCGCACAGGGTGAATTACAATGGACCTAGTTTGGGCCATTTATGACAAATGAGCAAATGGGAAGGCAATAATATGCAAATGTAAATGGTCCGTGATCTATATATCAGGCCATGAGGATCTAGGGAACATCTGCAGCGGGGTATTTCCCCAAGTAGCCGTACACCAACCTCAGAGCTTCACTCAAACATCCTGTGTTGTTCTTAGTCTCTTCCTTGTTGCCCAATTAATATCTCCGTCAAGCACGACAACACGCAACCTGCTCGCAATATCGGTAAATCTATCACAGATTTCTTTGCACATAGGCCTGCAGTTGAGAGAGCCAATCGCAATTTTCAAATGCAACATCAATTTGAGTATACGGTCATTAAAAATGTGAAGATTTAGATTTAAGTGTTTTTCTCTGAGTACATAGAAAGTGCCTGTGAATCCCTGAAAACTGATTAGCAGTTCTCATTGACCAATCTCTGGTTGCTATTCAATAGTTTTCTGCAACAACATCTCTAAAGTATCAACTCAAATAAGCTTGTGTGTCCAATTCATGTAGTCAGTGGCTAAATATTGGCTTTATATTGGACATTGGCCACTGTTGCTCTCTAGAGAACAGTTAACCAGAAATTAGCAACTCAATAAGCATCAAGTATCCAAATCTAATCCTTAAATGCTTGATATTGTACAAACCACACAGTATATAAAGAGACTAATACAGTTAGTTATGGTTAAACTGTTGTTGAAAATCGTATAGGAACCACACGTTTATGAACGTTAGCAGGCCAAAGGCCAACACTCCCATTTCAGGCAGTAACCTTAATCCGTACAAAACGAAATGATAGATCTTTATAAGTCCAATGGAGAAGTACGCCCATGTCTTCAGAGATTCCAGTGGCAGGCAGATATTTGAGACAGACCGGGCCTTGCCTTTGTCAGTGCACTTTCAGAAGTGGGTCTGTGTGCTCCAAAACCACACTCGTCCCTTCTACCCCTACTTAGTGCTCATTACGCCGTGAAAGTATAACTCAGCCAAAATGCACGGCTTTATTGTTTCTAAAGAAAGACGAAAATAAAGAACACACACCAGGGGAAAGACGTAGAGGTATAACTAAATTCAAATGTCGGGTTTTCGCCAAAGTTAAGCGTCTGTAAGCTGACACAAAACAGACAGCTGCGTCGAGATTCTCCAGCGAACGGGCGAAACAGACTTCTAAATCAAACACAGACAGTCGCGTGCAGAAAACTGCTACTTTTGTCTGCTAAGACGCTCAAGACTCAAACAGATTTGTGTCTATATAAAAATGATAGATTTTACCCAAAACATTTTCCAGGTTTTGATTCATCTGGCATTTATTTCTCAATATTTGCACATGCACACTGCCTCATGCACTAACTAGTATTTGCTACATCTCTACAAACTGACCATTTTGGTATTGTTTTGACATCCATCTAGCCCATTAGGTTAAACCACACCAGTGTGAATAGATTGCATAACACGACTGTACTACTCTCAGAAAATTGGGGCAGATGCAACGCTCTTCCTCACAGTTATGGTGTCTGCTGAGATGGTAACCGAAAAAGAAGTGAAATGGGTAATATTTTTCTGCATAATTATCAAGACTTCTCTCATTACGAGCATATGGAAGAGTTTAGAGTCCTTCGCTCTAACGGAAGCCAAACATTTGACACAATATGAAATTATTAGAAGTATTAGCAGCACATGCTAAAGAGCCAACATTTTTTCCTCCGTAAAATGCCGAAAGATTTAGCCAAAAGCGGATCTTATGAAACCGCCAAATGTGAATACTTCAATACCTTCTGGAAAGTGAAGCCACATGAATTAAAGTTGGGCTGGAATTGGGTCATCCTTTACCACAGGTGGGGCGGTACGCTTCATAACCATAAACGAAGGGAAACTAGTGTTTTCGTTTGTGGGCAGCAGCAAAGAGGTCTGTGCAAATACTCGGAACACTGTATAAAACAATCAAAGGCGTGTAAATGGTGCATTCAAAGGGTGCAAAACTCATATATTGGGATTAACTCAAAACACAAGACTGGTTTTAATAACCTACCAGGTCCTGTCACCACCGAGAGGCTAGAGTTACACGTCTAAACGCATGCATGCACACACACCGTCTCATTGTGATCTTTAAGCAAGCTGTCAACGTTACCCGTCAACCAAAGGTGAAGCCAAATATTTGTGTTAAGAGCCCGTAGATGCTTGAAGAGAGCAAAAAAGGGCGAACACCAATTTATTGATATAAAGATATTTGAGAATTTGCCGTGATTTGTTTCCTGCCTCAAAGTACTTGGATATAATGTGTTTATAAAGGACTTCAGACCAAGGGGAGCGAACGATCAATCTGGGCATTTGGACGTAAGCTCCAGCAATAATAATTTCTTTACGGCGTGTTAGACAGGATATGAAAAGCAAATGTAGGCAAAATCCTATTAGTTTAGCCATAAGTGATCCCTGGAGTCAGAGCGCTGGTGACTTTAAAGTGGCACTGAACTTAAAGGAGGGGCTGGAGGAAAAAAAAAATGGGAGTGAGAAAAGGAAGGAAAGAAAGGGAAAACGTTGAGGGTCAGGGTTATTTTCAAATGGGATTCTGTCTGACTTCATCAGTTAAGGGTGAGTGTTTTGACTAGAAACCCCGCCCACGTCAGATGGAGGCCGCAGGAACAATGGCATTCCATCTGCTCCCGTTCGAAGCAAAGCAAACTGGGAAATGTGAGCCAGGTGTGTGCGCGCGTGCTACCGCAAACGGAAAGGTGATAGAGAGAAAACAGCAGGCGCATTAATGCCAAACCAACGGCCTGCTGGGAGAACGATGACATGAACTCTCAAGAGTCAACAACTCAATTTTTTTAAAATTAAGTATTTGCACATTTTTGTATAAGTGAAATAATCCAAAAAAGTAGTTGCACCTGACATTTTCGTAACTTGTTTGCTAATTGCTAACTAACTGACTAATTGTTTTCTTCGTTGCAGAGCAAAGACAAGAGAGGAAATCCGCCCTGAGGAGTTAAGCCACGACGTCAATGGATTTACAAAACATTAGCATCACCAGTGTACAAAAACTGTTGACTGCAAATGCAATGTTATGGTGTATATATGCAAATATCAATTCATATTTAATTATTTGTAAATCGCCTTTGGACTGGAGCATTTTTATTGGAGAAAAAAAAAACATGACTGGAAAAAGACCAGACTGCAGCAACTTGATTATGCAAGAGCTGAACATTCCCGCTACAGACTTCATCCACTTGCTTCTACACACCAAGCTACACCAAATGTTTATCTTTGACCACAGGGAGTTGAGGTAAAGCTACTCGCCAAAGACTATCCAAAGAAGGACGGCATTCACAAGGTTGCAAACGATTACGAAGCCCAACTTTGCAAAGCAAAACTATGACAGAACATCTTGCTATATTAAAAATCTAAGAGGATTCTGGGATTGTGCTTCACTCGGTACTGATATGTGACACGATATTGCTAGACAAAAATCACGAAAGACACTTAGCCTGGCTATGAAAACATGATAAAGTCAATAAATGCAGTATATGTACTGCATGTCTAATATGGGAAATTACATATATTCTTCATTGTTTAAATTAAAAAGTACTGAATGAACAAACGGAGTGAAAACCATCTGCATTTCTTTCTAGCACGAATTCAACAATATCTTTGCCATCAAGCAGTTCTGTAATTAATTGTAAGACCAACACCTCAATGCAGCTATAAAAACAGGAGTCCCTCCAGATTAAAGATCAACACTTTCATTTTATCATCTCTGCAGATCATCTCTCATCCACGCATCCTCCAAGCCTAAATATTTAATTTCACATTCTCTTCTGGTTTTAATCTGAACGTAGTTTATTCTTCCTAAGGTTAAGATACTACAAACACATATAAGAGTCACTAATATTGTCTTGTATTTCACAAACTCAGAAGACATCAGATTTTTACGGTATTGGCAACTATGACTGGCAAGAACAGTTTATCATCTATAGCAACCTTTAGGACTTCAGGACTCTGTATTGTCCACAACAATATTAAAAGGCCCTATATTTCCAGGTGTTCGTGATTTAAGAATACATATTTGTACAATTATTTTATCTGATAGAAATGGAGTAAAAAATATGAGCTAGAAAAGTGCTATTCATTTTACGCTTATTATTATCAGTTCTTAATTCTTAAGAAAAATGTACATGACGTTTTCAGGTCTAGAAATCACACTTTAAAATGACATATCTTGATCTTTGAGTGGTTTTGGCCTATTTTAAATACTTGTTTTGTCTTGTACTCCCAATATCCCCTTATACATATACACATGTGTATATATATTTAACAATCAACATTTAATTAGTTGAGAACTCCTAGTCTACCAGTCACTGTAGGTCTTTAAGAACTAAGAAGAAGCACAATATAAACCTTATAGGATCTTGAATATTTATAACATTCAATCATGCTGATTGGCTTAAAGGTTCAGGAATTAGACAAAGTAGGATCAGTGTTATGATTATGATTATATTTCAAGCATGTTATATGTTTGGCAACTGTTCTTCTAACTAGGGCTGCAAGAAACTATTATTTTGATAATCGATTAATCGGACTAATCACAAATATTTTGATAATCAATTAATCTAACAATTATTATTCGATTAATCACCGATTATTTTGAAAAATCGATTAATCTAACAAGTATTAGAAGGATTATTCGGACTAATCACCAATTATTTTGATAATCAATTAATCGAACAATTATTCGACTAATCGCCGATTATTTTGCCGGCTAATCAGTAAGTTTGGAACGATTATTCAGCTTTTTCAATTAGTTAAAACATTGATTTATACCTATTCTTACTATAATATACAAAAAGAAAATCAGTTCAGCTTTTACAAATATTTTTTATTTGTATATATTATCAGATAAAATTAGAGCTAGAAAAGTGCTATATTCATTTTACTATTATTATTATCATCAGTTCTTAATTCTTAAACATTTACATGACTTTTCCAGGTCTAGAAATCACACTTTAAAATGACATATCTTGATTTTTGTGTGGTTTTGGCCTATTTTAAATGCTTGTTTTGTCTTGGACTCCCAATACCCCCCTAATACATACATACACGTGTATATATATTTAACAATCAACATTTAATTAGTTGAGAACTCCTAGTCTATAGTCACTGTTGGTCTTTGAGACCTAAGAAGAAGCACAATATAAACCTTATAGGATCTTGAATCGAACATTAAAACATTCAATCATGCTGATTGGCTTAAAGGCTAGAAATCAGACGAAGTAGGATCAGTGTTTCACTGTGTGGTCCTAAAGTAGGTGTTTCACCTGGATAACTTATGTCTTTGGATTGCAGCCACATCATGATGCTAAAAAAACAAACAAAAAGTCTAAATGAATACTGTTTAAAAAAGTCATTATATCGGTCGCTACGCCGCTGTTCCTAGTGGTGTCTGTTGGATCGTGTGTGTCAGAGGACAGAAGGAAGTGTGCGGTGAAACAGACGACAGATCCGAGGTGGACGGCACAGAAAGTGAGGCCTGTCAGACGGACAGCTGTTGCGTGTGGTGGCGCAGATGGGATTTGCAGGTAAAGCTTTTGGCAGCGGTCCTCCTGGCAGTGTCCACCCGTGACAGCGCCAAATAAATGGTGAGAGGAAGTTCGGACAAATTTTGTCGTGGTCTTGAGAGTTTGACTCCTTCTACACAAACTAAAAATCATATCACCTCTCCTCTCGGGTAACTAAAACGACTCTCTGCTTTGTTAAACTAATCTAAAAAGAGCTCCATTTTAATCTTTTGACATTGCGTTAATATAATAATAATTGCATTCCTGTGATTGTTTTTGTAGTTAATGCCTTAAACATTCAGCTTCTTCTTTAGGGGAAAAATTTCATACGGGTGATATTTCATACTGAGCTTCAATGATATTTCAATTCGACCATTGCAAAAACAGCTAATTATTTAACTTTTGTTAAACGCCCCATCTGGATTTCATTTCTAAATAAATCTGCCGTTAAGAAGTTTCTCCACGATTGGCGCAAGAACCGCAAAACTTGCGATGAGACGCACAAGCTCTCGAGTGTCATTTATTGGAGAGCTACATAATCGATTGTTGTCAGTTTATAAGTAAATCAAACTAGTTTGTTGTCAATGAAGCGGTATGTGATCCTTTCTGATGAGGCGGTGGAGGTACGCAAGGCGAAAAGAAAAGCATTGGGCGGCATCCCGCTGAGTCTTACCCCTCTTGTTCACCCCGGTCTGTCATTCTGTCATCCCCTCATATCTCACCAGCCAGAACAGCTCCATATCCACACACATGAACCCGGTTACCTGTGTGTGTGACGCAGGCCTCGCATCCAGCAACTACAGACATCAGCACTCACGCAGACGAAGAACGACGACAAAGGAAGTATTCAGCATTGACAATGCAATAAAATACACTTGTCTGATTCTAAAAGAAGAAAAACATTTCTAGTCGCTCATGGAAATTCAGCTCAAATGTCACGGACTACAAACAGAGGAATTAAAACAAACTATGGCCACCTATATGGAAAATATATTAACCCCTTAGCTGTCACTCCCCTTTTTGAGAATGGGGGTTACAATGTGGAATATATATCCAAGTTTGGTCTTGTTTTAAAGAAAACACTCAGCAGATTATTGCTGAAGTGAAAACAGATGAAAGCATGAAAAACTTATGGAAGTTTAAATTCACAGTAAATCAAATATACTGTACTATATTTATTTTATTTTATATAAAATATCTATTTTACAAAATATTTTTTACTCTAAAATTACTATAAAAATCAAAGCCACAAATCTAAAGAAGTTATGTTCCAAATTTGAAGTTGATATCACAAAAATTCCAAGTTCCAATGAGATTTTGTTTAGGCGTAGTACCAAAAATAGCCACCGGGTGACATTGAATTTAATTGTATACATTCTGCCTTAACAAATTAATACATTCAGACCTTTCTGACAATATGTGTTTTGTCAAGATTAGAAAAGGTTTTGATCATAAATTATGAAAGATGATGCTCAAAAGGGGAGGAGCCTGATAAAATAAGTACCGTTTCTATGGTAATGCAATGTTCAATTATAAAATGGTTTTCACAGGAGGAATTCTAAGTTTATAAGCTTTCAAATGATACCTAATTTATAATAACTACTAAAATATGTGACATAATAAAAAGGCGATAAAAAAATAATATTATATTTTAGAGGATAATATTAATATAATCATTTTTAAAGGATAATATTATACTATAATTTATTTTTTATTGAAAAATACTAGATTGTGTTTTATTATGATCTTTTAGCATAAAAACAGACGTTTCAATGATTAAAAGTGGGTGCATCGACTTTTTGTGACAAAGGTCAGACTGAGGTGCATTCGTCATAAATTCATCAATTACTCTTCCTACATAATTTCTAACACAAAACAGGGGTAGAAAATATATTCAGAAGTCTTGGACCTTTCCAACAATATATAATTTTGTCATAATTAGATTAGGATTTCATAGAAATACAGTGAAGTAAAGTTAGGTGCCCGGTACCGGGACGGTGACAGTAAAGGGTTAAACTTCAACAATAAAATGAGTCAGCTGAAATGTGTAAAAAATTATACAGATTACAGAGTCGCAGTGGTCAACCGACATGTCCAATACTGATACACATTAAATATTATCATATAATACATATATCTTTTATTTAATCCCATGAAAATGCAGATCCTGTTGTAAATAATAGTGAAAATCGCTTTTAAAGCCGTTGTTCCAATAGCCCTTAGCACATTTTGACTCGTAGTATATCAAATCATATATCATTAAATGTATATCCCAAAATAAATATATTTCTATTTAATATACAAGAAATTTGATGCATATAAACACAAAAATATATATAAATGTCAGCAAATGTGAATTATATAGAACTGTGAACAAGAAATAAATGCTTATTTTACACCATTTACTCAATTCACAGAGAAAAGATTAAAACCAAAACTGTTTATTCATTGGCGAGACTGTCTGTATATTTTGGAACGGACACAATGGGAACTATGAACCCTGTTCTCCAACACACACCATTATCTACCAGTACAAATAATCATAAAATGATCAGTTATTGGCTTCACCCATCAGTCACTGCTTAGAAGTGTCTGAATTATATTGTTGCACAGCCAGTATCCAAAAACATTGTCTGAAGGGATGTTTCCTATAACCAATCAATGAAAGCATCATTTTGCACATTTTCTTTTCCTAATTTGTATTCGCTCAATCATGCCGATATTTAGCTATTGCAAGTTTAATACCATGATATGTACCACTTCTGTTTTTATAGTTGGGTTTATTTAGTATGCGTTCAAAATAATGCATTTAGTCCAGATTCACTTAGAAACTATCTACTTTTAACACCAAAAATAAAAAAGAATAAAAGCCTTATTTTGACACAAATGATATAAAAATTGGATTTAGATTTATCTGGCCAGTATATTGGTTATCGGCTTTCAACTATAAAGAATTATTGGTTATCGTTATATCTTGCGATGGAACTTACCAAACATCCAAAACAATGCAGTGTGCTGGATAGGGCTGGATAAACGATTATTCTTTAAACGATTAATCTAGCGATTATTTTTTCTATGCATTCGATTAATCTAACGATTAATTTTCCGGTTCGATTTGAATTTAGATTCAATAATCTCTCCATTAATTGACTAATAGCAATGAAATATCTGGAAAAAAAAATCCTTAACATTGAAATATATGTTTATTGCTATAAAAGACTATACAAGTGCAAAGTAATGCATTCTTAGTCAGAGGTAGCATTTAACAAAACCATGAAGCCTTGAAAATACATGCCTAGCTTACTGAAAAAAAGTGCAATCTGTCAAGACACATTAAATAACCACAAAATCAGTAGACCAATTTATGGTTTAATTTTCTTTGACTGACCAAATTTGAATGTTGAGACTTTATTAAATGTTACCTTTTTGGTCCTCTCGGTGCAGCGTGTTGTCTATGCACAACATTAATAGCTATAAGCGGGCATGGGCATGATCAGTCATAAGTATTAAATTACATTCATTTCTACTTAGCCCGTTATAGATAGGACTACATACTTTATTTATTCAAATTAAACTGTATGTGTCTATTAATTGTAAAGTTAGACATTCGAAAATTGAAGATTAAGCGCATGGGGCTGCATGTTTTTTCTTGTTATGAATTGTGAATATCCTATTTTCTGTTATTACAGTTAACTACGTTCAGTGATATGGAACTATAATGCGGTCAAACCGGCCTGAAACTACTTTAGCCGTGCGTTTCCCTGAAAAGAATTGCACACCTTTAGAACTTTCTCAACCAATCAGAATCAAGCATTCAACAGCCCGTGTAGTCTAAAATACTTATTATACTTATTCAAGACTGCTCTTATGAGGACACTTGACAAAACGGACGAATCGACACGCATATTTTGCATCAATGTATGTTTTTTCGTCGACGTAATCGAATGGCGTCGACAGCGTTATCCCAGCCCTAGTTCTGTTTTCAGTAGATCTGCTTTATATCTGAATCGATTTTTTTTTCATGACTGATGAACTTTGCAACATTGACGCTGTTTCTGAACTGAATCGAATCAACAACGAATACAATTTAGCTGAATAATGACAATATTGCCATCTGTAGAGCTGCTTTAAAGTTTTATAGAATTGAATTTGTTTAATAATTGTCAACTTTAACGCTTATAGAAATGAAACGAATCAACACTGAACTGAGGGAGCGTTTACACGACACCATTTTCAACTAAAAACTTCATGCATTTTGGCTGTTCATTTACACGAAAGTGCTGTTTTGGGGGCATGAAAACGGAAACCTTTGAAAACGATACCAATATCATCTCTTTTTATTCCATCTGAACTGTGCCCTGAATTACACATATGATGTTTGTCAATTTAAAAGACAATCCTGAAAGTCAAAAAGGTCGCCGTTTGTCATAAAACAGAAGAGTAACTTTTAGTTTTATGTGAAAATCGCTCAATGAACTACATCTCCCAGGAAGCGAAACAAGGAGCGAGATTCGCTGCTCGTGTGTGTGCAGTCTGGTACAAAACACTCAGGTATGATGACGTAACGTTACGATTATAACGCAAGAGCTATAGAAACAATGACAGACGTTAGCCTCAGTAAAGTTCGCTTCATTCATTGAGAGAAAATGTGCGCCTTTGGGGTTTGTAGTCTTTGTAATTACGTATTTTCACAGTCTTATACCTCAACGGTTTCACATCAAACTGTGACTTTTTTTACTTTAAAATGTATATTTTAAATTGACAAACATCTAGGGCTGTAATCAACCAAAGAAATCCTTAGTTCGACCAAGGTCTTGTCCTGCGTGACGATTAGTCGACTAAAAAAAAAAAACGGATGTTTTGATTGAACATTTTTTAAACAATTGTCATAGAGCATTTATAAAACAACAACGAAAAAACATAAATAAATAAAACTATAATAATAATACAATTCTTTGAAAATTAAGTGATTTGTTTAACTGCAAGTGAGGAGCTCTGTCCTTGGTCTATTGACAGTCACAATCGCGCACCTGATCACACCACACGCTACAAAATAATATAACTGCTATAGCTGCCACATAATGAAAAATCCTAACAAAAGCTCTCGTTTATACATGCTGTATTCTTCTTTACTTACAAAGCTATGGGTTAACTTTTGTCCAGCCGATCTGTTAGGCGTTTTAAAACAACAGACAAAATAGCCTAAAAAACTATCTGAAATCTAGGCTCTGTTGTAAGATAGCATATAAGTTTAATTTCGTTTTGTTACATTATTTAGGCTACTTTCAAATGAGTCAAGTGTACAGATAAAAACCTATTAAGAAAACAATCAATTGAGTCAGTATGATAAAGCCGTTAAAAGAGCTGCTCACGTCTTTTGCGCGCTCAAGTTTGATTTCAAATAGGCACGCGATGTGCGCGCTCATAATGGAGCAACAGCGACTCGCCACCGTCGCCTACCTCCACAAAAATGTAGCCAGACAAATGATTTAGATTTCTTGGACATTCTGTCGACTAAAGTAGCGTGAACTGAATGAATACAGCAAAACTACCTACCGGTACATCCCTTACTGAGCGCGAGCAGCAGCGCAGCCAGCCATGCGGTTCCCGAGTGTGTTATGTGTGTGCGCTAAACTGTGGCGCAGGTACAAGAAATAGCCTAAATTAAAGCATTTAAAGATGGGGATAAAACATAGGCTAATTATATTTAGAATACAGTAATAAATAACTGCTTTATAAAGGAATAAATATCAAGGAGTAAATCATTTGAAAATGTATTTCTATTGGCAAAAAAAAATAAAAAAAAATAATGCGACTGGTCGACCAATAAGAATTTCAGTCAACCAAGACGGCATTCAACTGATTAGTCGACTAAACGACTAAAGTGGACAGCCCTACAAACATCATATGTGTAATTCAGGGCACAATTCAAACGAGATCAAAATATTTGTTGTCTCTCGCCATTGACTGACCATACAATATTTTCGAAATCAAGGTCCCATGGTGGTCGACTGGAAGGGGAGGGACTTAGGCTTTCTATAGAGCATGTAAGAGTTTCTTTACAAAGTGGCATCACCAACTACTGGCCTGGCAGCGTAATAATGTTTGAACATGTTTGCAGATTGCAAGAACGGTCTGTACAAAACTTTTCGAAAACACAAATTAACAACTTTTCTGTTTAAACATCCCTTAAATTGAACTGAATAATAATTCTATTGTCTTCTGTCGAACTGCTTTATAGTTTCATAATTGATTTCTGTTTATTACTGTGGAGTTGCTTTGAAACAATCTCTGTATTGTATAAAAAAGCCCCACATAAATAAAATGTGACTTGATATGAGCATATTTAAACTCAACATAATTAATCTATGCATTTAGCAGATGCTTTTATCCAAAGCGACTTACAAAACAGGAAAAAAAAGATAGAGTTTCACTAATGTCAAGTCACAAATTGGAAGCAACAGCAAATGAAACCTGAAATCACATTGTCCCCCTCATTACCGTCCTAAACAGTTTAAAAACAGAGCCGGCCGATGACCAGAGCAGACGCAGTCTTTCCACGAAAGGCTGGACGTGGGGGTAATAATGCAGCCTCCCCGGTCCCGCGAGACCGTCTGGAGGATGGCTAACAGATGACAGCTGCGCGGCTCTCGTCTGTTCAGCATCAGAGCGCTTCACCCGCGAGGACGGTGCCATGCTGTCGGCCGGAAGAGCCGGTCCCCTCACCTGACGGTTCTGCAGCCGTACAGCACACTTTTAATTTCACAACTTCTAATACAGCACCAAAGGCCATAAAAATAAATCCCGTCATTATTTCTAAAATAGCGAAACCGCAAAGGAGGTCATCAAAAGGTCAAGCGCTCATTACTTACGGCAAAAAAAGCCATCCTGCACCACACCGCCCCAATAAATAAATAATCTGCAGATCTTCGCACACAGGGCTTTAACCTTGGAGGACGCATGTGGAAAGTTTGCGTTCTGGCAACGTGGGTTTCAAATGGGTTTCCCACCTGGAGCATCCGGTACATCATTCAGAAAGTCATTATTTATTGAAAATTAAATATCTAATGAGGCCCTGAAGCTTTTCTGCACGACGACTGTGATCGTATAACAGAAGAGAAAGCCATCGAATCAAAGCCACAAGGGCGAAAGCGCTTGACTTTTCCTTTATATCATTAACCCCACATCCCACTGAGTGTTTTTTCCTTCCACTGTCCTACAAGTCATGACGAGCAGTTTGCACGTACGGCTGCCAAAGCATATTTTGCTTTTAAAATTTGAGGACAAGCCTGGAGAAAAGTCTGACTGAAGACATCTACGTCAGAAACGGAGGAGAAGACGCTGAACGTGAAGGTGGTAACGGGCCATTTTTCTTGTTTCCTGTAGTTATTTTTCCACCTTCGTTGTACAAAAACATGCATCAAATACCAATAACACAATGAGGAAAAAAATGCCCATGTAAAATAAGAGATACAAGCTCTGTTACAAAACCTAGTGTGTTGCCTACATAGGGAACATTAAGGAAATATAAACATCCAGTCATCAGTCACTCACTCTATTGTCATTTTGAACATGTAGGATCTTTTTCTTCTTCTGTGATTTTGGCGATTTAACATGTTGAAATAAATAAAAAAAATATAAATTTTATAAAATATGGAACCCTGTTTTAAATCTTTATGACTAACTTGTGACTAAATATATCCTGGGCGTGAATTATTATTATTTTTATAATATATATATATATATATATATATATATATATATATATATATATATATATATATATATATATATATATATATATATATTTATATTTTTACTTTGAATGTGTAAAGGATAAAAGTGCAGACAGTGTTTTTTTTCTTTTATGCCTTTCTCTTCAATGATTTAATGTACACTTTTCTTTGTCTGTACAATAAAAAAAATAAAAAAAAAAATTGAGATATATCAATATGACTATAAAATAAAATACAATTATTACAATTATTGTTAAAAATAATGATTATTATTACTACATAAAATATTAAAAGAGAAACAAAACAAGCATTTTATAATATTATTTATCATCATATTTTGTTTTACAGTACTAATGCAAAATTACATATTTATGGATCCTTAATTTCTTCATTTTCAACCAACGAACTTTTATTTTGACGGAAAACCCACAAAAAAGGAAATCATACACTCAAAAAAGTGAACGAAGAAGGTTGTGCACTTTACATAATATATTTATATTTAGCTTACTTATAATGATTGTGTTTTTTGACTTGAAATGTTTTTTTTTCTATTAAGGTCTATGTAATTATGTCTCAACTTAACAGTACAAAATCCTAATGTGTTGTCTAAACACAAACCATTTATGTTAACCAGCATAGTGTGAGCCAATTTGTATATGTACAATTTAAGTTTACTTAATCCATTTGTGTTCAATTACAAAATTGATTTGTGTTGCATTAACTGAAACTGGGCGGTGCTTTTTTAGTTCCCAGCATGCTTTGCATATGGTTGAATTAAGAAAGAATGTTAAATGTTAAAATTAAGTGTTATTTTATCTTTTTTTGAGAAATTTAGAAAAGGCAAAGATGAAATAGTGTGTAATTGTGTTTAATGTTAAATTACATTGGAATTATTAGAACTATTTACATTAAAATGGGTTACCACTGTGGAGAAGAGTGGAGCAGTTTGTTTGTTTGAAGAAACATGTAAAACTTAACATTTAAGATGCTAATATGTGCTTGCTGCTAGCAAATAGCTTGCTATAATCTATCAATTTTATTATGAGTTACTAAAAATAAATTAAATATTAATGGATTAATGAATATAAAAAAAATACCAGGAAGCCTTTAAAAATTCACGTTGAGACTACTTAAATTGGGTCAGTTAAAATTACTTAATTTCTAAGTTTTATGAACAAATTATGTTTGTTTAACAATCCAGTTATGTGGAACCTGTTGACGAAATAAAATTAAAGCCAACATATAATTTGAGTGTATGCGTGAGTAAATGATGAGAATCAAAGAAATACATCAAAAAGAAAATGAGAAATGTTGCCTTGCAACTTACAATTTTATTTTATTTAAAACAATTAAAATGTTTTTTAGAGTGATTGGCGTTTTTTGTGTGTGTGTGTGTGAATCACAAGGTTTCTGCCTACACGTAGAGCTTTCCAAATCAATCTCTTGTGATGTTTCGTTCAGGACGCTGTCGGTACGATGTCGGCAGCTGACTAGGTTTCGAACAGCTGTAGTCGTGGGATCTTCAAATGAAGTCTAGCTCATCTCCTTCCTGTAACTGAGGTAAACATTCATGCGTTCTCCATATCTCCATTCATGTCCTCACAGAGACCGAGGCAGCCCCGCTGGCAGTTGGTTTCAATCAGGTCTTCTGGCAGGATGCATGCTGGCCCAACTGGGAGTTGTGCTGAAGACCGGATGAAAAGGAAGTCCTAAAAACTGTGGAACGACAGGTGGCTGCTTTGGCTGCTCTCGAAGAAGAACACGAAAAAAAGCCAGCTTTCCAACGCCTACCCCCCACCTCCACACACCTGCAAGAGACCGCAGCCTGGGGTCCCGTTTGCTCTGTCTGACCGGCACGCGATTTACCCGAGCGCCTCCTCCCGTCTGACCCTCCACCCCTGGCCCTCTGGATCAACATTCCCCTCAGACTAAGAAAAACACATCCCCGCTTCTCCTTAAATAGACTATTAAAAAGAAATTTCCTGCTGACAGCGGCACGTCAGGCCAAGATTCCACATAATTTACCGGCGATCTGTCAATTTTATCAGCCTATTGATTTCAGCGGAGCGCGCTGGGCTGAAAGAAGACCTTTGTGTCCTTGGACAAGAACACTTTGGAAATCAATTCATCCTCAGAAGACAACTGAGACGATTCAATCCATCCCAGAGCTTTTGGACAACAGCCCGGAGGAGAGCTGCGCGTTTGCTGATCGATATCATTTCATTCTGTGACAACTTACAACACCATGGCCAGAAACAGACTCTACACTGAAAAGACTGAACTGGCACTCTCATATCATGGTGGCAGCAACAATTTCAGCATTAAAGAGGGCGATAGAGTTACCTTCAGGTAGTCACTAACATTAAAACAATATTATGAGTTCAGTCAGTGCAAATTACGCTCTGAATAGTGTAATACTCAATTGAGTATTTTACCCATTCATATTCCCCCAATGGGATTATTTTTAAAAAAAGTGAGTGTTAAGAGTTACAAGAGCTGATCAAACCAACAAGAGATGAATCACAACATTACAAACTTTTTAAAAGTAATAAGTCAAAAAGACAAAGTTCAAGACTTAATGTCTTTAAATCTCTTTACACATAGGGGTGTAATAGTAAACATATTCATATCCGAATATTTTTGGTATGGCACGCATGTGTACCATACGAATAGTGTCGTTTTAAACACTAAAAAAATTCTCTGTGTGGAAACCATATTTTAAAGGAGTAGTTCACTTTTAAAAAAACTTTTGCTGATAATTTACTCACCCCATGTCACCCAAGATGTCCATGTCTTTCTTTCTTCAGTCGAAAGAAATTAAGGTTTTTGATGAAAACATTCCAGGATTTTCTCCATATAATGGACTTCAATAGGGTCCAAACGGTTCAAGGTCCAAATGAGAGTTTCAGTGCAGCTTCAAAGGGCTTTAAACGACACCAGACGATGAATAAGTGTCTTATCAAGCAAAACGATCGCTCATTTGAAAAATAAATACAAAAGTTTACGTTTTATAAGCACAAATGCTCGCCTTGTTCTGTGATGTGCTGTTCATGACTCTCCTGTTTGAACTCGATCATCAAACTCGTTCCAGTCATGACTCGAAGGGTCCTAGATAGGACCCTATATTTATCGTCTGGTGTCGTTCAAAGCCCTTTGAAGCTGCACTGAAACTGTCATTTGGACCTTGAACCGTTTGGACCCCATTGAAGTCCATTGTATGGAGAAAAATCCTGCAATGTTCATCAAAAACCTTAATTTCTTTTCGACTGAAGAAAGAAAAAGACATGGACATCTTGGATGACATGAGGGTGAGTAAATTATCAGCAAAGGTTTTTAAAAGTGAACTACTCCTTTAAGCTTCTACTAGACTTCCATCATCCTTACCCTATCAATTCCAGTCCTATTTCTATATATACAAGTGACAAAAATCCCAAAAATAATGATAAATGTGTACAAATATGAATGAATCAATAATAAAAGAGAGGAATATGATATTGCGCAATCCTCTGCTCTAGGTAGTGGCTTCTGAGCCGCTTCTCCCTTCTCTCACACACACACACAGGAATACATTCGTTCAGTTTACGGCTCCAAATAGCTTACACGTTTGCTCTGACTCCTGCCAGAGGGAGGAATTATTGGCCCGACTCTGATCTGGAAGGTACGGCGTGGGTGTGAGGACTGTGTGGGGACCAATGGCTCCCGGTGGGATACAGCCCTTAAATCCCCCCTTTACCTTTCTGCATGTGCAACAGAACACCACCCACATTCACCCCAGTCTAATTTGATAAATCTAAAGAGCGGCTCGATCCAATGGATCCGGGGGAACAAAACCGCTCTTTGTATTTTAATAGTGCAGACGTTTTTGTAAAAATCCATGCCCGTGTCTGCTGAAGCACAAAACATATTAATCATTCTCTTCCTGAAACGCTGAACCAAATGGCGTGCTGGGGGAAAGACAAAGAGAAGCATAGAAACTACATGAACAACAGACGCCGGCGGTGCTTTTTGCAAGATAACACCTTGGGCCAACAATGTACGGAACTCTGGAAAAGTTCAAAGGTCCATCGGACGAGCTAAATGCACTGTACTTCCAACACTTTAGACGTTGACTTCCGTTAAGGAAGTTTTGGTGGCAATGGTACCTAGAAATTAGGAATGCATAATTTTGGGGGGGGAAATGTAAATGAATGAAATTGGGATTTTCTTACAAAAAAATTGTGACTGATGTAAATTATAATTTAACCAAATTCCAGATTTGCTGTGGTAATTTGTAGGTCCACACAATCATATCAATATGGCAATAAAATAATAAAAATTATTGATGATATCAATTTCAATTTAACCATTATTAATTAAAAAATTATAAATCCAGGCAAAATAATAAATAACTATTGTAATATTTCACTGTAAAAGTGAAAACTTTTAAATTACAACTTTATCTTATAACACTAAAATGTCTCATATCTTCATGTCCCTGAGCAAGACACTTAACCCCTAGTTGCTCCAGAGGCGTGCGACCTCTGACATATATAGCAATTGTAAGCCACTTTGGATAAAAGTTTCAGCTAAATTAATAAATGTAAATTTTCAAAAGCTAACCTATCCATCAGATTTTGATTTGGCAGCCCTTAAAGGGTTTCTTTTATTGATAAGCCTTCTCATTACGAGTATAGGAAGATACTTGGCACATGATGCGGAAACGAGCCGCTCTGGGATGCTGCAAACACCAGCGAAACGCAATGCCGCGCTTTACCCTGAAACATGCAACGAATGTCATAATCTATTGAATTAAATTGAAGACTTAGAGTCCGATAACACCAAGCAATATCACAATCTGAGTTTTAATTTGTTTAATCGTGCAGCCCTACTGGAAATACTACTAGTCGTATAAGTCCCTGTTTACACGAGAACCCTCGCGGGTAAAAACATTTGATCGGATGTGCCTTTCGTTTACACGGCAAAGGCGTTTTGGGAGCTTAAAACGCAAAAAAATGAAACCAACCGCCAGAGAGGAAATCTTAAACGCTCCCCAGCCGCGTTCCCGTGTAAAGGGTAAAACGCAAAAGTATGCTTGGCAGTGAAGGTTGTACGCGGGCGCACAGATTTGGACATCGCCACCAAGCCGCCTGGAGTGCATACTACATTGAATTTCACGCAATTTTGCGTGCACCGTATGCACACGGATTTACCCTCCCAAAACCATCGTCTAAACGCTGGAATAAAAAGTGATAATGCAACGCCACATTTGCGTTTTCTCTTCAGAATCGTTTCCGTGTAAACCCAGTAACACATTTCAGTAACCCATTTGCTTCGTGGGTTCATTTTGAAAGCTGGTGTGGTAGAAAGCAAGCAAAGAAAGTGAATGATGGGAAAGTAAACCAAGCAGGGTTTTCATTTCACTTGGCGTATGGCGAGCAGACCAAGACATAGAAGCAGTACGAAGTGCCGAATGCTCAGCAGAACACTGAGGGTCAAAGGTTGTGGTGAGTTCAGGCTTCAAATGGTGTTGGTCTGCCAAGGATGAATGGACACAAACCCCGGTTCCTGTTTCATAAATTGATGTGAATTTGCTGCTGGAACGGAGAGCCAAGACCTCCCCACTATGTCCACTTGGAATGGCGAACTTTGTGAAAGAAACATCGTACAGGAGAAGTGTGTTGACGGCTTTGATTAACTTAAGGCATCCAGGAGCTTTTCAACTATGTTTCATTCCCGAAGCCCTGTGGACAGAGGCAATCTCCAAATGTACATTCAAGCCGAGGATACAGTATCCGGCGACAAGGGGAAAGCGGTAATGATGGATTCGGATGAAAATCTCTTCCTCAACCGAGTGTCTTGAAACACTTCAGTGTCCATTAAATTGGGATTGGTTGGTTAATTGGCATTTTGACTGGCTATCTTCATCATGGCCAGTTGAAATACTTGAAAAAACTATATATGGTTTTTAAAGTTTTCTTTGGATAAATACTATGAAATAGGTTCAGGGTTAAGTCTTTGCCGATTAACAATTTCTGAAGAGAACTTAAAGAGCCCCTATCATGGATTTTTGAAAATGACTGTTCATGGAAGGGAATGAAAACATCCTGCAAAGATTTATATCTGAAAAGTGCACCGTATATAAAGTTATTGTCTTTCAAAGTGAGAGTCGACTCTGAGTCTATGAAATGAATTGTTTTTGAAACGAGTCATTAGCTGTTTCGTAGTGACTGATAGATATGAAACATTAGCTCATTGGCCGCTCCCAACAACTGCCCAGGGACGAGCATGTGAAGAATCAGTGGTTAAAGTTCATTTTTGCAACGATACCACAACAGTGTAGCCCGAACCTTGTGTTCTCATCATTTTAATGTTCGAATCATTCAAAAACATAAATGAATCAAATGTGGATTCGCAAGCCGGTTGTTCCTGAAGGAGGGCTCAGTATCCAGTAAATAATGGATCAGGTTCGCAATCTGTAAGTATTATTAATGTTTGCTGTTATGTTTTCTGTAGCATGCACAATATAGTTATATTTTGTTGTGTGTTGTCTACACTCCACGCAGCTTCTAAGCGGGGTAAAGTTAGTTTTGTTTTTGATATTCCCCAGATATTCACTGAAAAATGGCAATTATCTCCTGAACGACTTAGCCAAAAGTTATTTAAACCCCATTGCCGCTAAAAAGGCAAGGCCAACAACGTTTCACAAGCTTAATTTTCCATATTTTCACTCTATATAATAAGCACTGCCCCTCAAAAGCCGCCGCAATGTGAGTTTCGCAGTAAGGGACCGTGTGGAAAGTGCACTTTTTCTGACACGTTTGTTCATACACTGTATACAATTTCAACACGCTATAACCCATTAATGGTTGATGGGCGTTCAATTTCCGACAATCTTTGCCAACGGTTTACCAATAACAACTGACTGGGCCATTTGACCAATCGCCGCAGATTCACATCACTCAAAGAAGGTGTTTGGGAAAATGAACGTCGAACGAATCATTTGGGAGTTGTTGAGCAAATCAGGTAAAAATAAATGCATATTATTAAGACAAATAAAGTGTTTATCCTTGCATGCACGTTAAACTGTTTTTGGGAACTCCCAAAACAAAAATAGAAACATTTCAAATGCTATGATAGGGGCTCTTTAAACCCATCAGAGTGGGAACCTCCAATGGAAAGAAAGTGACATCGGGGAAAGGTAAACCGCTTCCCCCTAACTGAGCAGCATTGGGTCGTCATCATGCTGTGCTGCAACTTATAGATCCAGCGATACATGGAAAGGCTGTCAATCCCTAGCAAGGATGGGGTTGGGAAATGGGGTTTCTTCCTGAAATTACCCTCTAAGAGCCCAGAACTGCTAAAATTCAAGCTTTTTTTCCCTGCCATCAGATTGACCGCAATCATTTGAGATCCCATCTGGAACTCATCAGGCAAGCGTTTGGAAATGGCCCAATCATGAAATTAAACTTTGGGATTACCAAAATTTAGAGAGCAAAGCAAATAAAATTCACCTCGAGATATGTGCTCAGTGTCTCGGGTTTCCGAGGAGTGGGTGGCACGGATCCCGGAGGGGGAGGCTGGGTTCCCTCTTAACTCTCCAACAATCTGGACACCTGACCAGTCGGCATTACAGGTTGTGTTTGTTTTACTTTGGACGGGAAAGCAAACAGGGCTCTTTCTTCAGACAGCGTGGGCCGAATACGTTCTTAAATCTCCGGGTGGAAACGACAAAGCCAGTCCTTACCTTCCTGAGTGAGATTCGACCACCTGAAGAAACTCTCTACACCACAAAACCTCCTGAACATGTAATTACTCTGACATCATTTGGGACTGGAGGAAATCGCTGAACTAGATCCATCAAATGCTCACCCATGTCCTTCAGCAACAGCATTATAAATCCGACCACATATATGCAAATATCCGGCGTGCAAATAAAACCTCCCAATTAAAACAAAACAGTTGCCACGCAACCACTGAGGTCAAGAAAAGTTTTCGAAACGTGCCTGATTCTACATGGTTGCAAAGGATGTAAAGTTTCCTGCGCTCATGACAGCTCCTCAGTGGGTCACTGGACCGGAATCTGGAATCAGTCAGTCGATGTGATTAGCAGACGTGACCTCGATCCCGCTACCTGTCACTAGAGCTTTACGTTAGAGCCCGGAGAGAGGGCCATTCTGACAAACCTCAAAAGAGAATCACTCATCCATGGCTTACCGCACACTGGAAATAAGATTTCAGCCGTGTGCCTGCCGAGCAGAGCAGCAGAAACAGCGCCCTCAATGGGACGTGCGCACACACTGCAAACTGACTTTCTGAAAAGGCAAATTTAGCACTATGATTATAAAAATGTTTAAAGCAGGGTTGTACAAATACTAATATTTAAAGCAGGGTTGTACGAATATTTAATATACTGAATATTAAAAGCAGGGTTGTACTGACATTCAGTTGAATTGAGAAATGAACTTTTACATTTTATTTAAAAAAATGTTTACAGTGGATGCAGAATTGCATTTTCAATTTGAATGTAACGTACAATTAAAATTCTTTTCACAAATATATATATACTCACTTTTTTGACAAGCAGACAGATAGATGTCATTTTGTATGAATACTAATATTTAAAGCAGGGTTGTACAAATATGAAATATACTAATATTAAAAGCAGTGTTGTATGACATTCAGTTGAATTGAGAATGACATTCATTTTATTTGAAATTTACATGTGTAAATTTGAATGTAACGTACAATTAAAATTCTTTTCACAAAAAAATTATATATATATGTATGTATGTGTGTATATATATATATATATATATATATTGTGTAAGAATTTTGTGTGAAATATTTTTCACAAAAAATATTTATTAAAATATATATAAAATTTTGTGTGAAATATTTTTCACAAAAAAATATTATTAAAAAATATTTATTTATACATATATCTTTTTGACAGACAGATAGATGTCATTTTGTATGGAGATGGATGAAGTCACTGGACAAATTGTGGTTTATAATCACATGATGGATGATGATGGATATTTAAAATTCATCATCATGCGGGATGTATCAATACAGACAGCTTCATTCGCTTTCAAATGTAGTTCATCTTTTTTCAAAATCACTACTGCTAAAATATTAAAGCTAGAACATAAACCTATTAGTCAACCTATTAGTCAGAGTCACAGGCTCAAAAAATACAAACTTAATTAACTTGAGTGTTAATTTTAAAGCTTCAAACTGACGCTGTACACCAAAACAGTCATGTGTCGATACCAAACTATCGAAACCCATCCGGTTCATCCATGATCAGAAAAATGACAACGTCACTACACAGGTCAATCTGGATTTCATCACAAATCTCCCATCAAATTACTCACTTTACCGCCTGTTGCAAACTCAAAACACACACACATCTTTCCAGGCTACTGTGCAGGTCTCAGTCTTTGAGAGTGGTAGCTGTTGGCCGGCAGGAAGCTGAAGCCGCGGCTGGGAGCCAGAGCCCCTTTCCCCTTAATTCCACAATGTGTCTTCATTCATCTCAAAGAGCACATGGAAAAGCCATTGCGGGGGAAAAGCCCCTTCCTGCCGGCTTGGTCGTCGGACAGACGCTGCACTCTCGCGTATCCCTCTCCACTCGGCTAACAGGAAATAGCCCTTTATTACAAAGGGGGGACATGAGGATGAAAAACAGGGGATTTAGAAGTCTGGAGTTTTATTTGTAGACAACTTGTGTTGAGAGCAGCGAGAGGACGGAGAGGCAACCCAATCTGCCGTCCCCAGACAGGGGGGGCTAATTTAGCGACGCCAAATGGCCGCGGGACCACCGCCGATCTGTGAGGCGCACGCAGAGATGCCTGACAACACCGCTGAGATCAGGCCCACAAACTCCTTCAAAGAGGGATGCCTGAGGGGTAAAAGACAAGACTGACAAGCTAATGAGATTCACACCTTCTCATCTCCATGTGAGACGACCCAAATGAGTACAAATTATAAGAGACACACTGTGCTAGCAATGCATTCATATCTGATGCAGAGCAGTGGGAAATAAAGTCTATTTTATCTAGTGGGATGAAGAGAAAGGTCCAGGATTATAGAATAGTCGGCTAGTCAGTTTTTAGGCAACTAGTTGTGGCCATTTCTATTGATCATGGATGTTGTGTATTGTTCATCTAGATTTAGCTTTGATGTTTTTAGCTGCAGTGATTTAAAGAGGATGAAGTTCCAGAACTACATTTAAATGTCAACTTTATAGAGAGGATTTCACCATATGGAACGTGTGTTGTGTTTTCAGTGTGCCAAAGTGATGACGTCACTTTGTAGGACAACTCGTAAGTTAGCGGCGAATGGTTTCCCTCTGGTCGAAAAGCTATGCATTTTCCCCATAGACTTCGGAAAATCGCAAAAAATAAGATTGTGTTCAACAAAGAGTTGTGACCCTTACACGTTTTGTCTATCAAGATAATTACAAGTTAATCCAAAATGTATACATTTTGAAGCCTATATAAAGTTTAAAAAACACAAGCAGACACAATAAAGTTTAAAAAAACACAAGTAGGTTATAACTGGTGTGTTTTATGTCATAGATCAAAACATGAAAATATTTAGAGGCTTTGTTCACCACAGACCTTATTTCAGGCGATTTAGCAAAAACCCATAGACTTTAGAGCGACGGAAGAGCTAAAATGCTAACTAGCTTCCGCGTTTGGCCAACAAAGTGACGTCATAACTTCGGCACTCTATAGTCCAATGGTATTCGGTACAACTCATCAAAATGAAAAATGATTGGCACATGAGCACTGCAATATTTCCATTCAAGTTTTTTTGTTAATAGCAATTTTCACAATGATTATAATTTCAAAGCAGCTTTAAGATAACATTCAGCATGACAATAGCTACGCTTCCATACAAATTTGTGAATAACTTAAGAAGAAAATTGGAATATCGCACAAAACTTTAGCGAATAAAGCACAGTTTCCATCCCAAATGCTCAAGAAAGCAAAATAGTCATTTCTAGTGAAACAGGCACAAAATATCAACTAATATTTGGTGCAACTAGAGGAGCCACTGTGGCTCTTTTTCCTACATCCTAATGTTTGAGAATGCAATTCATGCGGTAAATGTGTTTTAATCAAAGTATACACACATAGGCTTATCTTCGTATCGGATTTTTTTATAAATCCACCTCAATTGAGCAAACAAGTTTTTTTTTATGTGGATCTTGGCATTTCTATTTGCGATATGCCAAAATTAAAAAAAAAAATTGTGGAGACATAGCTAGTGATAAATTTACTGATATATATTTTTTTTTTTTTACTGATATATATATATATATATATATAATAAGAAATCATAAAGAAATATAAAGAAATCATATCAATTTTATATTTATTAATGCTTTTGAATTTTAAGAACTTAAATATTTGGTAATAATTGGTATGTTACGGTTTGACCGCTTTTGTAAATTTGCAGATTGCAAAATAAAAGTTTCTTTTTGTTGACTAAAATTATAAAACAGCTAAAGGGTAAAATGGACTAAAATAAATATTGCAGGACACTTTTTTCAAAATACGAAAACCTGAAAAGCATAAAACTGTAAAACTTTAGTTCTTCACAATATCTGATAAAAGCTCCACAATAACACAAAAAGACATAAAGACAAAGTAAATAAGCTCAACTTTGATTTAAGGTCATCATTAAACTAAAAGAACTAGAGGAAGCCTCCAAAGACAACGAAAATGTAAAAAAATGTAAGTACTTTTACATTCTGGATGAGATGATAGTACTCATCATTTCTGATGCGTTCTGAAGGACTACGAAGGGGCATTAAAACTCACTCTGACATGGGGTATCGACCCAAGAACAATAACACTTCTGCAAAACATTCCTGGCCGGAAGCAGATTGCCAAGAACAGTTTTGGATGGCTGCTGTGTTTAGGTTGTACGGCCTGGCAAATTATCCAGACCGCATCGATGCCAAGGTTCAACGGTTTTCAATGATGCATGTAAATTAAAGAGCTGAAGAGGAATTCTTTAATGGTCCTCGATGTAAATATGAGACGTTACAGAGCTCCTTACTGCAGAGGTGCATCATGGTCTCCCTTTGAAACAGCCAACAGAGACATTACAGAAATGCGGTAACGTCTTACAGGCGTAAGGGAATGTATCAAATACTGCGGTTGAGACACTTCCAGCCCGAGGAACAGGACAAAAATCTTTTTCCTTTACATGAAATATTACACAACTAACCATATTCCCCTCTACGGAACAATGAAGTAATCATGCCTGTGCAAACGTAGCACAAAAAGCCACCGCTATATTTAAACAGACCATGAGATTCTTCATTTCTGAAATCATCTTTAGTCTACTTGTCATTCAGCATCATGTCATCAGGCAATAGATTTACATTATTGTTTCTTCAACTTTAGACTAAGGTTACACTAAAGTACTACTTTGTCTTATAGCCTGGTCTGGGTGAATACTCGATTCTGATTGGCTGCATGGTGTCTATTTAAAAGTGATAGAGGACACCTAGTAAAGGAGTTCTGGTGAAACTGACCGTTTACCGTTCGAAATTAATAAATAAATGCGCTACATAAGCTGCGAGTAACCATAGCAACAGGCAGTCAAAGTATCCGTTTACAATTTATTGTATCAAAACAATCAACTATTCAGATGTTATACTATGCCTAACTATGGAAGCTTGTTTCCACCACAGAATGAAAAAAATTTAAATAAATAATTGTGACTTTTTTATCTCACAATTGCGAGATATAAAGTCAGAATTCTGAGAAATAGTCGAATTGCAAATATAAAGTCAGAATTCTAGAATAGTCAATTGCGAGATATAAGTCGCAATTCTGAGAAATAGTCGCAATTCTGAGAAATAAAGTCGCAATTCTGAGATAAGTCAATTGAGAAATAAAGTCAATTGCAAGAAAAAAAGACAAAATTGAGACTTTTTATCTCACAATTCGAAACTATTTCTCAAAATTGTGAGTTTACATCTCGCAATTCTGACTTTAACACATAATTGCGAGTTTATATCTCTGAAATTCTGACATCTTTTCACAGAATTGTGAGATATAAGCTCGCAATTGCGAGTCAGGCCAATAAAAAAAAAAAACTTTTTTCCCTCAGAAAAGTTTATCTCTCACATTTCTGACTTTATAACGTGCAATTGTTGCTTTATATCATGCAATTCTGAGAAGAAAAAAAGGTCCGAATTTTAAGATAAAAAGTTGCAAACACCTTTTTTATATTTTATTCTGTGGCGGAAACAAGCATCCATACCCAACAGTTTGATTTAATTACAGGTAAAAATAAATGAATAATATTAATAAAAAAAGTTTAACACCCAAAAGCTAGACAAGCCTAACTTACATAGAAAAAACATCTTGTAAGTTAGCTAAATCTGAAGGGTTCGACAAGCTGAGCGGACTATAAATATCACAGGTTGCTAAATAAACCGTACAGGCGTAACCAAGGAAACCAAGTTATTGTTTGTAAAAACTTGTAAAACTAACTGAAATATAAACTAATGTTTTAAAAATGTGTTATTTGGGAAGTGAACATGGTATAAGCGGGTTAATGTCCATTGTCTAGGTATTAGTGGACTTACGGTGGAGGCAACCGTTCACGCCTCGCCATCATTCATTAATACCTGACAATGGACATCTCGATGGGCATTAACCCTTAACTCAATTTAATGTGATGACACACAAAAGGTAAAACTTGACATTTTCCCATCATTTCGGTTTCTGGGAAGATATGATGGTATTTCATACAGTGTGTTCACAAAGACTCCAAAAATCCCTTGAGAAGTCAAATTATACATTTGTTATGCATCCAAATAAAGGTCAAAAGAGTTGAAAGTCAAATGGCCATCTGGAAACAAATGATAGGAGGACAGCATGCAAAGGACACATCGCAACAGATGCAGGTGAACCAACAACACCTGGACACAATGCTGATATTCAAGTCACTCAACTGGAAAATGCAAGTGAATGGAAATAAGAGTTGAGCGCAAACACTCTTCCATGGATTTTACATCACCTGAAAGGGATTGGGGATCAAATAGTCTGAGACTACTAGTGAAAATGCTTTAACTTTGCATGTAAATATCTTTGTTGATTGCAAATCTGAGTGAAAGGTTGCATTGAAACATGGAATTACAAAAAAGTTTCAATACACCCACTTTTCAACAAAAAAAAGTGTTTCCATGGTAACCATCGTACTCAGAAAAATGATATTACTAATGTACATCCATACAAATGGATGAGATCTTTTGCAAACAGTGAAAACATTCAGGATTTTGGTTTTATTGTTAAATCTAAATGGCTGTAATGGCCAATATCGCAGAGGCAAAGTACCAAATACATTTAGCATGTCACATTTTTATAGGGCAGTGTTTTCTTTAGATGTGCAGGCCACAGAAAGCTACGGAAAAACAGCTTTCAAACCCAATGGACAGAGTTTAGATGATTGTTCTTGTCCTGGGCAGATTCTTACCTCCTCATCAGACGTGTCGTGGTCGCACTCTGTCCACCTGTGAGGGAAACCTTGAGGCCGCCGTCTCTGTCGGACACACTCTCTGCTCCACCCTCCTTCCCAGCCACTTTCTTCTTCTTCTTTTTCTCCTTTTCCTTTGAATTTTGGCCAGAACTCTAAAAAAAAAATGAAAAAACATTAGTTGTTACCAAAACCTCAGCTTGTGTACTCAAATACAAACAATTGTTGTCTATAAACAGGACTACAAATACATTTTTTTTTTATAAATGTTTTCTATAAAATGGACTATATAAACTAGAAGGATATAAATGTCTTGATCTCTCTTTTTTGAGAGAATGCCATATCCTCTATTTTATTGAAAATTTTAATCTGACATAATCTAAAAATCAAGATCAAAATCATTACTGTTCACTGTATTTTACTGTAATTAATATATTTATACACTAAATGGCTGTATTTGTTGTAGGGCTGGGCAACGACAAATTGCATCCAAAATAAAAGTTTGTGCTTGCATAATATATGTATGTGTACTGTGTATAATTATTTTGTATATAAAAATTCACACACGTGCATGTATACATTTAAGAAAAATGTGTTAAATATATAATATATTAATATTTAACATAAATTATGTATAATATATATATATATATATATATATACACACACACACATATACTCAGCATATTCATGCAAATATTTCTAAAATATATACATGCATGTGTGTGTATTTATATATGCAAAATAATTATACACACTACACGCACATATTATGTAAACAACACACTTTTATTTTGGATGCGATTAATCACCGATTAACCCTTTGCCCAGCCCTAATTTGTTGTACTCTATACTTTATCCAGATTTCAATAAAAAAAAATGGTATGACATTAATTTACATTAAAACAATTCTAAACAAGAATCTGCATTAAAATAATCCAAATTTAAATGTTATAAAAAATTAAAAAAAAACTACAACATAGTAAGTTTCATTATTATTTTGTTCCATAACTAGAAACAGTGCAACACACTTTATTTTTATAGTGTCACACCATGTAACACATCTTATATTTACTTATAGTAAACAGTAAAGTATGCGTAATTACTGGCAACTAACCTTAAACCAAACTAACCTAACTTAAATTATAAAGTAAGTACATATTTTTATCATGTGGATAATTACGCTGTAAAAAGGGCACTTTAAAAAATACGGTAAAAATTTATTTTACTGTAGTTAAGTATTATAACTCAGTATGTAAACTGTAACAATGAGTGTAATTATATATTTTTGTAACTAAGCGTTTATCATATCATTTCTTAAACAGGAAACTACAGCCAGTGTGCAATAGTAAGTACACATGGCACAGGTTTACTTTATCAGAGTAAAAAATAAAGAATAAAAGTCATAAAACCCTGCTAATTAGTGGAATTCCCTATTTTTATAGACTCAACGGTTGGGTTTGTTCATATCTGACCCAAATATGGCTTGAAACAACCCAGCATTTTAGTATTATGAATCAGCTATTATAGGAATGTGGTTAAATGTCTTTAGCTCTGAGACGTATATGTCCTTTACATATATTTGTTTTTGTATGCATTTCTGTATACTGTGAACATAGTTTAAAAAAGATATTCAATTGCACTTTTACAGCCAATGCAGCAGAAGTTTACTTGTTAGAAACTTAAATAGCCCAAACTGACTAAAGCAACCACAATATAGTAAAAGTGCATCCATTGGGCTAAATCCAACATTTTTTAAAACACTCATTTCATGCTGATGTAGAAAAACATCCTTCAGTACAGCATTTTCCAAAGACCCTCTTTTTAACGGCAGCTCCATGTTTCAGATACGCAGTTTATTTCCATTGCGCGCACAAACTTCCTGTGGGTGATTTACACGTGTGCCGTTGACGTAGCAGTCGCCAGAACCTCACATCCTGCCCGAGACGCGGGACATTGGGATGAAAGCATGTTATTTACCACAGCCCATCAGTCATGAGAAGGCCAAACGGACTGAACGTCTCCTGAACAGGGTCGAGAGGAAGAGCAGCTTTGAGCCGCCGCGTCTCCCACGGGCCCGGGACGGGGCAGGTGAGCAACCTGTGCTGATTTACGGCTCCTCAACGTCCCGCTATCTCTTGGACTGCAGAGCTAAGTGAAACACTTCCTCCCTGAAGCCCAGTTAAATCCACATCAAGACGCTCGAGCCCTGCGTTCCTGAATGCCTCGCGCAGCCCGAGGGACGGCCCATTTTTCCGCTAGCCCTGAAGATCTAAAAACAAGCTGAGACACAGTTTCAGGAGAGGAAGAGTTGGGGGAATGACACCGGTGGTTCTGAGTCATTAAACCGCAGGCCAAACCAGGACGTGACCTGTTGGGATAAGCAGCCATATCGAAAATTCACAATCAATCTGCTGCCAAATCAACATTGTGGACTTCTGTCACATTTAGGTTTTCGTTGTGTTCGTTTATTCTTCCTTGCATTGAGTTTAAAAGCATTAAAACAGATGTTTTCTCCGATTTTAACAATATACCACTGACGTTTGTTCATGAACTCAATTCATACGGTGACGCATTATGTCGTAATAACGAGATCTTATGTCGTTAAAACGACATAATTTCTCGTTTTAATGACATAATATCTCGTTTGACCATTATCTCTGTTTTAACGACATATCTTCGTTTTAACGACGGTGACGCAATATGTCGTTAAAACAACATATCTCGCTTTAACGACATGATATCTCGTTTTAACGACATGATATCTCGTTTTAACGACATGATATCTCGTTTTAACGACATGATATCTCGCTTTAACGACATAAAATCTCGTTTTAACGGCATAAATCTCTCGCTTTAACGGCATAAATCTCTCGTTTTAACGACAAAAATCTCTCGTTAGAACGACATAAATATCTTCGTAAACAACATAAATACCTCGCTTAGAACGACATAAATATCTCGTTAGAACGACATAAATATCTCGTTATATTTTATAAGAACGCTAAATGTAGCTTAATGCATATTACAATGTCCCCTTATTATGTCGAAATAATGGAATATTTATGTCGTTATAACGAGATATTTATGTCGTTAAAACGAGATATTTATGTCATTAAAACGAGATATTATGTCGTTATAACAAGATATTTATGTAGTTAAAACGAGATATGTCATTAAAACGAGATCTTATGTCGTTATAACGAGATATTTATGTCGTTAAAACGAGATATTTGTCATTAAATCGAGATATTATGTCGTTATAATGAGATATTTATGTCTCGTTTTAATGACATAAGATCTTGTTATTACGACATAATTGAGGGGAAAAAATAATATGTATGTGGCAGCAATGTCGTCACTGTAAATTCAAACCATGAACTAATTCAACCTGAACCACCTGAAAGTGATCATAAAGTCATAAATTTGAATGCTGTATATGCTTCGTAAAAATTAGCCGTTTATGACTATGTTCTTTTATATTGATGTATATATCAATAAAAATGATTCAATACTCATTCTTCCCCGTTAAATTAAAAATAAAGTCTTCTTTTTAGGCCCTTTCAGAACAACCACAGGAAGAGATAAAGCTGAAAAATATTGAAATATAACAGTTTTTATCTATACATCACCCAGGTGCATTTTGTCAAACATGCAGAGGGACACTCACACGTGAAATGAACACACTCGCTCGTTACCGCAAGAGTCCGGTAATAAAAAGAAGGATGTGTGGGCAGAGAAATCAGCTTTTGACAGATGATTTGACCAGATGATGTTGAAGTGGCCAGAACTGAAGAGCTCACGGTGTGGATTCAGATTAAAAACAAGCTCAAGCTCTTCAGGACGTCTGGCGGCGTGTGGCCGAACGCCAGAACAACCACAAACCCATGTGTGTGAAGATGATGCGGACCAAAGCATGACGACGAGAGATCGAGTCTCGAAAAAAAAAAAAACACTCTCTCTCTCTCTCTCTGATCCTACAGAAATCACTCTAATATGATGATTTGCTGCTCAAGAAACATGTATGATTATTATCAATGTTGAAAATGGTTTTTTATATTTTTATTTCAGGATTCTTTGATGAATGGAAAGAACAGGGCCGTATTCACAAAGAATTTTATCTTCCCACTAGGAGTACTCCTAAATCGCACTAAAATATTTTAGCTAGGAGTTTTCTCTTAAAAGTTATTCACAACGCCTTTCAGACCTACTCTTAGTAAGGAAAAATGACAACTCCTAAACTAAGAGTGAGTCTTCGTTGCTATGGATGACGTCAATTTTCATGCACAAGCTTCCTCGCAATGATCACGGTGATTGGTTGTTAGATGACAGGGCCATCATGCGGAACATAACACAGCAACAAATCATGGAATTACGACATCTATATGTCTGTGTCCTACACAAAATAATAATAATAATAATAAAAAAGTAATGTAATTGAAATGCATAGGCTATATAATGACATGTTTGTGCAGGCCCCAGTGAAGAGTAATTCTAAAAAGGCAGAGAGAGAAAAGTCATGAATGAAATTATTCAAGGTAGCCTAAGGGCCTGCAGTGTTCACTTATCGCGTCTTTTGCGCGCTCAAGTTCGTTATTTTAAATATAGGCGCACGATATGTGCGCCCGTTTTTCCAAGCGCGTCCGTAGGTTTAATTGTCCGTAGGTCACGTGACAAGAACCAACCGGAGCGCAACCACCGGGAGAATGCGGCGCGCCTTGCGTTTTTAGGCGCTATGTGAATGGTACCTAATACCCTAATGAAAACCAACTTGCCTAATAATGAAAAACGACACTTGCATTAACACTTGCTTGGTTAATTGACATTCTTTTAGCCTAACTAGCCTATTTAAAGCAAGGAAATGTTGCTCCTATTGAAGTAATGTAATAGTTGAATGACAGTGGATTATGAACTCGCCAAAATGGAAAAGAAAGCCCAACTGGACGCAGGATCAGTTACTGCTGCTTGCCCAGTTGGTGCTAGGAAAAAAAAAAAAAAACATAATAAAAGTGAAATTCGGCACTGGGATGTCAAGCAAAACTAAGCGTGAGACATGGGAGAGGATTTGTTTGCAGATGAATGCAGTATTCGCTTGTTTTGCGGACCCCGGACGACTGCGAGAGGCGCTGGTGTCGCTACAATCCTTTGTGAATAGGTCTTAGTGAGTTAGGAGTCCTCTCGACTTCTTTTAAGCTGTCCCAGACTTAGGTGCTACTTTTAGGGCTAAAATGCTTTGTGAATTACTTTTAGTGAAAAAAATTAGGAGTCCTAAAGTTAGGAGTGACACGCCCATTATTTTTAGGAGTTGCTCCTAAATTCGCCAGTTAGGAGCTACTTTTAGCTTTAAAATTCTTTGTGAATACGGCCCAGAACAACAAAAGAACAGCTTTTATCTGAAATGGAAAGCTTTTGTTACATTAAACACTACCCTTTAAAAGTTTGGGGTTAATAAGAATTATTGTTTTATTTTTGGGGAGAAAAATAAGAAATCAATACTTCTATTCATCAAGGATGAGTTACATTGATCAAACGTTACAGTAAAGACATTTATAATGTTAGAAAAGACTAATTAAAATAAATGCTGTTCTTTAAACTTTCTATTCATCATAGAATTTTGGAAAAATAATGTGCACAACTGTTTAACATTGAAAGTAATAATGAATGTTTTTGGAGCATAAAATCATCATATTAGAGTGATTTGTGAAGGATCATGTGACACTGAAGACTGGAGTAATGATGCTGAAAATTCTGCTTTTTTCAGAGGAATAAATTACATTTTAATATATATTAAAATAGAAAACAGTCATTTTAAATTGTCATAATATTTCACAATATTACTAGTTTTTTTTAATAAAATAAATGCAGCCTTGGTGAGCAGAAGAGACTTCTTATAAAAAAGTGTGTATATAACTGGACACTACAATATGTGTGCATTATTACAATTATTAAAGTAAATTGCTCAAGCATTGTAATATTATTCCATTGAATGCTACGTAATCAGACAAAGAAACGAACACACTGACAGGTTTTTGGAGCACATCTCACATGCGTTTCAAACCTGCACACACACATATTCATTGGTTTGCACAATAACGTGTTTTTAATGTCTGTTGGCGGGCTGTCCCGGGTTCCGCTCGCGAAGGCCTCGAGTCACTCATTATTTCGTTCTCTTCCTCTGAACTGTGGTTGAGTTATTGAGTGAGTGAGTTACGGACGGAACAATCCGACGCCACTCGGTCGAACATTCACGTTGATACTTTAATGAAGACCGTGGCTACTCAATTAGACGCGTCCCGTCTGGCCCGTCACGTGTGTCAGCGATGGAAGCGGACCAGCCGTGTCTGCAACGCGCGTGCTGTGTGTGGGCGTGCGTTAGAGAAGCAGCCAGTTCGAGGGTAAGATGAGCTCCTCTGGTGTTTTCCTCATCTCCCACCCCCTCACGCGAGCGCCGCTGGATCAGACCCACGGCTGCAGGAAACCTCGCAGGAACCAGTAACGTCTCCGGCAGCCGCATTAACTTCAGCCTGGTGTGCATCAGTCAGAGTCGTGATCCACCTCTCAGAAGACCCGACAAAAGAGCGCAGGGAAAAACACAAGCCGGGGGAGCAGATTAAGAAGTTGAGACAGGAACAATACGTCCCACGGCCTTCGCTGCAGCGCCAGACACAGATTTCAAAGCTCTCGTCAGACACATCCGCTGGTGCGCAACACTTTGGCCCTGAAGCTCACACTGTAGGTGCTGCTGATCCTGACGAATGAGAGCAGGAAGATCTGGAGGAGATCCATGGAGGAAATGTAATGTAAACGAGCCTAAAACTACACTAGTGATAGGCCATGAGACCAGTCATCAGCAACACTCGTCGCCTTGACAGATGCATTAGCTCTTTCTGGAAGTCTGGTCAATGCACAATGTTTGTAAATATGTTTAGAAAGTTCAAGCTGATGATGGCGCAGTGGATAAGATAAGACACATGCCTTTGGTGTGAGAGACCCGGGTTCAAATCCACTGTGAGACACCAATGTTTCCATGAGCAAGACACTAAACCCCTAGTTGCTCAGTTTTGGATAAAAGCATCAGCTAAATGAATAAATGTAAATGTAAGAATCAATGTAACTATTATCCCCGAGGGGCAATTTAAATTACAGCCAGCGGTAACAAATTGTGGTCAACCGATATATGCAGCCGATATTTGGCATTTTTAAAATATTGGTCTCGATAAGTTTTCTGATTGGCCGATGTGTTGGAAGCGGGACTTTTATTCTTGATGGGCGGAGCTGAGAAGAGAAATGCAGTGCCTGATCTGTGATCACACAGCGCTCAATTTAGATTTAAGAAGTTGCCATCTAAAGTAAAGGACCTAAGCATGTTTATTTAGAAGATTTTTTATGAAATGTATCTAATTTATTAAATATTTTATATATATATATATATATATATATATATCGGCCACCATGCTCTCTCAAGATATCAGCATCGGCCATTAAAAAAAAAACCTATGGGTTGACCACTAGTAACAAATATATTAAACACACACGATAAGCACAACCACAGAAAAGTTAGTTCGTGGAACAAGGCGTAGAGCTGTTGGCTCACTTGGGCTTAGGTTCGGGTTTCAATTTCTATCAATATTGACTGTTCTAAAAAGATATTGATGATTCTGTAAAAAACAATTAAAAAAATAAAAGGTGAAAAGCTTAAAGAATAAAGAAATATAGAAAGAAATAATAAATAAAAGAAAATAAAGAATAAATAAAATTGGACATATACTTAAGATATACACATATACACATACATATAAGTTCTAATATGCTGATTTGGTGTTCAATCAACATTTATTTTATTATCAATGTTAAGTACAGTTGTGCTGCTTTATTTATGAGGAAAGTGTTTTTTCCAGGATTCTCTGATAATAGAGATTTAAAAGAACAGAATTTATTATAAATAGAATATTTATTAATTTAAAAAATGTATTTACTGTCTTGATCAACTTAATGTGCCTTTGCTGTAATTAAAGTTTTTTTAAGTTGTTTTTGTTTTTTCAAATATTACGTACCCCAAACCTTTTAAATGGCAGTGTATCATGATCATGAAAAAGCAGCTAAAGCTATTTTCAACATTGATGATAATAGAAAATTATCTCAGAGTGATTTCTGAAGCATCATGTGACTGAAAACTAAAGTAATGATGCGAAAAATTCAGCTTTGCATTACAGGAATACATTTTATTACAACAGAAACCAGTTAATTTAAACTGTAATAATATCTCACAGTAAAGCTGTATTTACTGTATTTTTTTATCAAATTATTTTTTTTATCAAATAAGCAGCCTTGGTGAGATTAAGAGACTACTTTCAAAAACCTAAATGTTTCAAACTTTTGACCAGAAGTGTATAATATATAACAGGGTTTCTCAACTCCAGTCCTCACGACACACTGCACTGCATATTGTGTATGTCTCCCTTTATTAAACACACCTGATTCAGATCCTCAGCTCGTTAGGATATACAGAGAGTCAGGGCAGAGAGTCTATCCTAACGAGCTGAGGATGTGAATCAGGTGTGTTAAATAAGGGAGACATACACAATATGCAGAGCAGTGGGTCGTGAGGACTGGAGTTGAGAAACCCTGATATATAATATTCATTAATATTGTGTAAAAACACTGATATTGATATCTGATCCAAGTTTTGCATTGGTCAGTGTGTGATATGGCAGTGCCGATGGTTGATAAATAGCGGAGACGCATAATACTGTAGTAAATGAGATAATTAAATTACTGAATTTAAAATAACAACAGTAACATACTAACAACAACAAACACCACTTAACATTTACTCAATGGATCCTATTCATACAAACCTAATTGTGTGCTTCTAATACAGCGACTGAGGGAGTGAAGGCAAATTTTGAAACATTGTCTCTCAAACTTTAATAAATCTCCCAAAAAAAAAAATCTAAGGCCGAATATACTGTCGACACGGCTGTTGGTAGATTTGTAACTGACATTTCTTTCAACTTTGTAGATCCTGAACTTTGTAACCATAACAAAACATGATCTAGAACACATGTCCTAGATCTGACGCTGCACACAAGCAATGCTTCACTGTTTTGAGACACAAATTTCACAAAACGTGTTATTTCTAAAGCATAACATTGAAACTGGAGTTCTCTAGGGGACTGATGTGGTTGTAAACCTGCAGAGGTGATTGACAGCTGTTCAGTTCAGCATATTCACTACTATGGATAAATACTGACATTCTCCTGTGCCAGACACCTGCCATTTACTAAAATCACATGTTTTTTGTATCCATGACTCCAACTCAACTCATCAACTCACACAGAAGGACAGCTCGACAATCTACTTCCTCCTCTCAGACGCCCACTAATGCAGAAGCAGAGCTGGCATTCACACTACCAGTGACGCAGCATTAGGGGGCGCTAGAGAGCGAGGATCACGTCTTCTCTCACTGAACTGAAGCATAAAGCAGCCCAAAATATTTGGATAATTAAACATGTTTCAATGTCATCGCATTAGATAGTAAAGCATCAAATCAAGCAGTCAGTATCTGAGCTCAAAAGCAGCATCGCTTTTCTTATTTCAGGTCTGACATCTACCAGTTCACAAAACTATATGTTTTATCAAATCCAAAAAAGTTATTTTATAAAAACAATATGTTTTTTAGAATTGTCTTCTGAATCCTGTTAATGCTCTAAATGAAAACAGGTAAATAAAATAAAACAAATTTTAAAAATAAAACTAATTATCTAAATATATCAACCTCTATATGCTTAATATATGCCTCTATAACAATTTTTATTTTATTATCCCTCATTGTCTAGCCTGTAGTCCAGTAAATGGAATTTTTTTCAAATAAGCCAAAATAGTTAAAAATAAATAAATAAAAAAGTATTTTAATTTGTTCTCCCTCAGTCTTGGAAAACCAGGATAGTGGATTTAAAGTGTATGAATTTCATGAGGTGGAAAAGTCTTGGAAAATGTTATAATGGATATGATTTTTTTTTAATATTTTATAAGACAATAGAAATAGCTATTTGTGCATAAAAAAGTATCCTTAAAATCACAGAAAACTGGAAATATGTAAATGTAATGGGTCATTAAAAGAGTAAAAATATATATATATATTTTTTATTATATAATTAATTTGTAGTCCAGTAAAAGGACAAAACTTTTTTCAAATAACCCCAATAACCCCAGTAAATAATAATAATAAAAAATATATATATATAATAATTGTATTTTAATTTGTTCACTCAGTCTTGGAAAACCAGGATAGTGGATTTGAAGTGTATGAATGAATTTTAAAGGTGATTTAATGACGTGGAAAAGTCCTGTCATTATAAGTCATTATAAAAAATGTTATAATGGATATGATATTGTTTTAAATATTTTACAAGACAATAGAAATAGCTATTTGTGCATATAAAAGTATCCTTTAAAGCAGGGGTTCTCAACTCCAGTCCTCGTGACCCACTGCTCTGCATATTGTGCATGTCTCCCTTATTTAACACACCTGATTCAGAATCCTCAGCTCGTCAGGATAGACTATTTCTAACAGCTGAATCAGGTGTGTTAAATAAGGGAGACATGCACAATATGCAGAGCAGTGGGTCACGAAGACTGAATTAAGAACCCCTGCTTTAAATCACAGAAAACTGGAAATATGTAAATGTGATGGGTCATTAAGAGTGTGAACCCTGAAATACATTCAATATTTTAATTTAAATTAATTTGCTGTAATAACAGCTGCTTTTCAGAAGCAAAACATAACAGCTAGAAATATCTTGGATCACGTTGGAAGCTTTGATTGACGACAAAGAAGGCCTTGAGGTAAAAAAATAAATGGAGAAGCGAAGTCCTAGACGATGTTTGTAAAGTCGTATTTTTAGCACTTCTCGTGTTCATGCCTCCATATAATTAATTGCTTTTTAAATATTTAGATAAAAGCATCTGCTAAATGAATAAATGCAAATATTAGCGTGTTTACGCAAGCTGCTTTGATATCGCGTTACACAATGCAATGACATGCACACATTTGTCTGACTGAAGTGTCCAAATATTCTTTGGAGTCACTGTACTTTATTCCAAAACACTGTCTGGAAATGTGACACTCCATATGACAGAGTCAGCTGAATGCAATACATTTGGCAATAACAAATACAGTCCTAATGGAGATCCCATCTGTATAACATAGTAAAGCACAGACTTTCATGCACACCACGTCTGATCATGACACTAACGCCTACAGTCGCCATAATATTCCCTCTCTGTTTTCTGCCCTGACCTCTTTAACGTTTTTGGGAAACGTTTTAATGTAAATCTGTAGTCTGGACCCCTGACTGCGTTTCTAGAAGTCCATAACAAACTGATAAATGGTGTTTAAAGCAACAGTTCACCCAAAAATGAAAATGATCTGGTAGCACTTTATTTTAGAGTCCTGTTCTCCATGTACTTTAGAGTTATTACAATAACTGGGTAATATCTAGGTACTAACCCTGAACCTACACCTAAACCTTACTCTAACCCATGTAGTTATTCTATATTACCCAGTCCTTTCATATGGAAGTGCACAAGTGCAAGTACTGTAAAATAAAGTGCAACCAATCATTTTCATTTTTGAGGAACTATTCCTTTAAAACAGGTAACAAGTGTGTGTGTGTGTGTATGTACATGTATGTATATATATATATATATTTGGGTGTAGCGAATACACAAAACAGACGGTTCGAGTTTTCCCACCGTTTTAACGTCTCGGTTTGGTTCAGTTTAGAAAGCTAAAATTGCTTTTTTTTTTTTTTTTTTTTAAACAGTGGTTTAATGAAAAAATTGTCTGTCTTTAATTCAATTACAATTAAACGTTCCACAAGGATTAAAAAAATCTGCTAATGCTGTAAACTATATAGTGAGCCGCACATTACTATAACATTAAAGGTTGTAGCCTAGACTTTTAACCTAAATTCAGATGCTATTTATTTTTTTAGATATAATAATCAACACACAAAACATTGTATGAAAACATGTAAACTGAACATAGGGCAGTTTTTGCATTAACTTTTTACTCTAATTTGTTAATGAAATATAATAATTTTCACAGTTGTCATTTTCATTAAAAGATATTTTAATATACACTACCGGTCAAAAGTTTTAGATCGTTAAGATTTTTTATGCTTTTAAAAGTAAGTCTCTTCTGCTCACCAAGGCTGCAATTATTTGATAAAAAAAATACAAAAAAAGTAATATTGTGAAATATTATGATATCAATATTAAAACAGCGGTTTTCTATGTGAAAATATAGATGAAGTGTAATTTATTCCTCTATGAAATCTAAAGCTGAATTTACAGCATCATTACTCCAGTCTTCAGTGTCACATGATGCTTACAGAAATTATTATAATATGATCCTCAAGAAACATTTATGATTATTATCCATGTTGAAAACAGTTTTTTACATTTTTATTTTAGGTTTCTTTGATGAATAGAAAGTTCAAAAGAACAGCTTTTATCTGAAATGGAAAGCTTTTGTTACATTAAACACTACCCTTTAAAAAGTTTGGGGTCAGTAAGAATTTATTTTTTTATTTTTGGGGGAAAGAAATTAGAAAATAATTTTATTCATCAAGGATGAGTTAAATTGATCAAAAGTTACAGTAAAGACATTTATAATGTTAGATTAATGTCTATTCATCATAGAATTTTGGGGGAAAAATGGTACACGACTGTTTTTAACATTGAAAATAATAATTTATGTTTTTTGAGCATAAAATCAGCATATTAGAATGATTTCTGAAGGATCATGTGACACTGAAAACTGATGTGTAATCAGGAACAGCAATGATATTACAGTAAAAATTCAGCTTTCAAATTACATTTTAAAATAGTCAGAAAACAGTCATTTTAAATTGTCATAATATTTCACAATATTACTGTTTGTCTTTTTTTTCATCAAATAAAGCAGCCTTGGTGAGCAGAAGAGACTTCATTTAAAAACAAAAAAATCTTACTGATCTAAAACTTTTGACCGGTAGTGTACATTAATCAAGATATCATTAACAGGTTCAAGTAAAATATAATATAATATATAGGCTAACATAGTGCATTTATTTAGTGCAAGAGTTAATTTATAGGAACCAAAGTTGTGGACACTGAATCACGTGCCTGTTGAGGTAAATATAATGCTAGTGACAAGCTCTGCTGTTTTATCGACGTCTTTCGCTGCTGAAACACTGATTGAGCGATTACACGAGTTATGATGCCTTTCAGTAAGATTCATGCCGCCACTTGAAATGAGGAGCTAGTAGGCCTACAGCGATCCGTCACGCTACATCAGAAGCGCCAAAACGCCATTTATAGTTTAAATTTGGTGATTAAATAGACCGAATTTAAAAGATTACACCTTGCTTATTATCGAAAGCAACAAAACACACACTCACAGCATTCGGCTGGTCTTGCGTCTGTCAGGGCAGAAACGAAAGCAGATGCTCTCTGTGTGTTTTTCCGACATACTCCAGTCGCGCTCATATGTAAATTGCGCAAGTTTATTTTGTTCATTAGACTGAAACATCTGAGAAGCCCTATATTTACCCATCTATAGACCCTCTCCTCAAAGACATCAGGACAGAAGTGGTTGAAAGTGGACAAAAGAGACGGATTAAACAACAGGTGTAAACAGGAATGTGTCTATCGTCTACTCGTGATCCGATAGACCAAAACACATCTTAATTCCAGGTGTAAACGGCATGAGTCTCAAAACACACATCTTTACGGAGATTGTCTGCAGGCATAAGGTAGCCTATATATTCAGTGCTCAAGCCTAAAAATGAGCTACAAAACAAGTACTGTGATTTTTATGGCCCATTGAAGAGTCTTTCAACTAACCCTTGATACAAAACACGATTTTATACCATCACACATCAAAGATCTGTACACTATCATTGATGATAACGTTAAGTTTAGGGTGGATTTCAGCTCTTAAAGGAAACAGAGATGCAACTTTAAATTGCAGGGCACCAGAAATAAACACATTTTCCGTGTCAACATGCTGGTTCATATTACCTGAGGTTTGGTCACATCTGTGGCAGACAGCCGATCGTCTCCATCACCGCTGGCGGCTTTATCTTCCCCGACATCAGAGCTCTTTTCTTCATCACCGTCCTCCTCTTCCTCATCATCTCCCTCCTCCTCTTCATCATCACTATCACTGCCTGATTCTTCAAGCCCGGAGAAGACGCTCTCTTCACTGTCTGACAGATCAGCCTGATCTTCATCACCATCATCTAGATGACCATCTTTACCACCATCCTTATCAAAGATGGGCAGCTGAGAAAAAACATGAAAAGTTTCAGTGTGAGCATGAAAGCATCAGCAGACATCACACATTTACTGCAACCATATTCACATAAACCTAATTTTACTTTTGTAATGAAAACCATGCATGGTATTTCAATGACATGAGGAATATACATTCAAGTCATGTGCTTCCAAATTTTAATAATATACTATCGTTATATAATAAAACATAAATATTACACCGTAGTAGAAAGTCGCAATAAACAGGGTAGAAAAACTAAAATAGAAAGTGTTAAACGTACTCCGTAAGGTGTCTATTGGAAGTCATTATTACATGTATTATTATTATTGACAATTGTATTATTATCATACTCAGTTAGAAGGCTGCAATTTAACCTCGCGCTACATAAACACGCGTGTTATCATATAACGCGTTATATATAACAACTGTCGGTCTGCTTTAAAACAACACAACATAAATATAACATCAAATCATACCTGATCGTCTTCATTCTCCTCTAAATTTCTTTTTTTATTCTTTAATTTAGTCATGGTGCCGCTGTGAGTTGGACGCATGCTGAAACTGCGACCATGTGGGTTTGAATCAGTGACGTCAGAGGTTAAACGATGACGCGTTCGGTTTATTTCTCATTCCTTTTACATAAAACGTTTTAAAAATATCATTAGCTTGAATTTCATTCCAACTTATCGTTTTTCTAAAATACAGTGCTTTGGATTTGATTGCGTTTAATTATAACCATGTCTGAGGCAAAAGGTTAAAGGTCATCACTGAACACGTGACATTTAAAACCTTTAATTTGTCAAAATAATTATTTTTCGTGCGTTAAAACAAATATAAAGAGACGTCTATTTGTTTTTCTTTATGCGTTCGGTATTTATTTATTTTCTAAATTAGTGTGATATTTTCATCAGGCGTCGCAATTGTGTCATCATAGCGCGACGCTTCTCAGCGATCCTTGTTTTCTACGCAGTTTCGTCGCGATGTGGATTTAACGGAAATTTCCACTCCTTCTGAACCAGCATAAACACCTATTCAGATTAAATTATGTTAAATATCGCTCTTTAAACGGGATTCGGACACTCTGAGGGGGAAAGATACTCAAATTCGTGTATTTAAAGAGCGCAGTCTGTGTTCGTTCAGCAACACTTTTAGTTAGTGACTCTGTTGTTCTTCATCAGTGACTCAGTATAGAGGTTTAATCGTCGTCAGAAATCATCACTAAACTGTCTCTGATGGAGTATCACAGTGTGGGGCCTGGAGGGGTGATTGTCTCGGGTAACAACGTACCTGCGTTTCTGACTAAACTCTGGACGCTGGTGGAGGATCCGGACACAGACCCGTTAATCTGCTGGAGTCCGGTGAGTTCTGGTTTTGGGTTTCAGGTGGTTTGGGGAAGGTGTACAGCTCTGGATTATAATTAGATTCTTCTGAAACAAGGACATTTAGGCCTAAACATGTACGTCTTAAAATATCCTCTGATATGGTGCCGCAGGATCCTGATTATAACTGTAGTTTTGCCTTCTATTTATAAATGGCCCTGATGATACTTGGGTTAAAGGGGCTTCAGACAGTTTACAGATCCGTCTTTTAGTTCATATTCAATCGTCATGAGCCAGTTTAGACTCTTAAAATGTGTAAAGCATTGATTTAATTGTATTTGTATCCTGTCTAAATCTGGAGTATTATAAGTGGATTTGCCTGGTGCTTTTGTTTTTTTAGGATGACTGTCAGGACCAGACTACAGATCTTTACGTCACCGTTTTAATCTCAGAATCTTTTGACATTTTGTAGACCTGTCATTAATTTGTTTGTTTAATAACTTTACTTAGGCCTGGTTTCACAGACATGGCTTAGAGTAAGCCAGTAGGCCTTAGTTTGTTTAGAAGATTTAAGTAGCTTTTATAAACGTAAATAATATTATTAGTGTGCATCTTGAGACAAAAAAAACGGCACTGACCTATTTTAAAGATATGTCAGTGCAAGCTGCTTTTCAGTTAAAACAGATCAAACATGCGTTTTAGTCTGAGAGTTGGCTTAAAGGGATAGTTCACCCAAAAATGAAAATTCTGCCATTAATTACTCGCCCTCATATCACTCTTACTCAACAAGACTTTTGTTCATCTTTGGAACACAAATGAAGATATTTTTGATAAAATCTAAGAGATTTCTGTCCCTCCATTGTCCTCCATATCACTTTATATGATGATGAACGGATTGAGTTTTTTTTTACTTATAAACATATCATCAGGGAGAACAAACCTCTTGCAGAAAGTCAAACGTGATGCGTAACACGAGAATGAACCTCATTGGTTCTTGTTAAAGTGCAAGCGTGCTAAGTAATACTACAATTAACCTCATTGGTTCTCTCATGTCAAGTTAACATGCTTGACTTTCTGTTTACCATAACTGATGTGTGAGTTGATGGATGTCTAAGTGATTGGAATCCTAAATGATAGCACGGTAGCCTAAGTAATAGTTTTTACCTTGAAATAATGTTTTCAAAATTGTTTCAGTGGTTCATCAAGTCTTTAATGGTAAAATGCACTTATGACACAGTTTTTCGGTCCTGTAGCTGATATATCCACACTATGTAAGATTGCCAGATCGGGTCACGTTTCTGTAGTGCGAATGAGACATAAGAACTACAAATTTGATTTGCTTTACGGCAAGCGTTACAATTGCTGATAGGTGGAGCGTACTCGACAGTAGACTACAACTACACTTTCATGAAATCATGCATCATACTCTACCTTGTCTGTGGCCATTGCTGATTCCAAAGCCTTAGGATGCGGTTGGCTAAATTATTTACGACAGCAGTAATGGACAATTCCACTTCCAACCTGTAGGGAGACCGCAGAGGAAAAGTTGCTTGGTGATAAATCTGTTGATCAAATAAAGCGATCAAGTCTCTACAGAAAATTCGGACTAAAACACTCAAATCATATGGGTTAGTTTTAAGATCTCTTTATGCACTTTTTGAAGGATCAAAGTGGTAGTTGCGTAGCTGTCAATGGAGGGCCAGAAATCTCTGATTTTATCGAAATGATCTTCATTTGTGTTCCAAAGATCATTTTGGTTGGATCAACATGAGGGCGAGTAAATAATGACAGTTTTTTAAATTTTTTCAGGTGAACTATCCCTTTAAGCCTTGTCTTTGAAACCGGGAGCCACTGTTTTAATCATCTCTGATGTGTTTTCAGAACGGCACCAGCTTTCATGTGTTCGACCAAGGAAGGTTTTCCAAAGAGGTTTTGCCGAAATACTTTAAGCACAACAACATGGCCAGTTTTGTTCGCCAGCTCAATATGTGTAAGTATACCAGCAGCCCGACAACAGAATCAGTCTGTTTAATCATTTGTACATTTTGAATACATAGTAGACCTAATCGACCAAACCAGATGTCATTATGCTTTGCACCTTTGATTTTTCTGTGCATAATAATTAGTTTTACATCCTGAATGTTTAGAATAAATGTTTAGGTTGATATAAATACTCTAAACATTTGCATGCAGTCAACATGATAGGTTTTTATTTGTTATATGTTCAAAGTCAATATATTCTGTCAAGTCAATTTATTTGTTTAGTCATTTTCACGATACTCATTGTTTCAAAGTTGTATAATGTTAATGCCTATTTGTCCGCATTTAACTGTTTAGAGTCATTGTATTATTGTTAATAATGCATTTTATTCATAGAGCACTTTTTACATTTTAACTTTTTCATGTATTTCTAGATGTCTCATTCATTTGTAAGCAGAAAACATTTAAATAGGACCTATTGTGCCCCTTTTTACAAGACATTATACGTCTCAGGTGTCCCCAGAATGTGTCTGCCAAGTTTCAGCTCAAAATACCCCATAGATCATTAAAAATGTCCCAATTTTTCAATTAAAGCGAAAACATGTCGGTTTTCGTGTCATGTATCTTTAAATGCAAATGAGCTGCTTCTCCCCTCCCCACTTTCCAGAAGGGGTGGAGCCTGTACAACTCATGCTTCTTTTCGAAAACTCTACCAAAAACAAACAAAACATTGGTTATCAATGTTACATTGCAGGGTTACATTGCAGTTCTTTGTCATCATGAAAGTTTATTATTTGCATGAGTTTTAAAGCCATATCAGGTTTAAATTCTGATATGTGTTTCTAGTGCACATCTGAAGCAGACAGGCACCTAGCGGATAGTGAGGAGATGTTTGCTGTATTTGACTAAATGTTTTGGCTTAAAAAACGCTTAGAGCACCTTTGGCATCGCTTAGAGCCCCTATTTCAGATTTATGGGGAACATATTGTGGATGTATTTTTCCCACATTAGGTTGGTTGTGTGTACTCACTGCAGACACACACATATGTTCAAAAACAAAATACATTTTGTTTAGGTCCCTTTCAACATGACAGAATTTGTGCTTAAACACACATTAATGTCTTTCTTGTAGATGGTTTTCGGAAAGTTGTCCACATCGAACAGGGAGGGCTGGTGAAACCGAGAAAGACGACACAGAATTCCAGCATCCGTATTTCATCCGCGGACAAGAGAATCTGCTGGAGAATATCAAGAGGAAGGTTACAACGGTAAGTAGAAACTTCTCTTATTTATTTGTGGAAATCTTGCTGAAACATGCTAATATGAGAATATTTGAGCAGCATGGTCTCTAGGTTTTATAATTAGTTGGTATTTTGCAGGGTTTTTAAATCCAAAGCAGCTTACAGTCAGGCTGAAGATCATTCAGGCCACAGTTCTGATGTCAGACCAGTAATGCGGTATTAATTGGTCTGGGGTTTTTGGGGAGTCCCTGCTGCTCGTGTTTCACATATAAATGAATATTTACCAGAATTATATTCTCCCACAGGGAAATCCTTAATAAAGTTGGATTACAAATGAGCTTTTTCTTACTGAGCAGAGGCTTTTCCAACATTACGTGTAGTTTGTAATGTAGATGTGCAGCTGGCAGAGAAGGCTTTCTTCTGTGGTTTTTGTCATTTTCTTGTACACTTGATTGATTTGACTGATGTTTTTGCCATTTTCTGGTTTTTCAAACTCAGCGTGCAGAATTATTTTCAAAATGTTTCAAATGTTTTTTTTAGACGTCAAATTTAACATGTTATCTTTAAACATATTTTCTGGAGTACATTTTGTCAAAGAACTAAATTTGATCCAATTTTATTTATAAACACTGGTCAGAAATCAATAATAACTTCTATCATCACATCATGTCTTTGCACATGAAGCTATGAAGCTGCCTTTGGACTCTCGTTGTTTTTTCCAGGTCCATTTAAACTTTAAATGGTCTTTGTTTCCTGTTTACACTTCTGAGCTTCGAGGTTCGATACGACCCCAACAATTGATTGAGTAATTGTACAAAAAATATACATTTTTAATCATACAAATATTATATCTTTTTTTTTTTGTTTTGTTTACTTCTCATCTATTCATTAATGCTGTGTTTTTGGAGATATAAAGAACTTTAGTATCCACCACACAATTCCTCAACTACACCATTAACTTGCATATGAAATATTATTTTTTAATGATGCATTGCATTTCTGCTCTAGTACTAGGCCTTCATTTCTGTGTAAAAATGTTGAGATTTATGCCGGAATTTTTTTTTTTTTTGACATTTTTCTCACATTTCCCATTCATTTTAATGTGGGGTCATATTGACCCTGAAGACCAGAAGTGTAAACAATTTTTTGCATACCTTCAGAACAACTGAATCAAGCCCAGTTTTTTTTTTTTTTTTTTTTTGTGTATACATGGATAATGTATGAAAAGTCACAAAATCTTATTCTACGGAGATGAAGGGAACTGTTTTTTTTAAATATTTTTTATATATTTTTAATTAATTTTCTTTCATGAGAACTGACGCTCATTTCACGAAATCAGATACTTTTTGTGCACATTTTTGAGAAAATGGAAACAGGAACCATAAAAAACAAACAAAAAAACGCTTCAATTCTGTTTAGAAATCTGCGTTTTGGATTTTTCCAGTTCTCGGTGTGTAGAGTCTGGTGATTGGTAGCCAGATCAAGCGAAAGTGTGTTTGCTCGCGATGGTTTCCATGTGCTCTCCTGGGTTTCCCGTTGGCTCGGTGACAGATTGTGATAATCAGCAGGTCTGAGAGGAAGCCAGCTGGAGACGTGTGGATTAGAGGCCCGAGGTTCTGGGGCACTTAATCTGGCGTCACACTGATGCTCTGATCGCCGCCACTTTCCAACCCTACGGATTTATAGTCTTTCCTCTCCCGCTCTGTCCAAATGTCCAGCTCAGGGCGGAAATCAAACCGTTAGCACATGCTTTCCACTACGTGAGGGTTCACAAACGGGTCATGACGGACTCCTCTCACCCCTGCAATCACACGCAGTGCAGATCTCCATCTTTGACGTTTTCATTGTGTCCATCTGCAGGTGTCGAATATTAAACACGAGGACATCAAGTACAACTCTGACGACGTGTCTAAAATGATCACAGATGTCCAGCTCATGAAGGGCAAGCAGGAGTCCATGGACTCCAAAATCAGCACCCTCAAACAGTAAGTCACGCAGAAGTTTTCGAAGAAATACGTTTTTTTTATGTTTATGTTTTTGAAAGAGTCTATCCTGCTCACCAAGACTGCTTTTATTTGATCAAAAATACTGTAAAAACAGGAATTTGGTGAAATATTATTACAAATTATTAAAAAAGTATTCAAGAAGTAGTTCCCTTTTGAAAACTTTTGCTGATAATTTACTCACCCCCATGTCATCCAAGATGTCCATGTCTTTCTTTCTTCAGTCGAAAAGAAATTAAGATTTTTGATAAACATTCCAGGACTTTCTCCATATAATGGACTTCAATGGGGTCCAAACGGTTCAAGGTCCAAAAGACAGTTTCAGTTCAAACTGTTAAAGGGGCTTTAAACAATTCCAGAAACAAACGAAACTTTTTCCGAGTCAATTCGTTCATTTTGTTTGTTGAATCAAGCAAATGACTCGAAAAAAGATTTGTTCATTTTGATAAACGAGTTCGAACAGGAGAGTCACGAATGTGCGTCACAGAGCAAGGCGAGCATTTGAGCTTATAAAACTTAAACTTTGTTATTTATTTATTTATTAAATGAGCGATTGTTTTGCTTGATAAGACCCTTATTCATCGTCTGGAATCATTTAAAGCCATTTCAACAGTTTGCATTTTGCACTGAAACTGTCTTTTGGACCTTGAACCGTTTGGTTCCCAATGAAGTGCATTATATGGAGAAAATCCTGGAATGTTTTCATCAAAATACTGTGCTTTTTAACTTTTTATTCATCAATGAATCCTGAAAAAATTAATTCTTTAATCAGCATAGTAGAATTATTTCTGAAGGATAATGCGACACTGATCACACTAATAAAGTACAGTTTGCAATATTCAAATAGAAAACAATATTCCTGTTTTTATTGTATTTCTCATTAAATAAAGAATTTATTATTTATTTATTTTTTTTTCACATAAAAATCTAAATTATTCCAAACTTTTAAAAGGTAGAATAGGCTTGGCCAAAACATGTGATCTCCACTTCCTCATTCTCTTCTGGTTTAGTATCTAACTGACTTTAAAGAGAGAGTTCACCCCCAAAAAATGTAATTGTTTTTATTTTTCTTCTGCTTAACACAAAAGATGATGTCAGAAATGTCATAAACCAGACAGTTGACAGTAGCCATTGACTTCCATGGTACTTTTTTCCATGCTATAGAAGTCAATGGGGTCCATCAACTGTTTGCTAACTCATATTCTTCAAAATATCATCATTTGTGTTCAGCAGAAGAAAGAAGCTCAACTTGAGGGTGAGTAAATGATGCCAGATTTGTGTTTTTTTGTATGAACTGTCCCTTTAATGAAGTCGTGTTTGACTGATGTAGCAGTTGGCTAGTTGTCAGCCAAGCGATTAGCGCTCATCCAGTGTTGTGCCAGGTTGACATCAGTAGCTGTTCAAAGTGTAACGTTTGGGACGTGAATGAGGGTTAATCTCTGCCGGGTTTGTGCTTCATTAATGCTTCACCTTTTTCAACCCTGTTAGTCACGGCTCTGACACGGCCAGGGTGACGTGGCTCGGCAGCTGCTCTGAGCTTTTCCAAAGGCATTTTGTCCCTTTCACTCTCGCAGCTGGACAGGTCTCCAGGGTTTTGGTCACGTGTTTGTGTGGTCAGCTGATACACACAGGCTGAATATTACTGATGATGTCAGCATGAAAGCATCACCCCTGCAATAATGAGTCCTCTGAATTGGTTACAAATTTCTGAAATCTGACAAATCATCTTAAAAAATTTAAATAAATGAACATCAGTCTTTCATGTTGCAGGACCTTAATGAGTACGTTTTAAAAAAAAATTGTTAATTGATTGTACATGCCAAATTTAAAGGAAAGCAATGTTAAAAAATATTTATAATTATATATATATATATATATATATATATATATATATATATATATATATATATATATATATATATATATATATATATATATATATATATATATATAATATAAATATAATTATAAATATATTTATAATTATTTAAAAAAAAACTTGCTTAGAAAACAAAATAACATTCAATTTATTAGAAACATTTCTGGAAAAATATTAATTTCTGCAGTCTATTTCAAAATATTTAATCAATTTTAACAAATTACTTTGTTTTTAATTAAATGAGTGATTCAATGACTCTTCTAAAGACTTCACTTGTTTCAGTACTTGATGAATCAGTATTTTTAAACGGATAAGTTGAACAAATGATTCAGTGACTTGTTGCCAGCGGCTGGTGTAAACTAATACAATCTTGATTTGAAGCGTCGAGTTACTTTCAAAAGGTGTTTTACTCTATTTTGATCGCTAGCATAGACATCAGTGTTTTTAAATCTAAACTAAACTTTTATCACAGTACTTATGTGACAATCTGAATATTTGTAAAACAGAAATGTTTTGTGAAGCTGTTTCATATCTATATATGTTAACTGCAGATCTCAATGTTCCAGTGTGATTTTGTCTATGGTTTAATATAGACACTGTCATGCAGGAATAAGATCACACGGATGTTTGAATGAAGATTGCGATCTTTTAATGATTAATTGTGCATATTCATAAATTCATAAATCATAATGTCACAATTATTTCCGGATTTTAAAATCTACAATTACTCATAATCAACTTTAAAAATATATTTTTTTTTATTTACATTCTTTTTTGGCGTGCATGAGGTTTTGAAGGAAATTACCTCGAGTTTGTGTCTTTCTGAGTAACGGAGAGAGGTCTAAATCCTCCTGTTACAGGAATCCACACCTGCCCCTGTAAACCCCGTCCCATCTGCTGAGGGGTGAGCAGGGGGCAGGACACATGATCGGAGGAGGGACTCTTAAAGAGCTGCTTCCTGCACGCTGCTATTTTACAGTCCTCTCGTAATCTCCATTTAAGAGACCCGTCCGCAGGGAGTCCACGGCCCTCTGATGTCACATCACCTGTGCCTCACATTTACACCGAAAAAATCTATTGGATTTACTTTGAAAACATTTTCACTCAGTAAAATTTGCTCCCAAATTGTAATAATAATTTAGTAAAATTTGGAAAATAGAAATTTTAGAAATATTTTAAAAATTTTTTTAGAAAAACTGCAAACACATTGAAATAAATGTGAAATTTTGAAGTAGAAAGACTGAAATTGAATTTTCTTACTCTCGAACACAGCTTGTACCATTTACATAATATATAATACTTTATAATATAGTATAATATAATACTTTTTATATTTCTTAAATGTATAGTTCACTTGGTGAAATCTAAGACCGTTGTTCAATTAGTTTATAATGTATTTTATAGATTTATTATATCATGAGATGGAAAATCATATGTATAAATATTTATATTTAGCTATTTGCACTATATATATATATATATATTATATATATTTATATTACGTCGATGAAGTAAATAAATTAAGTTTTAGGACTTAATTTTTTTTTGTTGTTTAAATATAGATTAGTTAGTTTTGTTATTAGATTTTGATTAGTTTTTGCCATGAATATAGCTGTGTTATCTGGTATTATGCTACATTATAAACCATGAAACAAAACATATATACAGGTAAAGTTTCCTATATTTTGCGCTTCCTAAGCAGATCAACGCAGCTGTGCTGATGGAAGGACCGTACATAGACCATAGGTTTTTATTTTTACATTTTTTGTCATTAAAAGAAAGAAATGTGTCCATGATTTCAAATATCCCCTTTATTTTTGTTATTTTTCCATGTATAATACCAGTGTGATGTACAGTATTAGCTTGTGCTTTTGTTCCTCTGTGTTCAGGCCGTGTGTCTGTGGCCATATTGGACTTGTGAACGCACTTAAAATGGCATTTTATCAGTGTCAGGGGAGCCGAGTTTAACAGAGGCAGGCCTTACTCAATCACCCTAAAAAAACACCTGTCAGTGACGTTTACAAAGAGTAGTGCTCTCGTTCACTGTGAATGAAACATCAGAACATGAATAAAGTTCACATTTTAACTGTAAAGCTTGATTAAATCTTGTGTCTGTCCCGCAGTGAGAATGAGGCGCTCTGGAGGGAAGTTGCCACTCTGAGACAGAAACACTCTCAACAGCAGAAAGTCGTCAATAAGGTAAACTCAGATGAACTTTCTCCTGCTTTGAGTGACGCATGCCTTCCTTCCTCAAACTATTTGAACCTTCTGCTTTTGGAGTTCATTCCAGCCTCACAGGCAACTTTTAACAGTTAAACTGACATGACATATGCATTTCATTTACATTCATAATGACAAATTTAGGTGTGATGGTCATTTTGCAAACACTTTTAAAATAGTTTGTTAGTCTATTTCTGTCTTATAGTCTTTTATTTACAGTATGTAAATATTTAATGTCAGTTAAATGCATGTCAAGCTGTGATTCTTTGTTTCTACAGCTCATTCAGTTCCTGATCACTCTTGCGCGGTCCAACAGAGTCCTGGGAGTGAAACGAAAGATGCAAGTCCACCTCAGATTAAAACACTCAGACTGATCCACATTTATATCTGTCACTGTCTTCCTATTTAAAGAGGACCTATTATGTTTTTTTACATTTTCAACCTCTTTTAGTGTGTAATGTTGCTGTTTGAGCTTGAAAAAGGTCTGCAATGTTCCAAAGCAAAAAGTCACTTCAAAGGTAATTATTAATTGTATCAGTGTGACAGTTTCTGAACTCCCTGAAACGCCACCATTGAAGTCTTGAGTTTTCTTCTGGGAACGAACACGTCACAATATTCCTCATTTAAATAATTCCCATCTAAGGCATATGCTGGAAAGTGGACGTGGCCTGGTTGAGTTAGTAACTTGTTAGTAAGTTGATAAGGGGCGTAACATTTCCAAGGGAATGCTAGAAGTGGTGGACCAATCACAGCGCGCTGGTCCAGCTGACCAATCACAGCGCACTGGTCCAGCTGACCAATCAGAGCACGTTGAGCTTTTCAGAAGGAGGGGCTTTGACAGACTGGGAAGAGAGGAGCTGCAACAATAGGGGTGAATAGGGGGGAAATAATGTGTTTTTTACACATTTAAGCATTAAGAGACCAAAAACAAAACCAAGACTTTCAAAAGGGCATAATAGGTCCTCTTTACCTGTAGTATTGCAGTATGTGAAGTGTTTTAATTTTGAGGTATTCACCCATTGTCTCTTGCCTCTTTATTTTTTGGGGGATTTTTCTTTCTCTTTCTTTCCTTCGTTCTGTTTGGTCACAGGCCCCTGATGTTGAACGATGGCAGCTCCACACACTCTATGCCCAAATACTCTCGGCAGTACTCGCTCGAGTCGTCTCCTGCCATCTCTGTGAGTCCTGCATGCTTCTGTCTCAAACCGGGAGCTGAACACACCAATGATGACCAGATTTGTTAAGTGTAATGTGTGTTTTCTTGTCCGCAGCCCTCCAGCACAGCTTTCACAGGAACGGGTGTTTACACTGCAGAATCGCCTGTGAAGACCGGGCCAATCATCTCTGACATCACAGAACTTGCACAGTCCAACCCTGTGGCCACGGAGGAGTGGATTGAAGATAGGCAAGTTTGAGATTCTCTTATAGAGGCAATGAGTTAATCTCGCAAAACTGGTCAAGAAATTTTATTTTAAACATATATATATATTTATGAAGAGTCCAGATGCAAAAGCCTCTATGTGCCATTTGAAATTGTCTTCTAAAATAATCATTTTTATCAAGCTTGTATATTAAAGTTCAGTAATTTCACTTAAATGGCAACGAAGATTACCTATTAATTGTCATTTAAGTGAAATTACTGAACTTAAATATACAAGCTTGATAAAAATGGTCATTTTAGAAGAAAATTTCAAATGGTATTTAGAGGCTTTTGCATCTGAACTCTTAAAAAAATATATATATATATATATATATTGCCTCTATATCGAAGTCCCGGGACGAATTTCGCGTGCAATAATCGCCGATGTTTAACACCTTGTGACGTCATTTAAAAAAAACGCCTCGGGTTTGTTTTTTTTTTTTAGTTAGACGCGCTGCGTCAAAAACTATCCGACCAATGAGATTTGCGTTTTGCTTGCGTGTTTTGAGCTTCTGAAGTTACAGTAAAACACAACTTGGGGGCGCTCAAACACAAAACGGTCTTGCCGAGCACACATACGTAACGGAGAAGATATACGCCAGGTAACGTCGCCGTCTACACTGCCGGGAAGAAATAAGACGAGGAAGATGCGAGGCATGATGAATGTAGCGCTTGTGTTCTTGTTGGTGTAAGAACATAAAGAACTATATGACAAACACGACAGCGACTACAAACATCTTGATAAAAGAGAACTGTTATGGAGTGGTATTGGCATCCATCTAATGTCAGGGAATGATTTTGCATGTTCACTCGGCTCATTGTCAGCGAAAATCGCTTGCGTGTGAACACAAAAAACGCGTTGAAAAACGCTGACGAGTAACGCGCGCTGATCTTCGTCCCTGTGTAGGGGCCTTTACAGTATATGGATTCAACCAAGGATATATTGGTGTGCTATACAATTGGGATTCCTTACTGGGTGTTTATTAAAAAATGCACAGTGTTTTTTACTTTTATTTAGTTTCGATGCGGCTTGGGCATAGCGTCCGTTAAAAACTGACTATCTATAGTGAAGCGGTGCGGAGAGCCGCTTCTCAAATGCTTCTGAAACGCAGCGTTGGTGCAAACACAAGCATTGACTAGAGTGGGCGTGATGATCTACGGTAGCTGTGTCGCAGCCGTAGCCCGAAGCAGACTAGTTTAACACTAAATAATTCTAATTTTTTAGAATTATTAGTAAATTTAGAAAATAGTAAAAAAAAAATTCTCAATATGGGACACAAGAGAAACAGCCAACCAGCAAGTCGTTTGTCCTGGTGCCTGCTTTGAAAGTCGTATTGCTATTATTATAGCAAGTTTCCTTTTCATCACAGAACAAGCCCATTGGTCCATATCAAGGAGGAGCCGTCTAGCCCCGCCCACAGTCCTGAGGTGGAGGAGGTGTGTCCTGTTGAAGTGGAAGTGGGGGCGGGATTGGGTGTACCTGTGGACACGCCCCTTTCCCCCACAACCTTCATCAATTCCATCCTTCAGGAGAACAACGAGCCCGTCAGCGCCCCGACCCCGCCTCCCAACGAGCAGAAGTGTTTGAGTGTGGCCTGCTTCGACAAGTGAGCTTCAACATGTTTACATCTGCTTAGAAGAAACACACTACTGCTGCTCAGTTTGAGTCGTTAGACTTCTCTTGCTGAGTACCAGTCTATTCCTCTAGCCTGCTTGATAGTGTGATCCTATAATGGCTATTATATAATAAGAATGAATAAAAATTCGTTACATTTCTGGGTACTCAAAGCGCTTTTACATGGAAGGGGGATCTCCTTAATCACCACCAGTGCTTCAACTGGGATTGATCTCTCAAAGTGATAGTTCTGTGATCATTCGCTCGCCTTCATGTTGCTTCTGTGGAGCATAAAGAAGTTTCTGTCTTCTGTAAAGTACAAATGGATGGTGGCCTCTTATGGCACTTTCATAATACATGTGAGAGTCAAACGTTTGTTGGCAGTTTCTTCTTTTCTCCATTCTTCTGCAGTGACCTCTTTTTTCCGACTGTGTGCAAACAACAGTTCTCACATTTATCATAAACTTGAGCATGTAAATAAAATTACTAATGAGATTTGAAACCGAATGCAAAGAAATTAAGATTTCTTTCGAAAATAAATTAAGGTTTTTGATGAAAACATTGCAGGATTTTTCTCCATATAATGGATTTCAATGGGGTCCAAAAAGTTCAAGGTCCAAATGAGAGTTTCAGTGCAGCTTCAAAGGGCTTTAAATGATGAATAAGGGACTTATCAAGCGAAACGATCGCTCATTTCAAAAATAAATAAAAAGTTTAAGTTTTATAAGCTCAAATGCTTGCCTTGTTCTGTTCTGTGATGAGCGTTCGTGACTCTCCTGTTCAAACTCGTTCATCAAAATGAACAAATCTTTTTTGAAATCGTGACTCAAGGGTCCTAGATAAGACTCTTATTCATCGTCTGGTGTCGTTTAAAGCCCTTTGAAGCTGCACTGAAAGTCTCATTTGGACCTTGAACCTTTTGGTTCCCATTGAAGTCCATTATATGTAGAAAAATCCTGGAATGTTTTCATCAAAAACCTTAATTTCTTTTCAACGGAGGAAAGAAAGACATGGACATCTTGGATGACATGGTGGTGAGTAAATTATCAGCAAAAGTTTATTAAATTAACTACTCCTTTAAACTTTGGTCACCATCCACTTTCATAGTATGGAAGCGAGCGTCCCATGCTTTCTGCCTTGCGTTAAAGAAAAGGCAGTTTTTAATGAAATGGGTGAGTATTTAATGACAGGATTTTTACTCCTAGATTTTTTTTTTTTAATGGGCAAAATCAGAAAAGTTCAACTAATGAGCGGCTGCTTTTTTAAAGAGTCCTGCAGAAGCATTGCTCCTAACTAACTGTTCAGCCAGACTTATTTGTGGCATTTGGCTGCTCGGTTTAGTCTGGCAGACTGGCATAGTGACACATAATAATACCTTTCCAGATATTCATGTGAGCCAGCACATTTCCAAATGACGATTCATCTAATGGCTCATATGACGCATAATTTGAGGGCCCTTTCATAAGTAATTAAAGTGGAGGCTAATGTATACTTTATTGATTTTTGATTTCTTTTTGCAGATGAATGAAACCCAAATTATGCAATTGGGTTCCCTTGAAGACTAAACTTACATTAGATTGATTACATTAGATTTGTACAGCAATTTAAATAAAATCAGTCTAATTATTTGAAAATTAGGACTAATATGTGCTTAACCAACTATATTGGTTCTGGTGGTCCACAGAGACTCAGATTGGCTTGAAGATCTAAGACTAGAGCTTGAGCTTTGTCCAAGAACATTCATTGAGGAAATATTTTTAATAACCTGTATAACCATTCGGCAGTGTCTGGTGGCTTCGAAACACCTGGACTCATAAAAACCCAATTCAGAGGGATGTGTAATTCCTCTCCAGTTCCCGCTTCACCCTGTTTTGGACTGTGGCAGAGGCCCGTTGATGTGTGTAGCGCCCCTTGCTGTCTCCAGTACCATGTTGTGCTTCTGTCTTTTCAGTTATCCTCAGATGTCTGAGATCTCTCGCCTTTTCTCCAGCTTCTCCACCTCAGCTCTCCACCTCAGGCCTCCTCCCGGGTCAGCATTACAGTCGGCCGAGCCGTCCCCAGAACGTCTGACGCTGTGCTTGATCAGATAGATGCTAACTTCATTTAGCTCGTACTATCAGATTGCCAGAAACATTTGCTCATTTCTGCCCCATTATACCTGAGAAACATTGAATGCTGATTGGTCGGTTGGTGGGCTCAGGTGTGTTGGAGGTCATGGAGAGTGTGAATAGGGTGTTCCTGAGCTTAATTTGAGAAGCGTAACGGCATGAAAGTGTGTGCTCCCATTGAAACTACCCAATCACCCTTTGACCCATGTTCCCTCCCTACCTCTGATTGGAAACTAATGTGATGAGGTCGGCAGCCCTGCCTCTCTCTCTCTCTGACATCATCATCATCATCACCACAGTTTTGATCTTTCTGGGGACCGGCCTGTCTCCTGTTCTCATAGGAGTGTGTTCATTAAATGAGATTTGGCGAGTGGAGTTGTCTGCTCTGTGTGCAGTGTTTGAGAGATGATTTTCTTTGTTTCCTCTTTCTTTCAGGACAGAACTGAGTGAGCATCTAGAGACCATTGACTATGGATTAGAGAACCTTCAGCAGATCCTCAATGCTCAGTCCATCAACTTTGACACCTCGCCTCTCTTTCGACGTAAATATCGTTTGAATATCATTTCAAGATTATCTTAAAAAGTGTGGGGTCAGTTAGATTTGATTGTGTATATATTAGGGCTATCAGTTAAACGCGTTATTAACGGCGAACATTTTTTTGTTGCGCGATTAACGGTCTTTGGCTTAGCAAACTTTGTTTTTTCCACATGCTTTTGCAACAGGACGTGGTGTGGCTATGAAACCCATTCATTTCAATGGCTTGCGCATTTGCGAGGACGTTTTGTTGCTTCTTTGACCAAAGTGCGAGTGGATTAGCTAGACTGGAAACAAAACAACAGGCACGCCGCACACACTTGTTTGGGCTTGTGAGACAACCAAATAGTTGGTTAACGTTACGCTTTGAGGGGATGACAACCGCGAGACACCAAAATAGATGCCAATAAGATTCTGAATGGAAATTTTACTTTACTAAAAAGTTGCCAAATTCCATTAACAAGACCAAAGTGATATGTGTGTTTTGTCGCTGTGAACTGAGCGATCATCATCACAGCACTTCCAGTCTGAAATACCGCTTGATGATGGCCAAACACACACAGATTATGCAAATTCTCCGCCCCCTTCTCAAATTTTAGGACCATGTCAGTATTTATTTCACCCTTTTATTGATGGACAGTGTGACATTGTGTGAGAGATTATTTGCTCCAAGTGAGAATGTTAGTGTGAAATTGAACACAGTATAACTTTGTTTGAGCCAACTTTGTTTTCAATATAAAACATTTGCACAAAGCAAACCGATCCACTTTCCATGTTGATAAGAGCATTAAAATGAGAAAAAAATTATGTGAGAAAAAAAAATCAAGAGACATTTAGAATAGATAATAATGTGCGATTAATCGTGAGTTAGCTATGACATTAATGCAATTAATCGTGAGTTAACTATGACATTAATGTGATTAATCGTGAGTTAACTATGACATTAATGTGATTAATCGTGAGTTAACTATGACTAATGCGATTAATCGTGAGTTAACTATGACATTAATGTGATTAATCGTGAGTTAACTATGATATTAATGCGGTTAACACGAGTTAACTATGATATTAATGTGATTAATCACGAGTTAACTATAACATTAATGCGGTTAAACAGAGTTAACTATGATATTAATGTGATTAATCACGAGTTAACTATAACATTAATGCGGTTAAACGCGAGTTAACTATGATATTAATGCGATTAATTGTGAGTCAACTATGACATTAATGCGGTTAACGTGAGTTAACTATGATATTAATGTGATTAATCTCGAGTTAACTATGACATTAATGCGGTTAAACGGAGTTAACTATGATATTAATGTGATTAATCACGAGTTAACTATAACATTAATGCGGTTAAACGCGAGTTAACTATGATATTAATGCGATTAATCGTAAGTTAACTATGACATTAATGCGGTTAAACAATGAGTTAACTATGATATTAATGCGATTAATCGTGAGTTAACTATGACATTAATGCAGTTAAACGTGAGTTAACTATGATATTAATGCGATTAATCAGAGTTAACTATGACATTAATGCAGTTAAACGCGAGTTAACTATGATATTAATGCGATTAATCGTGAGTTAACTATGACATTCATGTGGTTTAACGCGATTAACTACTGATATTAATGTGATTAATCGCGAGTTAACTATGACATTAATGTGGTTAAACGCAATTAAATATTTTAATCATTTGACAGCACTAGTATATATGTGTGTGTATATATAGCAATAAATTGTATTAGTTATATATTACTGTATGTCAGCACTGTATTCTTGATGTTCTTAAGCCGTTTGTTTTGTTTCACAGATTTTCACATCATCTTCTGCTGATGTGGATCTGGACAGCTTGGCTTGTGTATGTTTGTTTTTTCTTTTATTTTCTTTTTGTAAGGAGCTAAGAGAATGAACAGAATGTAAAGACTTTGAACAAACCTGTTTAACTGTTTAACAGAAAATATTTGCTGTGGTTTCAAACAACAGATGTATATCAGACAGCTCAACATATACTGATGTGTAACTGCAGGTTCATGTCTATGCAGTTAACTTTCACTTTAGAAAAAATCTATACATTGCACATTGAGAATTTAGCATATGCAAAGGTTCATCTCAGGTCCCTAGAAAGACTTTTCTCTAAAATGACCAACCCCACTGACCATTGGTTAACATTTAATCTGCAGAAATCTGAAAAATTGCTCGTCTTTTAATCTTGTTTTTGCGGTCTCTTTACAGATCCAGGATCTTCTGTCACCTGAACCAGTGAAAGAACCCGAATCTAGTGCAGACACTGAAAATTCAGGTATTCTGGATGTATTTTTGGAGTCATGACATGAGATATCAAATTTGTCTTGATCTTTTGACATATAAGAGGTCTTTGTACCATTAAAACATTGTAGCGTAAAGTGTCATCAAGCTCCAAAAATGGCTCGTTTTGATATTGGATGAATATCCAAAAATATTTGCATATGACCAATGCCTATATAGGCAAAACATCATAGGCCCCGCCCACTGGCATTCATTTGCTGAAAGTTTGCCTACACTGGATGTGAGCATTCGTGCAAAAAGCAGAAAGAAGCCATTCTAATCACTGACGCTGTCTACACTGGTCCAGTATACAGATGTGTGTTCAGATTCTGACGTCCTTCACACACTGGAGTCTGTCAATAACTGGACAAATGGAAGAGTTAAAGGGATACTCCACTTTTTTGGGAAATTGGGTCATTTACAACTCCCCAGAGTCAAACTGTTGAGTTTCACCGTTTTCAAATGCATTTAATTTGCCGATTTTCTGATATTTAGAAGAATATCAGTTACCAGACATTTTCTGGTCTCATTGACTTTCATCAGTAGGAAAAAATATATATACTATGGAAGTCAATCAGACCAGAAACTGTCTGGTTACTGATAGTCTTCTAAATATCAGAAAATCGGCAAAATACCAATTCGAAAACGGTAAAAGTCAACTATTTAACTCTGGGGGAGTTGTAAGGGATACACACACACACACACACACATAAATATATATATACAGTATATATATACATATATAAATATAAACATGTTAATTTTGTGTACAAAAAAACATCTATTGACATTATAAGTGAAACTCAGGGAACATTTTAAAATTAAAATAACAACAAATCCATGTCTTGACTCCTTTAAACACAAAGGCAGGTTTTGGTGCCACTAGCATGATCAACTGAAAAATGCTAAAATAAATGTCCTCTCAGGCAAGCAACTGGTCCAGTACACAGCTCAGCCCGTGATTCTTCCCGAACCCGGTCACGACTTAGACCTGCGAGACCGACCTGCCCATCCTCCTGGAGCTGGAGGACGACTCGTATTTCGAACCATCCGAAGACCCCACCATCTCCCTTCTCGACTTCCAGTCCTCCTCCGTACCTGAAGACCCCAAACTATCATAGAGAGATGCTTTTATAAAGGGATTTATGTCTGTGTGGGTTTTATAAATTTGATTCTCTACATTTTATTATTTTTTTTTGGTCTTTTATTTAACACGTCAGGGCTAGCCATCTGAATATTACTCTGGTATTTCCCTTCTCTTTTAGCCTGGGGAAAAAAAGTCTCTAAAAGCAATAGAGAAAATTCAGTATTCCTTCTGTCATGGAGTCAATATCTAAATAAGCTTTTATTTGTCGGCTCTGTAGTTTCCTTGTTATTCCAGCAGCGAGAGAACCTCGAACTAAATGTGTAGTGCTAAATATAATGTATCGAACACACTTCCTCCTCCTGTTTGTCCAGATTGGATTTGCAACTACGCAGAGATCTATATTAAAGGGATACTCCACTTTTTTTTTGGAAATAGGCTCATTTTACAATTCCCCAGAGTTAAACAGTTTGATTTTACCGTTTTTGAATGTATTCAGCCGATTTTCTGATATTTAGTAGAATATCAGTAACCTGACAGTTTCTGGTCTCATTGACTTCCATAGTATATTTTTTTTCTTACTATGGAAGTCAATGGGAACCAGAAACTGTCTGATTACTGATATTCTTCTAAATATCAGAAAATCGTCTGAATGCATTCGAAAAGCATAAAACCCAACTGTTTTAACTCTGAGGAGTTGTAAAATGAGCCTATTTGAAAAAAAGTGGAGTATCGCTTTAGTGACACTCATCACCACAGCGAAACTTCCAAAAACTTGTTGTAAATGCAGTTTCCTGCTTTTCATTATTTGATCTAATTATGTTGCAGTGACCCCAGATTGTTGTATTCGATGTCTGGTTCTCATCCTGCCGAGTATGCCAAATTAAAAATTTGCGTTTTTCAGTCTCATGGGTATCTGAGGTAAAAAAAAAGGTATGTAAATATTAAGAGATGTCACACTAGTCACCCCACCTTCTGTAGCCAGAACATGAGGTTTTATTTATAAAATGAGAATTTAATCAGACAAACATGCAACAAGCGGTGATGTAAATGTGTCCAGCAACTGCTTTCAAAGCCATAGCTGTTACTCATACAGTGTCTGATCCTGGTTAGTGATGATGGGCATGTATTATGGCGAATCGATACTGGTCAAAGGTGCATATTTAGTGTCTGGGGAGATTTTAACGAGATCATCTTTTGCTGTTAAAAGTTGTAATTAGACAGCCAATGACGCCGTATAGATGTTTGAATAAATCGTTTGGATGTGTTTGCTTCTGACGAAACAAACACTTTTCAAACGCAGTCAACAGGACTGAATTACACGATAGGTGTATTATATAATGACAGATTATTTTTGGCATTGATAACATGTCTATGCGCCCAGTGTACAATACATATTACCCGGGTCTGTATCTAAAGATCTGATTCAAAGAATTTGTGCAATAATTCAACTCTTTACCAGCTTCGACACACACTGCTTTCTTTTAATCTCTTTTTTGTTTGTTTGTTCGTTTTTGTTTGCTTTGCTAAAGGAAGTAGAGAATATTATAGGAGAATCTTATGAAGATCTTGGCTGGGCTTATTCCACCTAAAACAAAGAGTTTTGCATCATGGTGTTCTTTTTTATGACAATCTCATTAATTCCAAAAAGTAACAAATCACTTACAATTCCATTTCATGCAGATATTTTTAAACGAAGTTTAAAATGACAAACACTGACATATGAATTACACTTTTTAGTGTACTTTTACATTTAAACCATTCGTGGTCCTAAGAAAATAAACAGGCTTCATTTGATGTATGCAAAATATAAATTAAACTATAAAATATATTTTTTCTTGTGATTTTGGTTAAAAGTTACCCAGACCATTTTGTTAGATTCACCTATGTAAATTGGAAACCGAATTGAAATGGTATTTTTGGTGTGATTTGTACTCATGCTACTATGACCTTATAGACTTCATCACTTGTTTGGTTTTTGGATGGTCGGCACAGTAGAGGAACTGGGAGAGGAATGTCAATTGTTGGTGATGCTCATCATTTTTAGTCATTGGATGACTGTCATAGCCAGAAGACATTGATACTAGGCATAAATTATTTTATTACGCATGTGAACAACACTTTGTGTATTGGTATGTTTCAAATAAAATGTTTTTGAAAGTAGATTGGGTTTTATTCGCCTTTATTTTTCATGGTTTCTAGTTGGTATGGTCATTAGCTGATCTGAGATCGGCTTTCAGCTGCTGCACCTCGTAGACCACCTTGGATAACCAGGTTTGTTTGGTAGACCATCTTGAATAACCTGGTTTGGGTTGGTAGACCACTTTGCATAACCTGGTTTATATGGTTTGTTTGGTAGACCATCTTGAATAACCTGGTTTGGGTTGGTGTAGACCACTTTGCATAACCTGGTTTATATGGTTTACCTTGGATAACCTGGTTTGTATGGTAGACCACCTTGGATAACCTGGTTTGTTTGGTAGACCACCTTGGATTACCAGGTTTGTTTGGTAGACCACCTTGGATAACCTGGTTTGTTTGGTTGACCACCTTGGATAACCAGGTTTGTTTGGTAGACCACCTTGGATAACCTGGTTTGTTTGGTCGACCACCTTGGATAACCTGGTTCTGTTTGGTAGACCACCTTGGATAACCAGGTTTGTTTGGTAGACCACCTCGGATAACCTGGTTTGTTTGGTCAGACCACGTTGGATAACCAGGTTTGTTTGGTAGACCACCTTGGATATCCTGGTTTGTTTGGTAGACCACCTTGTATAACCTGGTTTGGATTGGTAGACCGCCTTGGAAAACCAGGTTTGTTTGGTCAACCACCTTGGACAACCTGGTTTGGATTGGTCGACCACCTTGATAACTTGGTTTGGATTACGTTTGTTTGGTAGACCACCTTGGATAACCAGGTTTGTTTGGTAGACCACTTTGGATAACCTGGTTTGTTTGGTAGACCACCTTGGATAACCAGGTTTGTTTGGTAGACCACCTTGGATAACCTGGTTTGTTTGGTAGACCACTTTGGATAACCAGGTTTGTTTGGTAGACCACCTTGGATAACCTGGTTTGTTTGGTAGACCACCTTGGATAACCAGGTTTGTTTGGTGAACACCTTGGATATCCTGGTTTGTGTGGTCGACCACCTTGGATAACCTGGTTTGTTTGGTAGACCACCTTGTATAACCTGGTTTGGATTGGTAGACCACCTTGGATAACCTGGTTTGGATTAGTCAGCAGACATTGGATAACCAGGTTTGTTTGGTAGACCACCTTGGATAACCTGGTTTGGATTAGGTTTGTTTGGTAGACCACCTTGGATAACCAGGTTTGTTTGGTAGACAACCTGGTTTGGATTGGTAGACCACCTTGGATAACCTGGTTTGGATTAGGTTTGTTTGGTAGACCACCTTGGATAACCAGGTTTGTTTGGTAGACTACCTTGGATAACCTGGTTTGTTTGCAGTAAACAACCTTGGATAACCTGGTTTGGATTGGTTTGGTTGGTTGGACCACCAGCTGTTGGGGTTCTTCATAAAGTTGTGTGTTAAAATGACAAAAATTTGAATTTGATGTTCAAAATAGATGTTCAATTTAATGTAAAGATTATCTTCAAATGACATACATTCAGCAATATACAATTTGTGACATTTGAAAAAGAATATTGCTCAAACATCTAGGCAAGAAAATACAGTAGCGACATTACAGGGGGGAAACTTTCATTAAATTTACACAGCGCATTTCATCTGAAAATACGTTTTAAATCGTGACTTCTCGTTCAAATTTGATGTTTGTTCTGCTGCACCAATGAATAAAATACTTACAGGGCACTTTTATAAACAGGCACAATAAAAAGTTAAGTTACAGTATCCTCTGAATGTTTAAATAGTCAAAAATAAAACAAACGAACACACCACACAAAGGAGACCTAAAGTCTCAGCGGGCGGGTTCACGGTTCCTCTGCCAGGCGTACTGGTCCGTACACTGAAATCTGTAGCGCAGAAACCTCACTCGCGGCTTCATGTGGAAGTCAGCAGGTATCTTCCAGTTCCACATTTTCTGCACCTTTCAGAAAGCGCAGAGATCAGTTCAGAGGAACAGTCATTTATTGGCTGAAAATTGTGCAGCTTTTGATTTAAAGGGACAGTTCAGCCAAAAAATAAAATTTTGTCATTAATTACTTATCATTACGTCGTTACAAACCCCGTAAGACTTTTGTTCATCTTCAGAACACAAAGATAATTCTGATGATATCTGAGAGATGTCTGTCCCTCCATTGACAGCTACACAACTACCACTTTGACGCTTCAAAAAGTTTATAAAGATTTTGTAAAAATAGGCCTAAATGAATCTGAGCGGTTTAGTCCAAATTTTCTGTAGAGACTCGATTCACTATATGATTTAATTTAGGCTTTTATTCACATATAAACATTCATCCACAACAGAAGCTCAAGCATGTTCACTTGATGTGTGAGAACCAATGAGGTTCATTCTCGTGTTACGCATCACTTTTGAGCTTCAGCGAGAACCAATGAGGTTCATTCTGACTTCTCAAGCAGGTTCAGTTGAGCTTTGATGATCAATGTTTAAATGTAAATAAAAGCCTAAATTTCAATCTGTTCATCATATAGACCATTTCACAAGATGTAAACAACACTGGTCCAGAAGCACTTCCTGTTTCAGTTTTTTAACACTACATAAAAGCTGGGATAAAATACAACCAACAGAACATTTAAAACTGAATTAAAAAGTTAAACAAACATCTTTAAGATATTTTCTTTACTTGTGAAATAAAGAAAACAGTTACAAACTGAAACAGGAAGTGTTTCTGGACCAGTGTTGTTTACATCTTGTGAAATGGTCTATAAAGCGATCGTGTCTCTTCAGAAATTTTGACTTAAAGGGATACTCCACTTTTTTTGGAAAAAGGCTCATTTTACAACTCCCCCAGAGTTAAACAGTTGGGTTTTACCGTTTTTGAATCCATTCAGATGATTTTCTGATATTTAGAAGAATATCAGTAACCAGACAGTTTCTGGTCCCATTGACTTCCATAGTATATTTTTTTCCTACTATGGAAGTCAATGGGACCAGAAAATGGTTCTGGTTCCTGATATTCTTCTAAATATCAGAAAATCATCTGAATGCATTCAAAAACGATAAAACTGTAAAATGAGCCTATTTCGAAAAAAAGTGGAGTATCCCTTTAACCACTCAATTCATATGGATTAGTTTTAAGATCTCTTTATGAACTTTTTAAAGTGTCAAACTGGTAGTTGCGTAGCTGTCAAATGAGGGACAAAAATATCTCAGATTTAATTTAAATATATTCAATGGTGTTTTAAAGATGAAAGTCTTACGGGTTTGGAGTGACATGAGGGTGAGTATTTAATGCCAGAATCTTCTTTTTTGGGTGAACTATCCCTTTAAGCTTTTGTTGTGGTGTCCAAACTCAAGGACAACGGATATCTGTGCAAATCCTCTGTAAACCTATTCTTGCGTATATTATTTGCACCGGAATTGCACCAAGAGCGGTTTGCACCCTTTATTATATTACATATAAAATATCATATTATGTGCTATTTTGAGGAAACTGACATTTGTTTTAGAAATACATTTACTGTTAATTTTGATCAATTTTATGCATCCTAAATAAACACATTTTACCGAGCCCAAACTTTTGAACAGTAGTGCACCATAAAATAATTCCTTATTTATAAACATCTGCATCGTTTATGATGAAGGTTCAAACATGATATTTCTGAGATGATTTGCATAGATATTTCAGCATGAAACGGTGTGTGTGGAGAGTTTCAGACCCACCTTCAGGACCCTGACCAGATGTGTGGTACTGTTCACCTGCTGATACTGGACAGAACAAGCAAAACAGAGAAAAGAGAAGAGCTGTTGAGCATCTGTTCATCATCACAGCATCTCCATCAGACATGAATTTATTCACAAGATTATGGACGACCCATGACAGTTTTGGCATGGCGGAGGAGGTGAAAGCGAGATATGGATCATCATCAGAATCATAATTCATGTGACTGTGAAGTGAACTCCATTGAAGCTTACCAGCTGGCTGTGTCTGCTCCGTAGCACCAGGTTGGCCTGTGAGAGGAGAACAAACCATGTGACATATGGAGATGCTCAGATCAAAACAACCAATTGGACAACTCACTGTTAATATGCAGTCTAGCAGGTAAAGCAGGTTTAGAGATGTTGTGGGATTTAAAAACACATTTGACATGAATCTATTTTGTGTGGATTCACAAAAATAAACAATTTATACAAAATATATGTACAATTTAATAATTCATTTTTTATTGTAGAAATATGTTTATGGTATATACTATGTTTACGATGGTATATTTTGGTAAGGGCAGCTTACCTGGATAGTCAGTATACTGTATATGCAGTATATAATATCACATATATCAACAATACAGTAAAAACAGAAATCTTGTGAAATATTATATTTTAAAAAATTGAAAGTGTCACATGACCCTTCAGAAATCACTTTAATATGATGAATTGCTGCTTGATTATTATTGGTTCTCAATTTTTAATAATGGTTCTTATTGTTAGCATTCTTGAAAAAAAATTTTTTGCAGCTTAATAATGTTGTGGAAATTGGAATTATATTTTTTTCAGGTTTCTTTTATGAATAGAAAGTTCAAAATAACAGCATTAATTTGAAATACAAATCCAACATTATAAAATTGAATGCACTGTTTTAATGCAACCCTTGTGGATTAAAAATATTAATGTTATGAATGTGTAATATGCAATATGCAATTATAAACTTACTTGAGGTTCAGCTGTAGCTGAAAAATTTTAAATTGCAAATATATGTTTTCATTGTAGTGTGTGTGTGTGTGTGTGTGTGTGTGTGTCACTCACCTGTGCCCATGGCGTCTGTCTGTGAGGAAACCCCTGTGAACGGATCCCCTGTGACTGGAGTTGAGTTTAAGAAAGGTTTGGTTGATTTTGATTTTTAAATAATGTTTTATAACAATTTCTGCATGTAAGCGAACCCTTGCAAAAACTGACCTTGGTAATCATAGTTTCCAGCAAAATACCATTGTTATTGTACTGCAAAATCATCCCCTTCAAACTGGCCTTCGGTGTCTTTCTGTCATTCTCTGCAGAAACTATGTTTACCATGGTATATTTTTTATAAGGGCAGCTTACCTGGATAGTCAGTCCACCTGATGAGACAGATGTTTTCAAACGTAATTTACCTGGTAAGTCTGTCTGAACCATGCTACTATGTGTCTCTGAGGCATCTGAAAGTTTGACAAGAACATTGATATGCCAGAGAAATCGTAAATGAAGCTCATTATTACATATACCCTTGTATATACTGTATGTAAGTGCATTAAACGATTTTAATGTACGAACATGAAAACAGAAATACCTGCATTCAAATCGTTTAATTCACAGCTAGTCGTGGATTATCCCGCTTATACCATGGCCATTGACAAGTTAAAACTGTTATTGATTGTTTGCAGCACAATATTCGGCAGGAAACTCAACTTAAAATTAAGCTGTAAGTTTAATTGCTTCAAAAACAGCGAAGTTACCTCCTTGTTGTGTGTGTGTGCTTCAGCGCATTAATATAGAACGGCGATTAAACAGACTGGAACTACCTGTGCATTAAACAGTATTCAGACAGACCGTGTGTGTGTGTGTGTGTACTAAAGGTAACTCACCTGTAAATCCAGTCCCAGTCGCATGAACAGAATCTGCTTTTTTAGAAACACACACTACACATGAAACCCTGCCCTGATAGACTGACATGTGTCTGGATGAGGAAACGTGGTTACCTGTGTAATTCGGCATGCCGTCAGTCACAGCTAGCTGTCCCTGCCCTGAATAACAGGAAATAACATGTTGTAAATATTTCCTACTTAAAGTACTCGTGTGCATGTTGTTTACTCACCCGTCACGTCTGTTTGAGCCTGTCCTTCAGTCAGCGGATCCCCCGCCACACCTGAACGTTATTACACACCAATGCTGCTTTTACAATCACTCATGGTGGATTCATTCAAAATGTTTGGTAAAGTTTCAAAGATAATACCTGCCATATCTGTCTGCGCACTTCCACCTGTGACACCATCACGTCCTTTGAGAGGGCGAAACAACGTTTATTTTTATAGCAAATTTCATACAGAATTAAAATTTCAAGTGCTTTACATGATGACTCGATGATCTGTGAAAACCCATTTCTGCCGCATAAGTATGCTTATAATTATCATGACTAAGTCATGTGAGACTAAAGTTGAAATTTTGAATTAAATTTTTGAAATTCTGACGTAATTCTGACTTAAAGTCATCATTATTATTAGTCATAACTTCTTTTATCATAATTTCAATATGATCTCATAGTAAGTGATCATTTACTTAGTATGTCATAAATTTTACTTCTTATCTCATAATTTTGACCTTTTCTCATATTATTGGCTTTCTCATAATCATAATTTATTATTTCATCATTTCGGTTTGTAGGCTATAACTTGACTTTTTAATCTCATAATTATGAATTAGTATGTAATTATTTCGATTTGTTATAATTTAGACTTTTAAATATCATAATAATTACCAATTTCTTTCATAAAAAGTATTTTACTCTATAATTTCGATTTTTTTAATCTCATAATTATACCTTAATAGGTCTATGTCATAATTTGTACTATTTATGTCAATTTTGACTTTTAATTTTTAATCCCATAAATGATCATATGTCATAATTTTGACTTTTTATTATGATTATTAACAAAAACATGATTTTTTTTCTGAGGCGGAAATGGGCTTCCATAACAATCACTACAGATGCATAAGAAACCAAATTAAACATTAAATTAAAAGTAACAAAAAGTAAATAGATAGATGCATTAAAATAAAGAAATCAAGTTTATTATTATTATATTGATTATTATTTAACCTATAAACATATTAAAAGGATGTTTTCTTACCAGTCGTGTCAGCGTAAGGGCTGAGGGTGTGGTCAACTAGATCAAGTACACCAACTGAAAAGAAGAAAAATAGCATTTCTAAAGGTGCTAACTAGATTAATATTTGCGCAAAGATGATTTATGTGATGCCACTAACCTGCATCTGGAATTGAGCTGACGGCATGCTGGTCTCCTGTACAGACAAGTCAATTATTATTACTTATTAAGTCTGACTAAAATGCCATAAGGCTCAATTTACGTTACAGAGTTTGGTGTTAGCATGATGCTAAGCTAATGGCACAAGCCTAATTAGTATAAAACGGTTAAATATTTGTCTGTTTTGATTAGATTAAGCTATTTTATAAAAACTTTAAAAAAAAACATTTATAAAAACATTTTTTAGGTATTTATGTTATAAGTTATGGTAAACATATCTTTCAGTTTCAGGGAGAACATTTTAACTGATAACTTACCACCACACTTCCCAGTTAGGACACTTAAGACAACTGTTTTGTTTTCTGAAATGTTGTTTAAATATGCAAATGAGGCTTTATCTAATTAAATATGCACTAATGTCAATTTCTAGAACAGAAATAGGAACATTGGATAACGCCAGTTTTAAAATTCTTGTTTCATTTGGTTGACATCAGAGTTAATGATTTTTACAGAGAATCTCTCTTTTTATCCCTTCACAAATCAGAAAATAGTGTCAACAGCCATAAACAAATCACCATATTTTAAGACTAATATATATATATATAAAAACATGTAATAGAAGCAAAATCTCAATATTGACCAGTGCATGAAAAAAAAACGGTCCAATGGTTTTGCCTGTAATTTGTCCATTAACGGTTGTGTATGGATGAAATAGTTTGTTACACTATTAAATATTGGCTACATTAAAGACACCATAAGGTGTTGTAGCATAGTTTAGCAATCACCATATCAAAAACAATGTCCTTTTTTGAATAGCTAGCCTATAATATGCTTTAGTTGCATCAAATGATTCATGTATATTAACTAATTTCGTCAAGTGTAATATTTAACTCAGGGGTGTCAAACTCAGTTCCTGGAGGGCCACAGCCCTACAGAGTTTAGTTCCAATGCTGCTTCAACACACACACACTTGCAGTTTTAAAATGAGCCTGAAGGACTTGATTAGCTGATCAGGTGTGCTTAATTAGGGTTGAAGCTAAACTCTGCAGGGTTGTGGCCCTCCAGGAACTGAGTTTGACACCCCTGATTTAACTAGTGTTAGTGTTAGCATTACAGACGTGCACCAAAAGCCACAAATCTTTGATGGGGATTTCCTGGCGGCTTTAAACCTGCCGTGAGAAATATTTTCCGTGTTGAGCACAAGCATTTGGTAAACCAGCACAACCCCACTGGTCATAGACCGACTAGCCAAGAGAAGACGCATAAAAATTGAATTATGGCTAACAAATCAATAGTTTCAGTGATGTCATGGAGCCGGCTGATGTAGTACCAGCTGTGTGATGCATCTCCGGCGCGGCGTCATGATGGCCTGTTCCGCCTGTTGGGAAAGACTCACATTGATTCCAGGATATTACTCTGTCAATAACATGATGTTGTGATTGTGTGTTGATTGATTAGTTGTGTGTTTTATCGCTGGACACATACTGACGTTAAGATGAACGGCTGAAGGGTCACCTGTGAACGAAGCCAGACACACACTGCAGTTCTCTCTTAGATGTTTTTTTGTGTTTTAACATTTTAGATTTTATTAATTTCCAGGATATGAATTCCAATCTGTAATTGTATTTTCACTAGTTAAATTACACCATAGGCTGCTATTCAAAATAAATTGTTGATATCAAGAATTGATTTTTTACTAGTAGAAATATAATTTTTGATATTAATAATTACATTGTTACTAGTAAAAATGTGAATTACTGATATCAATAATTAAATTGTCACTAGTTGAAATGTCTATTCTTGATCAACAATTACAATTGGTACAAGTAAAAATGTGAATTTTTAATATCTGAAAATGTATTTCTGATATAAATATTACTTCAGATATCTAAAATGGCTTTCTTACTAGTAACAATCACATTCATGATATCAGAAATTAACATTGTCACTAGTAAAAATTTAATTATTGATATAAAAAATGATAATTTTTTGTGGATATCAAGAATAGACATTTCACCAAGTAACAATGGAATTCTTTATATCAAAAATAAAGGTTTTTACACTGTAAAAAAATATTTTCAAGATTTGTTATCACAACATATTTTCTTTTGTCAAATCAACTTTATAATAATTTATTTAGTTGAGATAACTTATTATTTTGAGTTTCTGATGGTTAAATTAATCTCCTTCATTGTATTAACTCACTTTTTCCAGTTCAATCAACTTAAAATTTTAAGGCAACCCAGGTTACTTACTTTTTAAGTTAAACCAACAATATTATTTTACAGTGTAGTAATAATTGTATTTCTGATATGTGAAATTGGAATTTCAACTAGTAAGAAATCAATTCTTGATATCAACAATTGGTTTTGAATGACAGCCTATGGTGACATTTCACTTGTGAAAATACAATTGTTGATATCAAGAATTCATATCCTGGAAATTAATAAAAGTTAAAACGGCTTGCCATATGTATGCTTTTATAGAGATGTGAATGTACCTTTCTGTATGTCTACCACAGGTTTGTGCCAGACCGTTCCCGTTTCCTGTAATGCAGTAATGAATGATGTGTCAGAATTATATGGTATGATCATATTCCTGATGGAAAAACCCGATAGTCAAATGTAAACCAGCTAGAGTCCATGCAAAAGTAGCATTCATTTTCCAGAGAGGAAAGGTGAGTTGAGATGTTGACATGAGCTTACCGTTGGTATCGGGTGAATCTGCACCATTATTATCTGCGCCTCCCTCTGAGGACAACAAGACCAAAGATGAATATCATGTCTCAACGTTTTTATATTGAAAATACACTTTACAATAAGGTTTCCATTAATTATCTACTTTAGTTAATATTAATACGATTAATAAATGCTGTAGAAGTATTTTTCATTTGCTAGTTCAAATTCATTCAATACATTTTTAAAATCAAAGTTGTATCTGTTAACATTAGTTCTTACACTACTAACATGAACTATTGCATTTTTATTAACAAACATTGACAAATGTAAATAAATGCTGTAATGTAGTGCTTATAGTTAAAGTTATGTCAGAGTTAATGCATAAAGATCTTATTGTAAAGTATTAGCTAAATAGGTGTTGTACCTGAATAGTCTATGAAGGAATGACCCGGGTGTGAGATTGTGTCCAAGACAACTGATGAATCTGTAAAAATCACTCTGATTTTAGATTCAACACACTTTAGCCTGGTTTCACAGACAGCTTTGATTCATCCAGGATTAGGCCTTAGTTTGATTCAGGAGATTTAAGTCGCTTTTATAAATGTGTCTTAGAAAGAAAACATTCCTGATTGAGACAAAACAACAGCACTGACCTATTTTAAGATAAAGTTGATTTCAGTTAAAACAGCTGAAACATGTGTTTTAGTCTGAGACTGGAGGTAAACCTCGTCTGTGAAACCGTTTTAGTGTTTCAAGTTGACCAGACCATGCAGGATTGTTGTTCAACATCAGTTTACCTGTTGTGTCGGCCGGTGGTTTTGATTGGGCTCCATTATCAGACGTGCCTGAAGACACAAGTGATTATTTAACAGCTACGGCCCCGTCTGCTAACACACTGTTTAGCTAATGCTAGTTAACAGACAAATACTGTACTTACTGATTGAGTGTGTATAATCACCATTGCCATTGTCAGCAGAAACATAATCTGGCCCTGCAGAGTCTGATACACACAACAAGACACTGTTAACAACGCAAATGATTGGTTTACTAGACATGTGGACATGACTATTTAAACACGATTTGGCTTTTATTTACACTATTTGGTTTTATGATTTTATAGCATTTTCTATAAAGTCAGAGTACACAGCTATCTATCTATATCTATCTATCTATCCATCTATCTATCTATCTATCTATCTATCTATCTATCTATCTATCTATCTATGTCTGCCTTTCTATCTCTATCTATCCATGTCTGCCTTTCTATCTCTATCTATCCATCCATCCATCAATCTCTCTATCTATCTCCATCCATCCATCAATCTCTCCATCCATCCATCCATCCATCCATCCATCCATCCATCTATCTATCTATCTATCTATCTATCTATCTATCTATCTATCTATCTGCCTTTCTATTTCTATCCATCTATCCATCAATCTATCTATCTATCTCATCCATCCATCAATCTCTCCATCCATCCATCTCTCCATCCATCCATCAATCTCTCCATCCATCCATCAATCTCTCCATCCTTCGATCTTTCCATCCATCCATCCATCCATCCATCCATCTCATCCATCCATCCATCCATCTATCCATCTATCCATCTATCCATCTACTCCATCCTATCCATCTCTCCATCCATCCATCCATCCATCCATCCATCCATCCATCCATCCATCCATCTATCCATCTATCCATCTATCCATCTATCCATCTATCCATCTATCCATCTATCTATCTATCTATCTATCTATCTATCTATCTATCTATCTATCTATCTATCTATCTATCTATCTATCTATCTATGTCTGCCTTTCTATCTCTATCTATCCATCCATCCATCAATCTCTCCATCCATCCATCCATCCATCCATCTCATCCATCCATCCATCTCTCCATCCATCCATCTCTCTATCCATCCATCTCTCCATCCATCCATCCATCCATCCATCCATCCATCCATCTATCTACTCTCCTACACTCATTCAGTAAGTTGAGTTATGATTTCAGTGATCAGTCTGTGTAATCCATACAGATGCATTAAACCCCAGTGACCTCTCGTGACACTAAAAACGTCTCTGAAAGTTGTCATTACACCCCCTTTGGAGCCCTGTGTCAAGACTGTAAGTCTGGCAGAGTTTATTAGACGTGTGCTGGGATAATCCCATGGCTACTGGTGTAAAAGCACTCTGAATTTACAGGACCTAAAGGAAGACAGAGCGGCAGCCAGCAGCCATTACCTGGAGGAGCGTCTAGAACCGGGCCGCCACTGGACGGGTGCCCTGGACTCAGGCCAGCGGCTGGAACGGAGAACCAGTGAGAGAGAGAAGACAGCTTTGATTCACACCAGTCATCTTTCAGTAAATTATTAGGTTGAGAACAGAAACTGGCTGGTTTATTCTGTCAGCGCAGCCCATAATTAGTACAGCGTGACAGCTGGACGGATCGGAGGAAGGCTCTCAGCGCCGTATGTGAGCCGTTTCACAGCATGGGCATAAATGTAAATCATGTAAATTTAACTAGTGCGGGACGTCCTGTTTATTACAAGGCCAATGAGATCAGCGGAAAGCAATTCTGGTGTCCGCAGCCCAAAAGCCATAAACATCAAGCCTCTCGGTTTAAATGAAAAATGGACGACGTGAAGTGGACGCTTACCTGCCGAATCCACCTGAAATGCGAGTCCCATGTGATCTGTTGAGACAGCGTCAGTTACTAGGCATGTGGGTGGAACGTCTGGAGGAGTGTCTAAGAGGTCTAAAAGCGTACCTAGACCGTCTGTTTGGGTGTCTGGACCAAAGCTCTCTCCTATTCCACCTGTAGAGGGAGACATTCTGAGTCCGAACTGAGAAAAACATTCAATATTCCCTCCACTAATGAATGAAGGAATGCTCACCCATTAAGCCAACGAGGAAGTCATGGCTTGATTGGTCTATTATGCCTGCAATGAAAATATATATTCAGTATGTGACTGATAGATTCAACTCCTGTCAACCTGAAGAGTTGATCTGATGTTTACCTGTTATTTCCAGATGGGGGCTTGTGCCAAATGAATCAAAACCACCTGAGATGTACACCAAACAAAAGACGCACATGTGAGAACTGGAAACAGTGTGTGAGTATCTTGGGAATTAATTCTTCCATGTTCATGTTTTTATACCTGTTCCTTGTATCTGAGATGTGTCTGGCATGAAATGATCCAAACCTGCATCAAAAACAGCAAAGATATTGTTATTTTTATTATTTGTTTCATGTTTTATGAAATTCAGTCCATGTTTTCCTCACCTGTGAATCCTGTTTCTCCTCCATTCAGAAGCTGTTTGTGCCCGTTACCTGTGAGAGGAACCCAATTAACGTGACTCATTCTGATGTAATATGGTGGACAAGATCATTTATTAACACACAATAATACTCACCGTTAGATTCTATCTCTGGATTTCTGAATATACAAGAGAAAAAGTATACAGTCATCATCAGTTATCATTTACCAGAAAACGTTTGTTTTCCCCAGGGTAACGGTGTGTGTAAACTGAGACGTTTTTCACCTGGAGACTCGATTTGAGATCCATCGTGAGCCGTTTCCCCTGATGCAAGAAGACAAGATCTGTTCTCGTATAAGTGTGTACAGCATTTAAGAAGTAAGAAATGACCTCCATGATATACAATAGAGAGATCCTGTTATACACATACCATTTTCATATTGTGGAGCGAATCCCTCTGACCCTGAACACATGCACAGAGCATTATTATAACTTTTGCTTATAGCATTTCAAAGAGACAAAGTTTTTGGGGTCAACTAGAATAGGTTTTCATGCTTGAATGTTCAAAAACACCTTATTTTTTATATATTATACATTATTGCAGCTCCTCTCTTCCCAGTCTGTCAGTAACGCTCTGGTGTGTGTTTCCCGAAAGCATCGTTAGCCAACTTTGGTCGCCGTTACCAATAACGTTCAATGGAAATTGCGACCAACTTGTGACCATAGTTGGGTAACGATGCTTTCGGGAAACGCACACCCATTTGATTCCTGTCTCTATGAACTTATGAAGCCCCTCCTTCTGAAAAGCACAAAGTGCTCTGATTGGTCGGCTGGATCAGTGTGTTGTGATTGGTCAAACCCTTTGAGCGTGTTTGGTAAATGCCCCACCCCTTACCATAACTGAGTTTTAACCAAGCGTGCCGCATAAGCCCTCAAAAGTGAAGCCAAAACGTCTCGATCGCCCCCTAGTGGCCGGTCCTAGTATAGGTCATAAACCCCGCCTCCCCGTGTTATTCAACGGGACGTGAGACCAACTAAACAATTAAATTACACTTTACATATCCTTTTTCCAAAGATGGTTTCTGTCATTTACTGTAGTTTCTATCACGTTGATGTAATTTCAAGTGTTTGTTTTTAAAACAAGTTTGTTTTTTAGTTAGTTATGTGATGATAAAAACGGTGCGCTGACATCATGATTGACAGGTTCTCTGTGCAAAGTAATGTTGACTAGTTGTAGTTCCCTTATTTTAACGAGGTACTGCAATCAGCAGACACCATTGGAGAGGAACGAAGCAGACAGAGGCCACTTTGCGATTGATTCAGCGAGAGTGAGGGCGGGGCCTTGATTTCGCGGCTTTACTTCCTGCTCTCGACTGCAGCATGTCTGGTCCCGAAAACGCAAGTGCGCAGACTCAAGTTCCAAGATTGAGACACTGGCGGCTTCAGTTCTCTCTGATGGAAAAGAGCGAAGGGGCGTCGTCCATCTTTTTTACAGTCTATTATTTTGTGTATGTCATGGGTGGGACTTATTTAAATGACGAATATTGTGACGTGTTCAGTTCCCGGAAGACATACAATGTAGGCGTTTCAGGGAGTTCAGAAACTGTCGCACTGATATAGAGGATAACTCCCGCTGGAGGGACTTTGTAACAGCAACATTACACTAGGTTGAAAATATTAAAAAAGCATATTATGTGTTTTTTCATGAGGAGGTCACCATGTAAGTCTAACATTCGATGGTTTTGATTTAAATACCTGCAGGCTGTGAATGGACCTCGGAGGAAACGACACCCGCACCACCTGACGTCTGCCCTGCTGGCGGTCGGCCAAACGAGTGGCTGGATGACATTGTTGACCCATGACCTGCTGCTATGTGGCCTGATGACCCTTGACCTGATGGCACTGTGAGATGGAGAAAGATATCTCATTATGTGGTGCGTGAAAGATCAACCCCTACTTTTTTGTGCACTAGAATATTCAGTAACTCTTTTCTTGAGGTCTTTCGGTATAATGCATTACCAGTATTCATAATGTACATTATAATGCATTATATAAATATAACCAAAGTGAAAATGCATTATAATATCTCCAGATTCCTTGTGTCATCTGAAATTGGTTGATTGTTATGTGTTTTAATTAGGGCTGTCAAACGATTAATCGCGATTAATCGCACCCAAAAATAAGTTTGTGTTTACATAATATATGTGGGTGCACTGTGTATAATTATTTTATATATATAAATACTCACACATGCTTGTATATATTTAAGAAATATTTTCATGTATATACTGTGTATAGATTTATATATAATTTATTTATAATTTAATTTATAAATAATATTTTTTCTTAAATATACTGTACATGCATGTGTATGTATTTATATATATATATATATATATATATATATAAAATAATTATACACAGTTCACCCACATATATTATGTAAACACAAACTTTTAATTTGGATGTGATTAATCGTTTGACAGGCCTAGTTTTAATGAATTGCACTTCATGCATTATAATGTGCATTGCAAGGCATATTAAAAATACTTTTATAATGCATTATATATAAAGGCTTCAAGTTTTACAGAATATTTCAGTATTATTAGGCCTTTGCATATATAATTATTTGGTGTGCATAATATAAACAAATTATAAAATATATAAACCCTGATTGCCTTAAACATAAACATATTTCTTACCGACAGAAATAGACACTGAATGGACGCCCCCGTCTGTGCCTGAAACGCATTTGGTTTATTAGGCTTCTCAAATAGCAAATTAATAATAATTTACAGGTTTCTGAATGTAATTACCTGGGACTTTTGATCCTGAACCTCCATTAGCACCCGTTCCTCCAGCTCCTACACCTGAGAACAGTCGCCATGATATACATTACTGTTCAAAAGCTTGGGCTCAGTACAATTTTATATTAAAAAAAATCATACTTTTATAGAGAAAGGATGACCCAAATTAAGACATTTACAATGTTACAAAAAATTTCAACTAAATGCTGTTCTTTTGAACTTTCTATTCATTTATCAGTTTCCACACAAACATGAAATATGAGACTATTTTCAACATTGATAATAATAAATGTTTGTTGAGCAGCAAATCATCATATTAGAATGATTTCTGAAGGATCATGCGACACTGAGGACTGGAGGAATGATGCTGAAAATTTAGCTTTGATCACAGGAATAAATTACATTTTACAATATATTCACATAGAAAAGAGATATTTTAAATCGCAATAATATTTCACAATATTAGGGTATTTCTGATCAAATAAATGCAGCCTTGATGAGCATAAATGTCTTGAGCTTTTGAGCGGTAGTGTAAATAAATGTGTAATTATGTTATATCATATGCACTTTTTTATATAAAATAAAATATTAGTATTAAATATATAATGCATAATATGTCATTTAGCATTTTTATGCAATACCATATGTAATGCAATGTAATTTTATGCAATGCCAAAGTCAGTGATCGGGTACCTGAAGGAAGTATCTCTGATTTGGACCCCTCTTGTCCATCGTAACTTGCACCTGTAAGTGAAATAAATACGGTGATTAGGAACACTTGTTAGGGTAAAAACAAAGGAAAGCATGTTTACCGCAGGCAAATACCGTACCATGAGAACTTGATCCAGGTGGGCGAGAGTAACCATCTCTACCGTTACTTCCTGTAAACCACACAGGCATTACTGAGAGGCCATTCTTTCTACAGTAATAAAACACTGTCGTCCATCTGAAAAATGCTTCAGTAATCCAATGACAAGCAGTTAAATGGATAGTTCACTTTGAAATTAATTTTTGGTTTCTGCATACCTCAAGGGCATCCAAGATGTAGGTGTCTTTGTTTCCGCAGAAGTTTCAATTTTGATATTTTTAGGTCAAACCGTTCTTGTCTATCAGTCATATAATGGAGGTCTATGGTCACCACCTCAAAGAGCATGCACAGAGAAGTCCAAATTAAACATGATTTAATGACTCGTAAATGTAAGTACACATTGATGGCCTAACACACGAAACGAGCGGTTTGTGTGAGAAAACGAATATTTATATTGTTTTTACCTCTTGTAACCACAGCCACGTCCAAGTGATCTGAGGACGCGGGCGCTTTTTGACTTTGAGGGAAAAACAACATAAATACTGTTCGTTTTCTCACACAAACCACTTGTTTCGTGTCTTAGGCCATCAATGTGTACTCACATTTACAAGTCATTAAATCATGTTTAATTTGGACTTCTCTGTGCATCATAGTTGAGGTGGTGACCATAGACCTCCATTATATGACTGATAGACAAGAACGGTTTGACCTAAAAATATCAAAATTGAAACTACTGCAGAAACAAAGACACCTACATCTTGGATGCCTTTGAGGTAAGATAAAACATACCAAAAATTAATCAATTTTAAAGTGAACTATCCCTTTAAATGAACAACAAAACATTATTATTCAGACTGATGCTGCTTACCATCTGAAGCTGCTGATGTGCTGCTTGATGCTGTAATGACAAACACAATAGTTTAGTTTCTAATTGGACATGAACGAGAAGATATCAAAGTCAACCTTACTGTCGTTTTTAGTGCGTTGCATGCCAATGTATAACAACAAAACGAGGTCATGAGGACTAAAAAGACCACAGTAAATATGGACAATGAATACAGACAATAGTACCACAAAGTATACAGAACTTTGGCTAACGTACTGGCAAGGCTCTCTCAAAGTTATGAATGAACATCCTTCCAGTTGGTTTAAAGTTATCTGGGTCTACATCATCCATGGAACGTTTTTTCCCTCCAGATTTTTAAATGTAACTTGTTTTAGAACGTTCAGAGAACATTCACATTCCCATGTTTGCAAAATGGAATGTTCCCATAAAGTACGTTCACATAACCAAGAAAAAAACGTGTTTAAACCAAGCGGCAACATTCTAATCTGAAAAATACATCTAAAATCTGCAATACAGCAAATATCCATAGATCGCATGTTAAAATGTCAATTTTCACAGAATAAATTCATGCTTTTTCAGGTTGGCCCATGGACTTTTATTGTATTTTTCGATAGGTTCCGAGTGCCTGACAACTGTGAGGGGTGAATTTTTTTCTAACTCGTTAGTTTAGATCATGTATTTAGATATAAAATGTATGACAAATAAGGGTGGTTAACTTTGATTGACAGCTGATAACGGGCTGCGCAGAGTGAATTTGACGTTCTCGGCCATGATCTGACACAACACATCATACCACCTCTGTATCCTTTCTGAACATTTGTATTTTGTATTTCTCAAGATTTTCTAATATGGCGCCGCCCGTACCCCCATAAACAGCCTCAAACGCGTTCTTCAGAGAGTCTATGGGTGACGTCACAGACGCTTTGTCCATATTTGATTTTTCTATGGTTTAAACAAACTGAAATAACGTTTCCAGAATGTAATTGGCGAAACGTCTTCATATCACGGGTGTTTTCTACACAGGGTCAGTCTGTTGCTCTTCTAAAGTTGGGTTTGTGTGAAAGTTTTGCCCTTGATAGATCAGGTTCACACTTACAGACTTGGCCAGTTTGAGCGCCACCATTGAGTTTCTGACCTGGGAAACAAGAGCAAAGGTTTTTGTCAAAAGATGTATTGGACTTCAGGCACAGAAAAGCGAGGCCATTGAACTTCCAACAAATTCACCTTTCACCAGAGGCCATGAGAGGCTAATGCACTCCGAACAGGTTTTAAAGAACTTGTTTTTGCGTTATCGAGTAGACTTTCCTTACCATTTGGGGATTCGCCCGAGACGCCGCTGCCAGGAGTCATACCTTGGAGAAAAACAGCCTTTCAGTCTAAACAAGGCCTTGAAACATCGGTCCCACAAACATGCCCTCTCACTGCGCCAGGCCTGTGTTTTCCACGGGCCCGCCGCGCACCTGACGATGTTTCATCTTTCCACATTTATTAATAAATGGAGCAATGCCGTTCAGCCACTGTGGCAAAATCTCCACATACCTGATCCCTAAACCAGATCAAGTACCGATTGGCTTTGCTTACTGAGTAGGGTGCACCCAGTGAACTATTTTCCAGTGCTGAGAGGTGCAGTGTTCTCTGCCTCCAGCTCTAAAGAGGATTAGCTTCACCTTACCCAAGCCTTTGGGTGCTGCAGTGGCCTGCTGCGATCCCGCTCCTTTGGGAAAGAGGGAGAGGAACAAGAAACATATTCTTAAGATTCCCAGAGATCATTTCTCACCGGTCAATCAATCAGTTTCGGCCAGGTGGAAGAACAAAAACACTCTTTTCACATGCGCTTAACAGGGTTTGCGTCTCGTGTAAACCAGTTATATACATTTTAAGTTGCTTTTATGAACATTTTAGATATGATTTTAGGTTGGTTTTTTTTTGTCTTTTTTTCGTTTTTAGTCTTTATTCACATTTGTGATTTATACAACTGGAATATTTGGGGTCAGTACGATTTTGGTTTCAATTAAATGCTCTCAAAAAGGCAAAAATCACAAAATGACTGTTTTTAGTGTATTTTTTATCAAATAAATGGTGAAAAATCTTGCAGGCCCCACATTTTTAAACTTAATTACCTTACAAAAAGTACTGTGGTAGCTTGACGACATCAATATCAGATGGTTTTACTTTGGTATTCCAATGAAATAACTTTGTAAATATGATGTAAATATTTTGGTAGTATCACTGTACTATGGTTTCACTTCAATAAATTTTTGTCATGGTATTAACATGATACCACCAGGTTACTTTCCAAAAAACAAGGTTTTACCATGCTATCATGTCCAAAATATATATGCTTTGATATAAACCATGATACTGTATGATTACCATATTTATACAACATGGTACTTTAAAATCATAATAATCGAGGCCAAAAAACGAGGTATGACAACATTATACAAGAAATAATACCATTGTACTCTTTGTAAGTGTAATTTTTGATGCGATTATGGCAGAACCCTAAATGTATATAGCTCAGCTTCATTAACCCTAAAACCGTATTTTACAATGTTAAGTGGGTGGAAAAAAAAACTCATTAATCTTGTATTTGGTCCAAAAATGGGCACCCATAGAAATGAATGGGAAAAACTGTAATTTAGAGCATTCTAAAATAAGCCTAAATAAGACAGCAAAGTCACTTCATCTTTAGGTTTTAGCTCTAAGAACTTATTGGAATGATATTTTAATGTAGTTAAAAAAAATAAAACATAAAAATACGCATAATTTACACAGAAAATATGGTACTTTTTGAAGTAAATAAATTCAAAAATACCCAAAATAAAAAAAAACACCATAAATGGATAGAAAAAAAAATGATCGAAGACAGTGATATAACATTTATTCTGTGCCCACATTTGTTCACATTTACAGGATTAAGGGCTATAAAGTGAATACGGTTTGAGGGCCACGGAAGACTGACTTTTAAAGCATATTATGACTCATTATGTGATTATTAAAGATGACTGAGGTTTTGCACAATGGTGGTAAGTTGTGAACTTGTCACCCACCCTTCATATGCTGACCTTTGGAGTCATCATCATCTGTAAAGAAAAGGGAAAATCGATACAGTTTATAACAACCGCTCCTTTGTTTTGCCCTTCTCCTGTTTCTGATCTGCTGACTGTTATCAGGACATAACACGGGTCCACTGAGTTTAGGATTCACATTCATCTATTGTCTTAAAGGCTTTTATTTTGTCCAAGAAACTGCTGCTTTACTCACTTTAATAATGTTAAAACTGGGTTTATGAAGGTTAACGTATTTAAAAAACTATTTATCATGAACGTTATAATATTAACTTCTTATTTTGTCCTTTTGCAGGATCCTCGGGACGCTGAAGAACCACATTTAAATTCTTTTGCTTTCCAAAAGACCATCATCTCCTACCCTCTTCCTCCTCAGACAGTTCTTCTTCACCCTCTTCAGCTTCGAAGTCATTTTCCTCGGGCTCCTTATCTGTCCGGAGAGAGTGGGCGATTGTGTAAATACCTGCGGCCGCTGTATGCTAAACACGAGAGTGTGTCATTAAATGAAGCCCTCTGGGAGAAGAGCTCGTACCTTCAACAGGAGCCGTTGATATGGTGGACGCCAGAAACACAACAGCCACTGAAGCAATTACAAGATTTCTGTGAAAGCAAGACGATAAGAGTCCATAATGAGCAAACGTAAAGCAAAATGACCCCCTAAACTAAGGGTATATATATATATATATATGAAGAGTTCAGATGCAAAAGCCTCCAAGTGCCATTTGAAATTTTCTTCTAAAATGACCATTTTTATCAAGCTTGTATATTTAAGTTCAGTAATTTCACTTAAATGGCAATGAAGATTACCTATTAATTGTCATTTAAGTGAAATTACTGAACTTAAATATACAAGCTTGATAAAAATTGTCATTTTAGAAGAAAATTTCAAATGGCACTTAGAGGCCTTTGCATCTGCATGCAATTTATTAATGCATATTCTCAAAAATAGCTAAACTATTCTCAATTATTCGCTTGAGAAATGTATGCTTTTAATATTATTTTAACTTGGAAAGTAACAAAAATACAAGTATGGCTTAAAAGCAGAGTTTACAACAAGATTAATATTTTTATGCTAAAGTATTGTAATATATCCAGAAAGCACAGATGTAATTAGTATATCACTTAATGAGACTCACAACATCAAATAGCACAGACTATAAACTATAACCGATATAAGAAATTTCATTGAAATGCAAAATTATTAAATACAAATCCTACATAAAACATGCTTTTGTGGAGCTTGCAACACCAAGGTCATGGGTTTGATTGCGAGATCTGATCCATATACCTTGAATGTAAAGTCACTTAATAAAAGCATCTGCCAAATGCATGAAAGCAAAAATCCACTGCTATACATTGATTAATTAGCTTCCATTATAATCATTAAAGTGAGTTTAAGAGTCCGACCGGTTCTTATAAATCAAGCGCCATTGACTTACCGTGACAGCATCTTTAGCACTGGTTTATGTGGGAAACTGTGCAGCAGACATAAAGCAACCAGCAAACGTGCTTTTGACTTCCTTATGGTTGACTGGGCACCAAAATACATTTTATACCCTTCCAGCCCCCCATCTTGTTAAGGGGCAGGACTTGATGTCTAACCCCTACCCCTGCCATTCAAACGACTCTCTCTGAAGAATGAAACCTCAGGTGAGTCATGCAACATTTTTCTGATTCATAATTCATATTCAGATCAGATTTGCAGTCTCCATGCATTGAAATGCAGAAATGCTGATGAATATGTACTGTACACTGGCTGTTGACTAATGATGCCAAAGATTAAGATTAAAAGGTCTTTATTTATGGCATGTCCCGTCATGTTTTTGGGCCCCAGATGGGATCAGGTAAGGCGGATCAGCCAGTGGAGGGCACAGCCAGCCTACACAACACCACAGGGTTTCCTCATCTGAGCATAGTTTAAGATCATAGTTCTTTCTAGATTAACACTTGATATGATATGAACTCATGTAAAAAATACATTAGTTTATGATCAAGTGTTTGGACTATTTTTTAAATGTTTTTGAAAGGCCTCTTGTTCTCACCATGGCTGCATTTATTGAATCAAAAATGCAGTAATATTGTGAAATATTTTTATAATTCAAAATAACTGCTTTCTATCTGAATATATATTAAAATGTAATTTATTCCTGTAATGAAAAGCTGAATTTTCAGCATCATTACTCCAGTCTTCAGTGTCACATGATCCTTCAGAAATCACTCTAATATGATGATTTGCTGCTCAAGAAACATTTCTGATTAAAGGAGTAGTTCACTTTTATAAAAACTTTTGCTGATAATTTTCTCACCCCCATGTCATCCAAGATGTCCATGTCTTTCTTTCTTCAGTCGAAAAGATTTTTGATGAAAACATTCCAGAATTTTTCTCCATATAATGGACTTCAATGGGAACCAAATGGTCCAAGGTCCAAAAGACAGTTTCAGTACAAACTGCAAACTGTCAAAGGGCTTTAAACGATTCCAGACGGTGAATAAGGGTCTTATCAAGCGAAACGATCTGGCATTTAAAAAAAAGTTTGAGTTTTATAAGCCCAAATGGTCGCTTTGCTCTGTTCTGTGCTGCACGTTAGTGACTTCGTTCGTTCGTGACACGTTTGCTTCATCTTTAGGTTTTAGCTCTAAGAACTTACTGGAATGATATTTTAATGTAGTAAAAAAAATAAAACATAAAAATAAGCATAATTTACATAGAAAATATGGTACTTTTGGAAGTAAATAAATAAAAAAATACTCCCAAAATAAATAAAAACATGATAAATGGATAGAAAAAACTTTATCAAAGACAAGTGATATAACATTTATTAGGATGGATTTATTAGGAAACGATTACTCATTTAAAAAAAAGTTTAAGTTTTATAAGCTCAAATGGTCGCCTTGCTCTGTTCTGTGACGTCACGTTCGTGACTCTCCTGTTCGAACTCATTCATCAAAATGAACGAATCTTTCCCGAGTCAACACGTTCATTTCGTTCATTGAATGAACCAAATGACACCAAAAAGATTTGTTCATTTTGATGAACGAGTTCAAACAGGAGAGTCACAAGCGCATGGCGAGCATTTGAGCTTATAAAACTTAAACTATTTTTTTTAAAATGAGTGATCGTTTCGCTTCATAAGACCCTTATTCATCGTCTGAAATCATTTAAAGCCCTTTGAACAGTTTGTACTGAAACTGTCTTTTGGACCTTGAACCGTTTGGTCCCCATTGAAGTCCATTATATGGAGAAAATCCTGGAATGTTTTCATCAAAAACCTTAATTTCTTTTTGACTGAAGAAAGAATGACAAGGACATCTTGGATGACATGGGGGTGAGTAAATTATCAGCAAAAGTTTTTTTTAAAGTGAACTACTCCTTTAATATCAATGTTGAAAACAGTTGTGCATCTACATATTATTGTGGAAATTGTATACATATATACCAATAAATTAATACTTATATTGTTTCAACATTGATAATAATGAGCAGCAAATCAACATTTTAGAACGATTTTATTGAATTCTAAATTATTATTATATGGTAATTTTAATAAGGATGTACAGCCTTTTGGTTTCAATGCAGTTTGAATGCAATCCAAAACCAAGGTGCTCACTTTTTGCCTGCTGAAAATGTGCTTTGCTGGTTTAGCTGGTCAGTTATTTGATCTCCCAGCTTGACCAGCTGACAAGTGGCCAAAACCTTCAAACCTGACTGACCAGTTTTATAGCCAGCTATGACTAGCAAACCACTTTTGGCAGGTTTTATGCATTTATCTATAAAATTGAGACCAGTGGTTGCCAGATCTTTAAGGAAAGAAAAAATGGGAACGCCAGTAAACTGGCTTGTGATGTGTTAATGGATTAGCATGGCCTGTTCAAGTACGGTGGTATGATCCGTATATGTTGCATAAGCTAATGCTCCTGTCCCATAGCAGTAACTGAATCGCTGGCAGCTCACAGGAAGATTGCATTCCTGTTCAGCGTGCCAGTTCACATCAAGCCCGTTTTACAGTGTAACGAACACCAGCAGGCCTTGAAATGCATTTCTGTGATAAACTCATCCTGATGAGCTAAATGGACGTGTGTCGTAGCAAAGCTAATGAGCTCTCGGGCTAAACAAGCTTTCTTTGTTGTATTGTGAAATGTGATCTATGTGTGTGTATTTTGACCCTGAATCCACGTAACGTAATGTTGCGCGTGTTTCTTGAAACACATAATCGAGAGGGGGAAATAATGCTAAATGCAAATAATAGGATGCAACTAAGCTAATCTTATATAGCTAAGATAGCAAACATTTAAAACAGAAAATGCTTGTCTTGGTGACATCAAAGGCCTTGTTAACTTCTTAATCTGATAAATGCAATTCTGTTGTTGGTTATGCATTTACAAAATTATCTATTCAGCAGAATAATCATGTACGGAAAACACATGTAGTGTATAATATAAGACAACAGTTAATTAAATAACCACCCATTACATTACATCAGAACAGCAAACTGAGGCTATATTCACACAGACTCGCCAAAGTCAGACATGGAAGAGTTGAAAAACGTTGTCTGGTCTGATGAGTCTTGATTTCTGCTGCAAAATTGGCGTAAACAGCATGAAAGCATGGATCATCCTGCCTTGTATCTGTGGTTCAGGCTGGTTGTGGTGGTGTAATGGTGTGATTGATATTTTCTTGACACATTTTGGGTCTCTTAGTACCAATTGAGCATCATTTAAAAGAGTAGTTCACTTTAAAAAAAACTTTTGCTGATAATTTACTCACCCCCATGTCATCCAAGATGTCCACGTCTTTCTTTAGTCGAAAAGAAATTAAGGTTTTTGATGAAAACATTCCAGGATTTTTCTCCATATAATGGACTTCAATGGGGTCCAAACGGTTCAAGGTCCAAAAGACAGTTTCAGTGCAAACTGCGAACTGTTCAAAGGGCTTTAAACGACTCCAGACGACGAATAAGGGTCTTATCAAGCGAAACGATCGCTCATTTAAAAAAAAAAAAGTTTTATAATGCTCTGTTCTGTGATGCGCGTTCATGACTCTCCTGTTCGAACTCATTCATCAAAATGAACAAATCTTTTTCCGAGTCAATTCATTCATTTCGTTCGTTGAATGAACCAAATGACAGTTCTGAAGGCAAAAGGGGTCCACTAGTAAGGTGTACCTAATAAAGTGGCCAGTGAGTGTATTTTCAGGGACCAATGCAGCAGATTCATCATGTATGGTGGTGAGTCATCATATCATCATGATATGAGTATTGTAAATGTTAACAATTGCTGGTACAGTATCTATCAAAGTAGCAGTGTGGACTGAAAAGACACATTGACAGCAGTATTATTAAACATCTGCTGGTCTTGCTGGCAGATGTGTGCAGATTTCTCCTCACCAGTTTCTGTCCTGTGGCTTCCTTCATTCCTGCAGGCCTGCCTGCTCTCAGACAAAAGCTCTTTGTTCACTGCTTGAAACCATAGCGCTCTCGGAGCCAACCTTGGGTGACGAGATTAGAAGTGAAGTCCTGGACCGGTCTGGCTTGGCTGATGGGGTCAGACGGTACAGCGGCTCAAGACATATAGGAAATGACGGACCACCATTGTATCCTCTATGGCAAAAATATATTTATTTATTATCATGAAAAATTGTAGAATACAACTTTTATTTTAGAATTGATTAATCACGATTTACAGCACAATTAGTTTTTAATCTTTATTTTAAAATATTTCAAAAGAGATCAAATATTTTAGAAAAAAATCTGCAAATATATATATTATATAAATCTATTTATTTTCAGTGTATTAGTGTGTGTAACACACACACACACACACACATATATATATATATATATATATATATATATATATATACAGTATATACACAAATAGAGTTAAAATAAATATATTTTTTTTAATTTCATCAATTATATCATATATTATATAAATTCGGTTCAATACCATATATATATATATATATATATATATATATATATATACGTCAAAAGTTTAAGATCGGTAAGTTTTTTTTGTTTTTAGTCTCTTCTGCTCACCAAGGCTGCAATTTTTTAATAAAAAAATACACAAAAAACACAGTAATATTGTGAAATATGACAATTTAAAATTACTTTTTTTATGTTAATATATATTAAAATGTAATTTATTCCTCTGAAAAAAAGCTCCTATTCATCAAAGAATCCTGAAATAAAAATGTAAAAAACTGTTTTCAACATGGATAATAATCATACATGTTTTTGGAGCATAAAATCATCATATTAGAGTGATTTGTGAAGGATCATGTGACACTGAAGACTGGAGTAATGATGCTGAAAATTCAGCTTTTTTTCAGAGGAATAAATTACATTTTAATATATATTAACATAAAAAAGTCATTTAAATTGTCATAATATTTCACAATATTACTGTGTTTTTTGTGTATTTTTTATCAAAAAATTGCAGCCTTGGTGAGCAGAAGAGACTTCTTTTAAAAACATAAAAAAGCTTTACCGATCTTAAACTTTTGACCGGTAGTGTATATATATTTAAATATCAATTAAATTTTATATTAACATATAATTAAATAGTATATTTCTAGATTGAGTATAACAAAGATGTTAAATATTTATTTTTATTTTTTTCCCTGTCCAGCACTTTGATCAACTCATGGTTGTTGTAAAGCGCTATATAAATAAAAAATTGAAATTGATTGTTTGAAATTTGCCTATTTATATAAATATATTTGTAAATATGTATATTTAAAAAAATATATGACATAAATATAGCCTACTTTACTGATTTATTTTATTTATTTTTTTACATTAAATTTTATAATATTGTCCAGAAATATTTTTAAATGCATTAACTTCAACACAAAGCTCCTCAGAGACCACAGCAGATCACAGGAGAGCATGTAGGAAGCAAGAGGTGAGTTCCACTGTGGTCCAGTACAAACACACAGATTAAACCACACACACACATCCAGACCTGCGTGTTTCTCATACAGATTCCTGTTCTGTTCTCAAATATCAGCTTCATCCAGAGCTCTGTTAGGAGTTTTTGTCTCACTGGTCACGAGCCACCTCTGATCGTCCTGAAGGAGCCATTCTGTTTAGAAACCCGATCGCTCTGAAATGACTGCGGCACTGGAGTTTTGGGTCCCTGAACCGCTCTGTAATTAATCACCGTGGGCCAAATCTAATATGTCGTACAGCAGGACAGAGGAATAGTGTGGACAGGTGGTTGTTAAACTTAATCAGAGGGTCAGACTTACTTCTCATTTCCTGCCCAGCTTCTCGAATGAATGTTTGGAACCGATATTAAACAACTACAGAATGATTTTTGCATTGTCACGTGTTTAGGCTATGTTATTTCATTGACTTTCAGTTTTTGTCTGTGCCAGCTCTATTTCATAGGTGAGTGATATGAAAGCTTTGTGCATGAAACAGACACACATTTACATCTTCATGGAAGATCTCAAAAAGTTCTTTCATTATCCGCAATTTCGCAAATTCATTTTTGAACTGGCACATCATGTTGCATCAGTGACATTCAACCTGATGCAATGCATTCATGACCTAAAATATAGTCACATATTTGATATATATTATATATAATACTTAAGTCAAGACACCACAAGTGAATAATATGCGTGTTTCCAGACTTCTCCAGTTGATTAATCACAGTAGGCCTACAAAAAAGGGGCTATATAATTCAGAAACCTTGTTTTTAGCGACACTGGTGGCCATTAAGTGAACTGCAGCAGCTCACTCGCACACAAAAGGGGATTCAAGGCCTGAAATACTCATGGAATTAGTTTTTTGTTATTTGCTTCATTAGTAAAATAAAGTTGGAAATACATTTTCAGGACCATTAATGAACATCCAGACGCCATCCACGTTGATGAGAACAACGGTTAGATTACAAATTGTGCTGTGCTCCATCCTCTCAACAAAATAAACACAATAAACATGACAGCGGTCAGAAAGCAGCAGTTAATGAAGTATCTGATCACTGTGATGTGAATATATTTGCACCACCTCTACAATTCTCCTGCATCGTGTCGACAGATGAGGTAGGCCTAATTATTGATAAGTTTTATTATAAAATATATTGGAGACTAGCCTATATACCACATAGTTCTGTACAACTATAGTTTGAATTAATCTCTTCTCTTTACATGGCACATTGACATTACAGAATGTCTCTTTCTGCATTATCGTGAACATTATCATTTGTGTCAAAGAATGGAGAGAGGCTCACGGGAGCGCGCATTACCGTCACACATCCTATGTGATTTTCCCGGCAAAAACGAGTCTTTCACATAAAATAATATACTTTAGGAAGTCAGGGAACGTCTCGTTTTTAAGCTTTGTTTTATTTGTGAAGATAATTTTAAAAATAATGTTTAAATATTTTGTTTAAATATACAAATGCACAATTATCTAATTAAATATGCCTTAATTTGCATAAAATTCCAGAACAGAAATCTTACATTGGATAAGAGATCGATAGGTACGAAATTCTTGTTTCATTCTTGCCATATTCACTCTTAAAAGTAAAGTTTATTTAGTGGCATCGACGAAGAGATAGGAAAGGTTCTTTATCGTGACAAAAAAAAAAAACAATTAGATTGTTAAAATGTTCTACACACACAATAACTTTTAAGAACTGTTTATTGAAAGGTTCTTCTGGGGAACCAAAGATGGTTCTTCTATGATGTGGAAACTGCTTTTATATAGTTTTTTCCTGGGAGGATCTTTTATCCTTTCATTCTTATCCTGGATTTCTTTATCTGGGTCTTTCCTTAAGGTGATTTCAAAGAGTTATTGCATAAAAATGTTTGCGTTTCATAGGATGTGTGCGTTTGGAATGACAGGATTTCCGCTTGTGGCTGAACTTTTCTTTTAAGAATGACTGACAAAGAAATGAATCAAATAAATGAAAAAAAAAGAGTGTGTGGACAGAACTTATCAAACATGAGTCTTGACCTTAGTAAAACCAAACAGTGTTGAAATCTTGAATTGCCACTCAATGGATTGTCAACAGAAGCTGATAAATGAGTTCAGATAACAAACACTCATGATATGTCTTTTTGAAATTTGATGGGGTTTTCATCTAGCTGCTAGTTTTGGATATTAGTCAAATAGCAATGCGACTCGATTCTTATATTACATGCAAAGCCCATCAGCTGAGTGTGTCGCTGTTCAACAGGGCCTGTTTTTCAGTAAAAGGTAGGCCTTTTCTCACAGATATCAGCCACTAGATCAGAGTAGATGTTTAAACCCTCTTACGCCTTAAATTAAAGTCTAATATTTCTAAAGGCTTCTCGCGTCCTTCCGCCCCCCTTCGAAGCTGTTGGGAAAGTGGGCGCGGGGGAAACTAATGCACTGCGAGGGTCAAGCTTCACTGGCCGTCTCCATTTTGAAAGCCAGCCTTTGGTTTCCTCGGCCTCCCGTAAGTTCGAGAAGGCCCGTACAGGGGTGACGGGGACATTTGCACACAGAGCCCGTGAGTCACGCTCGGACAGGCGGCCGCGAGCGCTTTGTTCTGAGCTGTTTGGTGGCTTTTGTCTGGGGTACACCTTCCTCTTTCCTCCTCATCCTCGTGTTTGTTCACCCTCGGGCCAGGTTTAGACCACCGAGATGTAATGTGAGTATTGTGTCGTGCTCCAAAGAGCCCGTGGAGACACACACGTGGAAACTTAACTCTTTCTCTGTGTAAGGGTCAAGGAATCTAGCCTGCTGGTTAAATCTTTAAAAAAAATTAAGACATCAGAGCTTTTAGATAAGACTTTCTTTCTTTGACTAAAACCGCTGAAATATGACACATTCATAGGGCCATTCACACGATCTAATAACGTTAACTCCTTGTGCAGCCGCTCAGACTCTACTTGCTTTGCTCAAATGTTGAAGAAACGACGAAGAAATGTCTATATTTTATTTGTATACTGATGTTCAGCTGTTATACGTAATTGTCAGACTGTATTTCGGATCATCAAAGCTAAAAAAAAAACACATCATGTTTTTTTTGACGTGACATAAAGTGGTGATATCTTAATAGTACATTTACATGACAACGATGTACTACAATCAGAAAAGTATTTTCTTTGCGTATTTTACATACAGACGACAACGTTATCTAAACGATCCTGTTCACACTGATCCGTGAAAACGACTAAAACGCTGCATTACACAAACAGGCCAGTAGTTGGCGATGTCACTTTGTAAAAAAAACTTTATGCACCTATATAGACCGAACACATACGTATGACGTTCACAAATTCGAGTTTTGTGCAGTCCAAGCGGAGACGATGACATATTGGTTTCAAAACGTGCATTTGAAACCCGTTTTCAAAAGTGTGCATTTTCAGGCTCACAAAAAGCCAATGTTGTGTAAACGAATAACTAAAACACATAAAAAGCTTTTCGTTTTTAGTTGAAAACGGTGTCCTGTCAATGTGGTTTTCCATTAACGCCATTGTTTGTTCATTCACACCGATATGTAGGTCTGGAAACGAGAGGTGGGATTTATCGTGTGAAAAACTATAAAATCCAATCATAGCGCCATGAAGGCATTCACACAGATCCGCGAAAATGACTAAAAACACTGCATTATGCTAACAGGCCAGTAGTTGGCGATATCCCTTTGTAAAACTATATAGACCTCCTATTTAGACCGAACACATGACACGTATGATGTTCACAAAGTCGCGTTTTTGCAGTCCACACGGAGACGAATTGTTTACTTAAATAATTTTCCATTAACGCCATCGTTTGTTCATTCACACCGATATGTGGATGTGGAACGAGCATGAAAAGGAGAGGTGGGATTTATCGTGAAAAAACTATCAAATCCAATCATAGCGCTATGAAGGCATTCACACAGGTCCGCGAAAACGACTAAAAACGCTGCATTATGCTAACAGGCCAGTAGTTGGCGATATCCCTTTGTAAAAAAAAAATATATATTATGTGGCAATTTAGTCCGAACACATATATGTATGTTCACAAATTCGCTTTTTTGTAGTCCACACAGAAACGAGTTGTTTACTTACTTTTTAATTAATTTTCCATTAACGCCATCGTTTGTTCATTTACACTCAATATGTGGATGTGGAACGAGCATAAAGGTGGGATTTATCATGTGAAATATCATATCCAATCATATCCACATATCCAGTAATATCCAAGGTTCATATCCAAAAGGCCCAATCATATTCATAGGGCCATGGTGGCATTGCCTCATCTCATGTGACATTCTCAATTACCCCCCACTACACCCTTTGCACACTGCACTGCCTGCCATAATTGTATAATATTATATATATAATATTTTTAGTTGGATTTTATTTTCACGGTATGTGTGTACTTACAGTGTACTGAGTCTGACCTAAGAAAGTACTGGGTAATATAAGGTAACTACATGCTTAGGTTTAGTGTGCCTAGTTATTACCCAATTATTGTTATTACTATAATAAGTACATAGTATGTACATCAGGAACAGGACTGTAAGATAAAGTGCTACCGCATGTTTTTTATATTTATATACTAGAAGAGCAAATATATAATCAATTTGGTTTAATTTGAAAGATCAAACTGGAAATATCAATGTGTTTAAGAAAAAAAAAGCCTTAGTTTTGTTTACAAAATCCAGTTTTGATAATAAAGTGTTTTTGGTCCATCACAATGAATTAGTAAATCATTGTTTGTCTGTAAAACTTTGACATTTTAATATTAAAATAAAATTCGTTATACATTTATTCTAAAGTATTAATTGGATTGTCTCAGGCACTGAAATTATTATTTTTTTCAATAATTTTTGGTCTCATGACTACATTTTGTTGAAAATTGCGTAAATTAAATAAAAAACAGAAAAAGATATTATTACAAAGATATTAGTTTACACACACACACACATACACACACACGCACCCACAAAAGTCTCCATGGTCACTTGGTTTTCTGACAACCCAGTCTTTATTAGATTTGCTCCCTGTGTACATATTAAAATGACTTTAAATCTATACAAAATAATTTTTTTAACAGTTTTCAGAAACAATCTGTGCTCTTACATTGCTAGTTTATTAGTATTCCTCCACAGAGACATAGACATCAGAGATTCTATCAGAAATGGTCTGTACAGTCTTAATTCATTGTTTGGGGTGGGCAGAAAAGATCTCATTTTTATGTGATTTCAGAGTCAAGAACAGAAGGCTGTCGTTGTAGAGCTGCAGTCTTTCAGTCAGTGACACCCTGTGGACAAACCAAAGGAGCCAGGACAGGTTTGATGGTTCGGCAACATTTCACCAGACCCGAATCGCTTGGTCTCGGGAGCTTTCTCACAAATTCCTTCAGTTAGTTCTACTCTCTATGCGTCACTTTCAAATGAATTTTATTTAGACTCTACGCAAACAGACAAATACACGAGGTTCGGAAAAATTCCAGACCCTCATTGTTCTTCATGCATCTAACATTGGTAAAATGAATATATGAAACGTTCTAGAATTAGGACAAAGTAATAATAAAAAAAATGGAATGTACACCAAACAGCCGAATAATTTAATCTGCATCCCAGAACCCTTAGAAAGGAACCTTCACCATATGAGAGAGAGAGAGAGAGGACGAAAGGGACGTGTCAATGTGTTTTAATGGGATGTGAAACTCTGGTTATCATGACTGTCTCAGTTGATTCTTTTTACGTCTCTCCTAGGAAAATTCTGCAATTAAAAAAAGAAAAGAAATCATATAGTGGATATATCATATTATTATAACACCCTATGTAGACAGCATTCTAAGGCATCATGTGTACTAAACATTTTTGGGCCGAATTCTTAAGAGTTTATGCAAGTAAATCAATGGGGTCATGAATGTTCTTGTGTTTTTCTGGCAGTAACTCCAGGGGGCGATAATGGCACTTCAAATCTGCATTGGATATGCTTCAGGCCAACTTCAGTTAGCTTTCATTCCTCTTTTTGATTGAAAAACGATTTAAAATATGGTAGGATATATCAAATTTACTCATATATGGAAAATTCTTTATACACAAATATAAATGGGCAACTCATCTACTTTTACTCATTTGAAAATGAAAGGTCTCTCTACCTTCATACATTAATGCCCTTTTCACAAGATGTAAAATAAATATCTGATGTCCCCAGAGTGTGTATGTGAAGTCTTAGCTCAAAATAATTTTATATAACATGTTAAAGTTGTCACTTTTTGAGGATTAGCAAAAACGCTCCGTTTTGTGTATGGCCCTTTAAATGCAAATGAGCTGCAGCTCCCGATACAGTGGGCGGAGCTTCAAGAGTGCGTTCAAGAGTGCAGCTCTGATTACCTCAGGCAGAAACACGCTAAAATGTCAGAAACTGTTCTGCCTTTTTTGTTTAAACTGGAGTCAGACAAAGATGGAGAGATCTCAAGAATAAGTGACAACATGTAGAATGCAACTGGATATCTCTGAATGGTTAGTTGATGAATTTATGTTGCTGATGTGGGGTTAACTATCTTCAATTAGCATATTCTGTCACTCATATAGTTACTTTCTATTGCATGTGAAAAGACGTATGCTAGGCTACAGTTTGAGCTGACTCACAAATGTGCTCTTCTACAACTCCTCTTTCTCTTCTCAACATTGTACTGCGTTCCGAGGGCGGGCTTTATGTAAATTTAGGGTTAGTTAATGATGTCACTAACTGGGAAGAAAGTTTGTGTAGTTCCTACCAGCCATTTGTTGTAGTCCTTAAAAAGCAATTTCCTTGAAAGCAAATATCTTTCGAGTCATTTCGTTCGTTGAATAAACCAAATGACTCGAAAAGATTTTGTTAATTTTACTCTTCATCGTATCGTCTGGTGTCTGTTTAAAGCCCTTTGAAGCTGCACTGAAACTCTCATTTGGACCTTGAACCGTTTGGTTCCCATTGAAGTCCATTATATGGAGAAAAATCCTGGAATGTTTTCATCAAAAACCTTAATTTCTTTTCGACTGAAGAAGAGAAAGACGTGGACATCTTGGATGACATGGGGGTGAGTAAATTTTCAGCAAAAGTTTTTTTAAAAAGTGAACTACTCCTTCAAGGTTTTATATCTCACAGTGTGACTTTTTTATCTTCTTTCATTGAGTTTAAACACTACATAGGTTTGATCAGAGCTTCTAATACGCAATCACATGATACCTGTGACGATGTCTTTGCAGAGTCCTGGTTGCTAGGAGCTTGGCATGGGGGTTTTGCTGCCATCATCTGATCCTTAGGAAAGGCAGGAGCAGACATTAGCATGTGTAAAGTGTAAGTGTTTAAAGCAGCCGCTTCTTCACAGCATCATTACCTTGTGTTGTGTCATCAAGATGATCTGGTTCGTCGTGTGTTTGAGAAGCGGGATCTGTGAACAGGAGGAATCAATGCTTTCGGTATGACCAAATTCTCTACATTTATTATGACATGTATGCATTGGGCAGACGCTTTTATCCAAAGTAACTTTATATTTTATGTTTTATTGCATGTCAGTTATGTTGTTTTGCACCCGTCTTATAGATCTACACTCCTTCTGTATGTCAAAATCTGTCTTATTTGTGTCTCCTAAAGAATTTTGCGAGGAAAATTTGACTTACCCGTGGCATCTTCAACCCCGACTTCATCATCGTGGGAATAAATGTCATCGTCATCTAAAACAGAAACATGTAAAGGATTTGAGGTTTTGCCCAATCAGAGAGAAGTGACCATCTAACAGGTACAGTTTATCATTTATTAAATATTTGACATAATCTGGGAAGTTACGGGCCAAAGTTTAATTCTTAGGTTCAAAAGCAATAATGTTAACCTTAGTAAACAACACAACTGAAGTGCTTTAGACCCATGAGACGTACCATCTAAATGGCTGTCTGCGTCAGTGACATCATCAGTGTGTTCCTCTTAGAGTTGGCAAAAAATTCAAGAAACATGCGTTTAATACTTTGTACTTGATAACGGCATCATGTGACTTACATACTTAGTTAATAACCATATTTACCGTGGGACATCGTAGCATCTGTTGAGTCATTGTCATCTAGAAGAAGAAAAACATTGAGCTTCATCATGTCTTACACACACGTGGCTTTAGTGAGAAGTCATTTGTTTGTCCACTGATGGCCATCAGTGTATTCTGGCGGGCCACAGTAAAATTTGATATTGCTTAATATTTTTGATATGGCTTTATATTTTTCCCTGTCAGCTGTTTTTCACGTCACAGATCAACTCGTGAAGAAAACAAGAAAACTCCTCAGGTTTACATGGAGTAGATGGGATTCTTGTTGTAGCATTGAAATGTGATGCTGATTTTCATGTGAACAGGGAATGCTGTGGTTTGGCTTACCGTGGAGAATGCAGACGAATCGTTCGTCTCTATTGATGCAGCATCAGGAGAATCTGTAGGGTTAGACAGTTATATATGACACTTTGTTCTGTAACTGTGACTTTATGATAGATTTATGAAAGTGATAGATTTGTAAAAGTTTTAATCTATAGAAGCCTGTTTTCTTTCTTTTTATTTCAAAGTGACTTTATATCTCACAATTATAACTACAAACTACAATCTTACAATATGACTATCTCACAATAAGACTATATCTTCAATTATGACTTTATATATCACAAAATGACTTTTATATTTCACAATATGACTTAATATATTACAATTAGGACTTTGTATGCTAAAGAATGACTTTATATCTCACAAAATGATTTTATCTTCAGTTATGACTTTATATGTTAAATTACAACTATATTTCACAATTGAGTTTATATCTCACAATATGACTATTTTCAATTCTGACTTTATATCTCACAATTATGACTTGATATCTCACAATTATGACTTTATATCTCACAATTATGACTTGATATCTCACAATTATGACTATATCTTGCAATTATGACTATATCTTACAATTATGACTTTATATCTTACAATTATGATTTTATATCTCACAATTATGACTTGATATCTCACAATTATGACTTGATATCTCACAATTATGACTTTATATCTCGCAATTCTGACTTTATATCTCACAATTATGACTTTATATCTCACAATTATGACTTTATATCTCGTAATTATGACTTTATATCTCACAATTATGACTTTATATCTCACAATTATGACTTTATATCTCACAATTATGAGCTTTATATTCACAATTATGACTTATATCTTGCAATTATGACTTTATACTCACAATTATGACTTTATATCTCACAATTATGACTTTATATCTCACAATTATGACTTTATATCTCACAATTATGACTTTATATCTCACAATTATGACTTTATATCTCACAATTATGACTTTATATCTCACAATTATGACTATATCTCACAATTATGACTATATCTCGCAATTATGACTTTATATCTCACAATTATGACTTTATATCTCACAATTATGACTTTATATCTCACAATTATGACTTTATATCTCACAATTATGACTTTATATCTCACAATTATGACTTTATATCTCGCAATTATGACTTTATATCTCACAATTATGACTTTATATCTCACAATTATGACTTTATATCTCACAATTATGACTTTATATCGCAATTATGACTTTATTCGCAATTATGACTCTATATCTCACAATTATGACATTATATCTCACAATTATGACTATATCTTGCAAGACTTGAAATCTCACAATTATGACTTATATCTCACAATTATGACTTTATCTCAGCAATTATGACTTGATATCTCAGTTATAACTTTATATCTTGCAATTGTCTTTATATCTCACCATGTGACTTTAAAATTGTGACTTTATATCGCACATAATGATTGTATGCCATGCAATCAAGATTTTATATTATAACTTTAGATGTCTCAGTTGTGTCTTCATACCGACGATCTGACTTTATTTTTTTTATTTTAAACTTTATCTCAGAAGTATGTGATATATTTTTCACTCTGAGCTGGACATGGGCGTTCATGTATATCAGTAAATACCTTGCTTGTCTTTTTCCACACTGGAGTCATTGTCCTCATCAGTGTCTGTGGGCATAAACGCATCAATCAGTCCTTGGATATTATAGTGTGATGAGTGTGAAACAGGATGTAATGTGTACCTTCTCCTCCTGTCTCTGAGCTGTCCGTGACGCTCTTGCTGTCACTATCAGAGCTCTCTGTGTCGGTGGACTCTGTGCTGCTCTTGTCTTTGCCCTGGTCTTTATCTTTGCTGTCCGAGTGCGAGTCCGAATCCGAGTCTGAGTCTGAATCCGAGTCCAGGCTTGAGTTGTCAGAATCTGGTTTGTCTTCCTGCTTGTCTTCTGTCTTTTCTTCCCGCTGAGTCTCGTCAGACTGACTGGCTGTGGCGTCTTCTTTCGAGGTGGGGTCCTCCTTTGTCCTGTTCGTCTGGTTTGGATTCATCTTCTTCATCTTTTCCCTCGTCACTGTCCTTCTCATCGGTCTCCTTCTTTTCTTTGTCCTTCTCTCTGTCTCCGTCATCGTCCGTGTCTTTGGGGTCGCTGGTGTCCTTGTCTTTATCCTCAGCGCTGTGCTCGACGTCTGCTTTATCAGAGGAGTCTGCCGTGTCCCGGTCCGGAGTGTCGCTGTCCGGAGTCCGGGTCTTTCTCCAGTCTTCTCGGTGCTGTCTGTGTCTTTCACATCTGAATCCTGCTCTTTGGAATCGTCTGAATCTTTCTGTCTCGCGGATCTGAGTCGCTGTCTGTGTCGCCTTTCTCTGGCGTCTCGGCGGTTTCCGACCCTCGTCCTCTGACTCTTTGCTAGAGTCGTTGTCGGAGTCTTTATCGTCTTTCTCGTCTTTCTCGTCGCTCTTTTCATCTGTGTCTGCATCTGCTTTGTCTTTGTCAGAATCTGGGTGTAAAAGTTCATTTTTATTAATTTAGATCATCTAACTGATTTTAATTATTATAATTACAGACAAATTACTTCATTAACCAGTGAAACCTTACAGTGAGAACTTAGAACCAAGAACTAGCCTACTATGTTACCTATTACCGTAGTAAGACCATTGTCATTTGATGTATACCACTAAACGCACTAGTCATGTACTATTTATATAATTTCTAAAATTTTACTGGATTTACTGTGGTACCAGGTACAAAAAAGTATTTTATTTACTATGATAGGCATCATATATAAAAAAAGTTAAATCATATTACTTCCATGTTAATAAGTTTATAAGTTAAAATTAAGTTTATAAGTTTATATTTATACATTTTTCCTAACCAGTTTTGAAGCAAAAAACATTGTGTCATGTCATGCTGGATAGCCTCGCCTCACTTATTTAATCACAATTCAATATCAAATGTGTTCTGACAGAGTTATTATATTAATTATATTTCACTAAAACTAAAATAAGCTTTATGGTTTTAGTTAATAAAATTGTAGTTATAGTTATATTAGATATAGTGTAGTTAAATTAGTGTATATATATATATATATATATTATATATACACACTGTAAAAAATATGTTGGTTTAACTTAAACAAGTAAGTTACCTAGTTGCCTTAATTTTAAAATTGAGTTCATTGAAATTAAAAAATTAGTTAATACAAAAAGGAGATTTGTTTAAAAAATTAGAAACTCAAAATATTATGCTATTTGAACCACATTCATTTACTAAGTTGATTTGACAGAACATAAAAGGTTGTGGTAAAAATCAAGAATATTAGTTTTTACGTGTATAACTAAAAAAATATTAATAAAAGCTTTAATAGTACTTTAATAATACTAAAACACTGGTTCTGACTGATTCTGAGTCAGGACAGAAAGAGTACTTGATACTGTAAACTTGTTGCATTGGATCTTGTTAGTGTTATTCCTTTAAGGTCTTTTTAAGAGCGAGAATCATCTTCTTTTGTTTGGTTCTGAAGTATAGTAAATGAGATGGATGTTGTTTTGTGTGTTTTAAGCTCACCATCAGAGTCCTGCTGCTTATCTGTGTCTGAATCTTTTTATATGAATCATCGGGACCTTCTGCATTCGAGCAAATACAATAACATAACTGTCATTATTCACAAAACATCTCTAACTTCAGGCTAAATCACACTTTATTCAGTCAGCTCCGTAAATCAAAACTAAAATTGGTAACTGAAACAGCTGAAATAAACTAAAAATATTATTTGAAAAAACTATAATAGAACTTATACTAAAAAAAAATAAATGAATGCTAATAGAAATATTTAAATTTTATATACATAATACAACATAAACAACATAATATCACCAAAGGACATTTTTTTCTGTGACAAAACTTTATGATAATTTTCATACTTTTAGAAATGTATGTATAGGAAAATGATTGACTTACACTTAAGTGAAATAGACACTTGCACAATTATGCCAGGAGTGTCCTTTAAGATTTTTAAACATTATTTTCTTTATTTTATAAAAGTTATACATTTATGAAATAATTTTGTCTACCATCACACCATAGGTTCATTTTGAAATTTGGCTCAAAGTTGTAAAAAAATAAAAAATAACTCTCGGTCTTAAAAGAACATATTCATTTAAAAACAAGAAATGCTTAACCATTTACAGTATTCTGAAATGATAAAAATATGAAATAAATTATTTTTTATCTTCTGTGATGGTGAAAAGCCATGTCACGTCAACTACCCATATATATATATATATATATATATATATATATATATATATAATGTATTTATATTTTAAACAAAAGCACATAACAACATTACTCAAATTTAAACTAAAGTAAAAACTAATTAAAAATATGAATGAATATTATAATAGTATATTTATAAATAATAGTATATTTATAAAATGCTAAAATAGCACTTATACTGTGTGATTTCTGCACCTGTAGAAGTCTTGTTGGCATCATCGGGTTAGTCTGCGAGTACCGCCGTTCGCCCACACTTGCAGAATCCCCGTTGAAAGCACAGAGTATGCCAAGATTGTTTCAGCAACCGTGTATCATTTCGCTGTGAGAAAAGAGTGACTGTGCCAAGTAGGACCTGTTCCTGGAACATCTTTTGTTGGAGCTTGAACAATGTTCATGGCAACTAAACATAGTTGTCCTCCTCTCTGTATAACCATGTAACTACCGCCAGAGGGAACGGCGGCGTGAGGAGAGTGTTGTTCAAGAATCAACTACAGAAACACTGAGGAAACTCTATACCTGTGTCGACCGGACCAGAGACGCCTCTCCATCGAGTCTGTTTAATAGAGAGACAGTGACTCATTGACTTTCATCACACACACTTTGGAATATACGAGTTCTAGTCTCTGATGTTTGGAAGTGCTTGTTTTTGGAACTGACATGTTGTTTTCTTTAAAAAAGAAAAGTTATTTTTAGGGTTTTCAAATTCATTAATCGCAATTAATCGCATTCAAATAAGTTTGTGTTTACATAATATACGTGTGTGTAGTGTAAAATTATTTTGTATATATATAAACACATACATGCATGTATATTTAAGAAAAAATATTATTTATATATAAAATATTTATATTTATGTATAATATAAATGAAATTACAGTATATACATAAAAATATTTCTTAAATATATACAAGCATGTGTGAGTATTTATATATATAAAATAATTATACACAGTGCACCCACATATATTATGTAAACACAAACTTTTATTTTGGATGCGATTAATCGCGATTAATTGTTTGACAGCCCTAGTTATTTCTTTCTATCATTCCAAACTATGATAATATTTTTCAATGGAACATAAATTGAGAAGTTTCTTAAAAATTATTCTTTTGTGTTCCATGAAAGAAAAAACAGGTGAATAAATTAGTCTAATATTTACATTTTATTTTTAATATTCAGATTTATTTTCAACCACTTTACTTTTTTTGTCTAATTATGGGTGAGTTATTCATTTACCGTTTCATAATCACATTTTAGCATTGATTTGTACAGACGGGTAACTCTGTCTCTGTTGTGTGTGTGTGTGTGTGTGTGTGTTTACCTGCGGACTCCTTCTCCTTTGAATCTATATCAGCGTGATCTGCATCTGAAATATTATGACACATTTAGATTGACTCATAGAGACAGTCTTTATCATTTCACACGATCTCTCTTACCTGTGCTGTCCTCCGCTGATGGCTTCTCACTGGTCTCATCTGCAGTAAATAATAATAATACAATATTTTGTACACATGTAGATTCTGTATATTAGGAAAATCCATATTTGTGTTTCACCCACCTGAGTCGCCGTATCTTCTGCTGCGATGCATCGGTTTCTGTTTTAGTTTTCTGTATCCGGTATCTATGTGTCCACATCGATATCTGTAGTGTCTGATTTAAATCAAGACATAAATAACTGCACAACTAATGTGTTTTGCTATTGTTATGAATTATATATCTGAATGGAATCCTACAGTCTAAAAAATGCTGGGTTGTTTCAACCCAAATTTGGGTCAAATGTGGACAAACCCAAATGTTGGGTTAAAAATGCAATTCAGAAACATTTGGGTTTGTCCATATTTGACCCAAATTTGGGTTAAAACAACCCAGCATTGTGCATTGTGTTTGCGTATCCTTTACTTATGGTCCTTTTTTAACGGAAATAATACAATGTTGTGTTTCAAGATGTTGTTTTAGGAAGTGAGGGATTGCACTGTTGCTGTGTGTTCAGGAAGGGGATGCCACAGGTAAAGTTGTACCTGTGGAGTCTGGGCCGCTGGTGGCTTCGTCCAAGCTTGTGTCACCTGGAATCAGTCGAGCTGTTAGTTTGAGCAATGCTTCACTCAAATGAGTAAACGATTTGCTAACACTTTACTTTGATACAAGTAACTTTGCAACTATATGTCAATGTATTTAACTAACACCAAACCCTAACCTTACAGTACTGATACTACACTCTAAACAATGCTGGGTTGTTTTAACCCAAATTTGGGTCAAATATGGACAAACCCAAATGTTGGATTAAAAATGTAATTTCAGATTTTATAACTTTCACTTTCAACTGTAAATCTTTTAATTGCTTTTTTAACTCAACTTTTGGGTTTGTCCATATTCGACCCAAATTGGATTAAAACCACCCAGCATTGTTTAGAGTGTATAATGAGAGTTAGTTGACATGTAATCTGGATTATATAATCAGATTACAAAAATGAATACATATAATCAGACTATACACTCTAAAAAATGCTTGGGTTGTTTAACCCAAATTTGGGTCAAATATGGACAAACCCAAACGTGTGGTTAAAATGTAATTTAAAAATGTAACCCACAGGCTGGGTTTGTCCATATTTGACCCAAAATTGGGTTAAACCAACCCAGCATTTTTTAGAGTGTAGTTGCTTTACTGATTATAGAACTGACATGTTTTCTCACAATGGGAGTCAATTATTAATAAATCATCGATTCTCCCTACATTTACTTTTCTATAAACGTCTACTGCTTATATACGTTCAGAAGCTCTTCCGGGTTTGTGGAATTGCACACACAGGCCAGCCACTTTAGTCATGTGACTCGCTGAAAACTGAGAGCCACAGCATTTACAATAATCATTTCACTTTTAACATTGCAACACTGCATATGCGAATCAGACTCCTGACCGCACATATTAATTATGATTTGAATCACTCAGAGTCATTTAACCATGTATTACTGTCTGTCTTTGGAAGGCTTTTGTCTTTGAAACACATTAAAATATTTCAATATTGACATGCAATGCAGGGATTCTTCAACTTTTTTTTAAACTGAACCTCTTTGACTTACTCAAATATATTTACTCAAAGTACATCTTGAGATTTTAAGTTGACAAGTTGGGTCAATAAAAAATTAAGTCAATAGTAATAATAATAATACAAATTAAGTTCACGGTTCTTCGAATGTTGATTAATGGTCACATGACATCAAGGTAAACAAATAAAATATTCATCTTTTTAGTAAGTTTTATTTTGACTCTATTTAATTAGAGTCAAAATAAAATTTTGACTCTAATTTAAAAAGAGTCATAAACTCTATTTAAAAAAAAAAATATATATATATATATAATAAACTCAAATAACTGAAAAAAAAAAACTTTATAAATAATATATATATATATATATATATATATATATATATATATAATAAACATATATATATATTTTGTGTGTGTGTGTGGGTGTGATTTAATTATTAGCTTTTCATTAAACTCACGACCCCCACACAGTTCCTTCACAAACCCCAGTCTGGGAAACCCTGAAGTAATGTAATCTTTAATGCACTTGGAATGGAATAAGATTATCCTATTCAAATCAACATGATAAACGAATTAAGTCAAAAGTAATCTAAATTTAATCAAAAAGTAATCAGATTATATTACTTTAAACCTGTAATGCAGTGGATTAGATTACTGGGATTTGTTTGTGTAATTGGGAATCAATAACTGACTACAGTAATTACCCAGCACTGGTAGTTACAAAGTTACTTGTATTTAGTAGAATATCTAATAAAGTAAAATAAAGTGTAACCAAAGATTTGAGAAGTGAAGTCTTACTGTTTGTGTCTGGTGTGTCCGGAGCTCCATCAGCCTCTTTATGAAGAGAAAGACAATTATAAAAGTCCTTTTATTCATCCTAGTGTCAGTAAAAGTGGTTTTCATTCCTTAAAATGATTGCTAATGTGTTAACAAACAAGCATAGGCCTTGTTTTCTACATCATAATGCCTCAATACAAGAATGTAATCAATTAAAAGATTGTATCCTGGTTCACAGCATCAACAAAGATTACACATCTCCATCCTTTTCATTAATCATTGATAACGTGGGTCATAAGTAAAGGCTTGAGTTGTGTTTTCTGTGCTGTTGCCATGGCATTATTCAGGAAAGATTGAGCGTGACACTTTTGGACTGGTTTTAATTCACTCCTTTAATCTTTTCCTGTTGACTGACTACGTCCTGCTTTACCAACTAACACCAATTCTTCTAGTTCACTGATGTTGAACAGACCGCAGTTAAACATTAATCCGTGTGTATTGTGTTATCACACTCATTCGTGTGTTATCGTGATATCAGCACTTGTGAAAGCTGTGTGAAAGCTCCAGCGCTCAGGTCATGTGTGCGTTCTCTCTTTCATGTGCTGTACGTCTAAGACGCTCGGCACCAGAAACTGACCTGGTTTCTCAGTGGTGTCGGACGAGTCGCTGGGACCTGAAAATCACACACAAGTTCTGGTGTCGTTTTGAAGTTCGGGGTCATGTTTGTTACCTGTTCACTGTTCAGTCTTTTGACCTGAGTTTCTTACCTCCTTGTTTTCCTGATGAATCTTTCCCATCGTAGTTCCTGCAAAAGAAAGTTTTCCAAAGTTAAATTTGTTACAGATGACTTTGCTTTTATATATAATTTTCATATTTCTTTATAGGTTCAATATATTTTTACTCAGTTTGAGTCATTTTAGCACATCAACTTAAACGGACTTATTTCAGTTTGTTGCTAAAGCATGTTTTTTAAGATATTAAGTTTTGGTATTTTGTGTGTGTTTGTCACGTTTAGTAGTTTTCTCACATTTCTGTTTCGATTTATTTTATTTTAAGTAATATGCTTAAGCTTATTTTAGTTCAGTTAGTTACCAGTGCAACATTTCTAATTTTTCTAAATTAACGTTTTTCATCTATTAATATTTTACTTAGCTTTATTTTAATTAAAGGAGTAGTTCACTTTAAAAAAAAACTTTTGTGATGCTGATAATTTACTCACCTCATGTCATCCAAGATGTCCATGTCTTTCTTTCTTCAGTCGAAAGAAATGAAGGTTTTTGATGAAAACATTCCAGGGTTTTCTCCATATAATGGACTTCAATGGGGTCCAAACGAGTTCAAGGTCCAAAAGACAGTTTCAGTGCAGCTTCAAAGGGCTTTAAACGACACCAGACGATGAATAAGAGTCTTATCTAGGACCCTTCGAGTCATGACTTCGAAAAGATTCGCTCATTTTGATGAACGAGTTTGAACGGAGAGTCACGAACGTTCACAAGGCGAGCATTTGTGCTTATAAAACTTAAACTTTGTTATTTATTTTTTAAATGTAGCGATCGTTTCGCTTGATTAGACCCTTATTCATCATCTGGTGTCAGTTTAAAGCCCTTTAAAGCTGCACTGAAACTCATTTGGACCTTGAACCGTCTGGACCCCATTGAAGTCCACTTATATGGAGAAAATCCTGGAATATTTTCATCAAAAACCTCTAATTTTCTTTTCGACTGAAGAAAGAAAGAACATGGACATCTTGGATGACATGGGGTGAGTAAATTATCAGCAAAAGTTTTTTTTAAAGTGAACTACTCCTTTAACGAAAATGTTGTTTATTTTTTTTAATAATATGTTTTAATTATATTTTAATAGTTTTAGTTAAAGTCCCCCTTTGGTGAAAATCAAGCTTTTAATCTTGTTTGTATGTCTATGTGGTGTTTTTTAATACAAATGGTGTTTTAACCCCTTAATGTCACCCCCCTTTTTTGAATATACATGAAAATGCACATTTCGAACTTAAATGGTTGTAATTCAAGAATGCTTTGGAGTATAGACGTAAGATTGGTCTCATTTTAAAGATGGCAGATTTTTAGAGAAGTGAAATAAATTAAGTAAAACAGAAAAAAAGTTAGAGAAGTTTAAGTTTATGAAAAATGTACAATGTAAAAAAATTAATAATTCGTATTTTATGTAAAATATATATTTCAATTCAACCTCTAAGAAACATACAAATATCAAGTATGTGCGTTATAGCTTGCTGGGACATCACAAATGGTGAATCTATAATATTTTTTCTTTATATTTAAAAAAAATCAGACCTTTTTCCTAAAATAATTGAAATGATGCAATCTTTTGAACTCTTGGCATGAGTTTTCTACCGTTCTTTCATGATTTTTCATTTTTTTTCAAAATAAAAGTCTCTAATTTATTTAGAAAATCACCAAATATGGAAACTAGAGATTGTAAGCTTTCAAGTGATATATAGTTTATCAAGATTAGTTTAGGTTTAATGTAGGATATTACTGTTTTAAAAATGTAATGGATTTGGGCCCACCACCATTTCTGAGAATTTTCTCCTGAAAACTGCAGTGAACCTTTTGACATTCTCAAAATCACTGGTGTATCTGACTGTCACAAACTTCCTTGTAAGCCAATCAGATCATCCGTGTCGATTGTCAATGATCTCTGAGCTGATGCGAGTAAGTGGAGGCGGGGCTCATTTGCATAGCAATAGCACCACGTATACTAAATGAGGCAAAGGTGTCAGAGTTACATTCGAAGCTATTTCTAAAGGGATATTCCACTTTTTTTAAATCCCTCAGAGTTAAACAGTTGGGTTTTACCATTTTCGAAATCCATTCAGCCAATTTTCTGATATTTAGAAGAAGATCAGTAACCAGACAGTTTCTGATGCCATTGACTTAAATAATATATATTCTTTCCTACTATAGAAGTCAATGGGACCAGATTCTTCGAAATATCAGAAAATCGGCAGAATGGATTGAAAATGGTAAAACCCAACTGTTTAGCTCTAAAGCAAGTCTGTAAAATGAGCCTATTTCCAAAAAAAGTGGACTATCCCTTTAAGGCATGAAGAATTTTTCAAGGAAAACCCATTTGACTATGTAATTTTGTTGTTTTGAGGTTTAAGGGATAAAATGATTGACTACTAGGGGACTTTAACCATAACAACTCTACCATCCGTCTAAATATCAATGTTCAATTGGACTTTTCTGCAGTTTATATACAATTTTTATTGCAAGACTTATAGCCAGACCAACCTGAGTCTCCATTTACAGGAACTGGAGTTGGAAGAGCTTCAGTAGACTGACCTGAAAAGAGAAAACATGTTTTTCAGATGATCTGGACCACCTTCTGCAGCCTCCATTGATTTATGATTTATAGATCAAATTCATTGCGACCTACCATTGAAGATATATGACAGGGCTGCAGCCAACTCTGAGATTATAACAGAATAAAAAACACAATCAGTGACATAAACCAGATGGTATGCGTGTATAACAATACTTCTTGTCTATCGTTATCACTCTGCCTGCCCACAGGGGAATGTAGATTGCAACTGCTAGACATAGAGTTCATGTAGAAATCTTCTGACTTTTAATTGCAAGTGTGGCTGAAATCTCATCTGAAACTCTAAAGGACACACATGATGTGAGGTTCCTGGGTCTTTTCAAAGAAGTGTGATTTCATCCCATTTCTATCTTGAGAAACAACTTGAGTTTTCCCTCTGTAATGTCTTTCTTGAACAATTGTAGTACAATGCAGTTCATTGTTCTTACACCGCTCTTGCATTCAGGGGGCAATACGTAACTTAAAATGTGGAATCATAATTATGAAGGGCAATGTGCATAAGAGAAATACTCTTACCGTCATTATCTGTTCCATCTGCATCAAAGCAAAAGACAAACCGTTAGTGAGTGCATTGAGCTATAAGACTGTGTCCTATAGAGGCCCGGGACAGGTGAACAAAACTCTTTTGTGTTCTGTGACGGGCTCTGATTACACTCGTTATAGGGAGGAAGAACATGCTTCACGTTACTTAGAAAGAAGAGCCGGTACATGTCACTAATAAAAATTTAGGGTATATTTGTGAGCGATGTAACGATGTCAGATTCCTTACCGTTTATTGGTGCAGAAATAGAGACACCCACTAATGCAAAGATCAACGGGACAACCAGCGTCCTGTATAACAAGAGGAGAAAAAACGAGAGCATGTAAGCATTCACAAAAACATCTCATCTAAAATAAATAAATAAATAAATAATCTAAAATTAAAAGTATATATATATACACATATATGTGTGTTTTATAGCATTAACAAATCAATAAACAAAGTTGATACATCTTTTTAGGAAACTAAAACACCATTCTGATTAAAATTGAGGACCATCTTTGATGCACATAATTTTTAATCACACAATTGAACATCTCAGTAAAACTTGCACATTTAAAATCATAGAAAGATTCTGCCCTCATAAACGGTTGATAAATGTTTCATTTTGGTCTAAATGTTTGGCGTGACTCTTTTGTTCATTAAAGATCCATGCAGATACAGACATTAGACTTACATCAATATCAATCATTCCCATTGTTTTTGCAGACTTTTGCATCTTTGTAAATAAATATAACGGATCACTGAAAGGAAATAAGTACTGAGACATTAAGCCAGGCCAGGGCTGCGTTCTCGAAAACGTTGTGAGCGAAGTGAGAGTCTGCGAAGTTCCGATGCTTTTGGGAGAGCCTAGCCAAGGTTGCTGAGAGTAAAGGAGACGCTTGTACTCACCGGGACAGCATTGCAATAGCACAGGAATGCAGTGTGAGATTGACGCAGGTGATCAGGTCTAAAGCCTGAATGGAGCCGCTCTCAGATGTTTTATACTCTCGAGGGGGTTGAGCTAAAGACTGAGGCGTTACATGAGAACCTCTAAAGCTCCGCTCATTAGAGCAGGGTTATGAAGGCAGGCCGTCCTGCTATTGTTTGTGTTTTTCAAACAGCCTTTGTAAATGGTGAAGCTTCTGTGTCCCAGTCCTGGTGTCTCTGTCTCTACAGGTCTTGCCGCTCCTTTATGTTTCCTTCTAGACATTTGATTTTAGTTGATTTGAGGAGTCTTCTCAAAGAGGAGCTTGGCAGGACATGCGGATGGTGTTCGTGTCAGAACTTCTGTCCTTCTTCTTCTGTATAGCACAGACTATGAAAGCTTGTTTCCACCACAGAATATCTCACAATTCTGACTTTTTTTCTCAGCAATCGCAAGTTTACATCTATGAAGCCAGAATTGCGAAATATGAAGTCTAATTGCGTGCTATAAAGTTAGAATTGCAAGATATAAAGTCAGAATTGTGAGATTTAAAGTCAGGAATTTGCGAATTATAAAGTCAGAATTGCAAAATATAAAGTAGCAATTGCGTGTTATAAGCTCAGAATTGCTACATATAAAGTCAGAATTGCATGTTATAAAGTCGCAATTGCATGTTATAAAGTCAGAATTGCGAGATATAAAGTCAGAATTGCTTAGATATTAAGTCAGAATTGCGAGATATAAAGTCAGAATTGCATGTTATAAAGTCAGAATTGCAGATATAAAATGAGAAATTGCTATGATATTAAGTCAGAATTGCATGATATAAAATTCGGAATTTAGAGAGATATAAAGTAGGAAAAGATCCGAGAATATGAGAGTCAGAATTTAGTTTGATGTAAAGTCGCAATTGCAAATTCTGGGTTCGATGATTATATGAGTATGTTCTGTCGTGAGAATATAAAATTGGGAATTTACGATATCGTATAAGAGTTCAGAATTCCGTGATATACAGTTCAGAATTGCGATATAACACCGTCAAAATACAATATAAAGTTGGGAAATTCGAGATATTTAAAGATCAAAATGGCATATATAAAGTCGAATTTAAAAAATATAAAAATTTCAAAATTTCCGAGAATTATACAAATGTGGAATTCCGAATTTAAAGTAGGAAAATTTAGTAGAATATAAAATATTGAAAAATTACATAAATATAGAAGTCAGAAATTCCAAAGAATATAAAAATCAGGAAATTCTACAATATAAAAATTCAAAAATTCGAATGAATATAAAAAGTCAGAAATTCCGAAAAATATAAAATTCAAAATTAATACAATATAAAAATTAGAAATTATAAAATATAAAAATCAAAATTGCATGAATATGAAAATTAAAAATTAAATAATAAAAATCGAAAATTTAAAAAAGAAATATAAAAATTCGAAAATTCAGTGAATATAAAAATACAAAATTACAAGATATAAAAATTGGAAATTCCGATATAAAAATCAAAATTCCAGAGATATAAAATTCAAAATTTGCGAATATAAATATCAAAATTGCGAATATAAAGTATCAAAATTGCGATAATATAAAATTGGAATTTTCAATATATAAAAATCAAAAATTACAATATAAAGAATTAAAAATTTACAAATATAAAATTCAGAATTTAAAAATACAATATGGAGTTCAAAATTACGGATATAAAAATCAAAAATTGCGAGATATAAAGTCAGAAAATTACGATATAAAGCAGAATTTGAATATAAAATTCAAAATTCCGAAATATAAAAATCAAAAATTGCGAATATAAAATCAAAATTACAATATAAAAATCAAAATACAAATATAGTCAAAATACAAAATGTGGAGTCAGAATATAAAATTCAAAATTGAAAAATATAAAATTACAAAATTACAAATGTAAAATCAGAAATTACAATATAAAAATCAAAATCCGAATATAAAGTCAAAATTGCAAATATAAAGTCAAAAATTGCGAATATAAAAAGTCAAAAATTCGAAATATAAAAATAGAAAATTAAACCGAATATAAAAATTGGAAAATTACAATATAAAATTAAAATTCAAATATAAAAATAAAAATCAAAATTCGAATATAAAAATGAAATTAAAATATAAATTCAAAATTCGAGATATAAAAGTCGGAATTTCAAGATATAAAGTCAGAATTGCGAATATAAAAATTAAAATTACGAAATATAAAGTCAGAAATTACGAAATATAAAGATGAGAAATTGAGATATAAAGTCAAAATTACGTGAATATAAAATTCAAAATTTAAAATATCAAAATTGAGAATTATAAAATATAAAAATTGCAAGAATATAAGAGATCAGAAAATTAAAATATATAAAGTCAGAATTGCAGATATAAAGTCAGAATTGCAGATATAAAGTCAGAATTGCATGATATAAAGTCAGAATTACGAGATATAAAGTACAAAATTTTAGGAATATAAAGTCAGGAATTGCGAGATATAAAGTAGGAATTACAAGATATAAAGTCAATTCCGATATAAAGTTAGAATTGAGTTATGAAGTCAAAATTAGATATAAAGTCAGAATTGAGAATATAAAGTCAGAATTGCGAGATATAAAGTCAGAATCGCGAGATATAAAGTCAGAATTGCGAGATATAAAGTCAGAATCCGAGATTATAAAGTCAGAATTACGAGAATATAAAGTCAGATTATTATTTTTAAGCAATTATTTATTTAGTTATTTCTATTCAGTGGCAGAATCAAGCTTCCATACACAGACTACTCTGTTCGGCAGTGTTTCTAATATACTTTTTTGCACTTAAACAACCATTGTTGACTTTCACACACCAGGAGGGTCAAATTCAGCGTTTAAGGCACGAATATTCTCACTTTTTCAATTCTTCCGTAAAATGAAGTTCGGAAATATGTGACTATCAAAAAACAAACGAATCATGACATGAGGGAATCGTTACACCCTAATAAATAAACACATCAATAGACATGTAAATAAGTGCCGTGCACTTAATAAAAAACAAACACAACAAAATTGAGAAAGTCGCAAACATTTTAATAACACATAAGAGAAGCATGTGATCATAGTGATGTGGATATGTTTATGCTCCAGTACGTCACATTTATTTATATAGCACTTTATATTATAGATTGCTTATGTGAAAATAAAAAACTATAAAGCAGCTCCTCCAGTGTTAATGTTTCTTACTCACAGACGTCTGACCTCGACGAGAGAAATGAACCGGAAAAGATTTCCTCGTGAAAGAGGGCGACGCCTCCATAAACACCAACCTATTACATCATCGCCCCTGGACCAATGGCAGTACAGAGGTGTTTTCATTAGCCAGAGCGAAAGTTTATTTTCTCCCAAAACCAATCTCTACAATATTTAAATTTGGCCTTCAATTTTCGCTTGAAGTATATTGGGCGGACAGCGATGTACTAAACATGGATAAAGTTTGATCACGTACTCACGACAATTTATACAAATGATCCCGGTTCACACCGATCCGCGATTAAAAACTGCTGTATTCTGCTGCCTGGCCAGTAGGTGGCGATGTCACTTCGTAAAGAAACACTAATCGCCCATAGACTGAACATGTAATACGCATGCGCATGACGTCACTGTTTTCACAAATTTGCATTATTGTAGTTTACACGATTACTAACAAGTTAGCTTGCACTTTGAAAGCTGTTTTCACAAGTTTGCGTCTTCAGGCCCTCAAAGCTCTGTTGTTGTGGAAGTGAAACGGCCAAAATGCATATAACGTTTTCTGTTTTAAGTTGAAAACGCGTCAGTAGCCCTCAGTTTGGTTCTGACCCTGCTCATCACCTGTAGTTTCAGAGAAGGCTGATTAGCTGGATTACAGCTTGATTAGCTGGATCAGGTGAGTTTAATAAGGGTTTAGGCTGAACTCAGCAGGACTGGTGGCTCTCCGGGAACTCAGTTTAACACTCCTAAGGTGTTGTGGGGTTTATAAGGATCTGTCTAGGTCAGGGAATGGGTCAGTTCGGTCCTAGAGGGCCACAGTCCTGCATGTTTCTCGAACATGAACGGATCAGAAGCTACAGGAAGGAGTTTTATCAGGAATTAAGCTGATCTCTGCAGGACTGAAGGTTCCCATCCCTGATCAAGGTTTGCTTAAATCTTTTGGTTTCTACTTTACTGAAAACCACTAACAAGTTATAAAACACATGAACACATCATTACGAGAGCCCTAAAGGGACATGGTGAAGGGGAATTTCACTGACATGGGAGGAGAAATAAGAAGTCAATGGTTTTGCAGTTTTCTCATCAAATGTTTGCATTCCCTTAGGAAGTTGTGAGTGAACGCAAAATTAATGCTACTTATTATTTCCTCATATCATATTTTTCTTCTTAACCGCGTCGCGATACATAGCATAGCCCCAGCGTTTTTCATTGCATTGTTTTTTTTCCCAATATTTTTTGCATTATTTATTTATTTTCTTAAATATTCTGCAATATCAGTAATTTAAATTTAAATCTTGATTAAAAAGCTTGGTTACTTGAAATAAAATGACATTTTAATTTTGATAAATTATTTTATTTATTTGTTATGCTATGTATGTATCTATTCAATGTTTAAATAGTCTGTAATGTTAGTAGTCTTCATTTAAATTAAATAATTTTATTTTTTAATTTTAATTTTAATTTTTAATTCATTTATCTAAGCTATTTATTTTAGGGCTGTCAAATGATTGATCATGATTAATCACATCCAAAATAAAAGTTTATGCTTACGTAATATATGTGGGTGCACTGTGTATAATTATTTTGTATATATATAAATACACACACATGCATGTATATTTAAGAAAAAAAAAAAAAAAAATATATATATATATATATATATATATATATATATATATATATATATAAAATAATCATACACAGTGCACCCACATATATTATGTAAACTTTTATTTTGGATGCGATTAATCACGATTAATCGTTTGACAGCCCTAATTTATTTATTAGCTTGTTTGCATAGCTTATCAGGTAATCTTGATTTAAATTTAAATAAAAACAAGTTTAATAATGTCTTTTTATTATTATTTTAGCAATTTACTATTGTTTGCTTACCAGTGTATATTTGTTTGTTTATACTTTTATGTATTTTTCCAGTAGATTGGTCTGAGTAGTCTTGGATTGCATGTAAATGACTGTTCCTGATGTGTTGTTGTAAACAGAAATAAGTTGAGAACAGGCCGTAAACGTGTGTTTGGCCTTGAAAAGCTTCCTTTAGTCACACAAAGCTTCTTTGTTTCTGCTTTGAGAAATTGATTGAGTTTAAAACACATCCTTGTTTGTTGAGAAATAAAGCACATATTCCCGTTAAAGGTTAATCATTTGTTTCCTTCTCTTGCACATCCATTCATATTCAACAGCGACTTGACACCTAGGAGTGTGATTAAATACACAAACGAATGCGGTTTTGGGATGTAGATGAGGTTTAGTTGAGGAAATGAGGTGATTCCTGTGGCCTTTGTAAAGGATCGTGGGGCTTCCCTGCTGACGGGAGTGTGTGTGTGTGTGTGTGTGTCACGGCCGTTCTCTGCTCTTCACACCGCCTTATGATGATGTACTGCTGGCTAAATTGGGAAACTTGTCTTTTTGAAACAAACTTGAGCACTTTCTATCCACTGGAATCCACCTTAAGCCATGCAGGAACACGAGAAGCATCACACACTGAACCAGCAGATCTCCCAATGTGTGATGTCATTCAGTCAGTGTGTGTGTGTGTGTGTGTGTCAGTCAGTGTGAACATTAGTTCCTGAGTCATCATGAAGAGTAATCGTTCTGTATAGCCTTCAACACTTCCTTTCATTTGACTTCTATTCTTCATTTCTATTTCTTCGTTTTTCCTATATCAAATTTATTTAATTTGTTCACTTTATTAATCCTTTCTTCAATTTCTTCGCTTTCTTATTCATTTTACTTTCCGTTCTCCCTTTTTCTTACAATTTTCCTTCTTTTCTTCTTTAATTTTTTTCATTCGCTTCTTCGTACTTAATTTTTTTCCTGCTTCTGTTTTGCTTAATTCATTTTCCTTCTTCCATCTTTCATTTAATCTTCTCTCCTGCCTTCATTCATTCCTTCTTAATTTTGTCTTTTTTATTTCTCTTGCTATTGTTTTCTTCATCTTTTTCTGCTTTGGTTCACCTTCCTTTCTTTCCTTTTGTTTTCTTTTCTACCATTTTCCTTCTTTTTCTTCCTCCTTCTTTCATTTTCCCTGCTTGTTTTCCTTCTTTAATTTTACCTTACTTTCTTCTTTCATTTCTTATTCCTTTACAATTTTCCTTCTTTCTTTCCCACCGTCCTTCTTTCATATTTAAATCCAATATTTCTGTCATTTTTTCTGCTTGTTTTGCTTCAGATTCCTTTAATATTTCTTTCTTCTTCCTTTCTTCTTTCTCCTCCCGTCCTTCCTTCCCTCACCCCCTCATTCATTATTTTCCCTTCCTTCCTTATTTTCATTCCTTTCTTAATTTTTCCCCTTCTGTTTTCTATTTTCATTTTTTCCATTTCTTTATTTTCCTCCATTTTCCTTCTTTAATTAAGTTTTCCTTTTTTCTTTCCATTATTTAATCCTTCTTTCATCCTCCCTCCCTTCATTCCTCCATGTATGTTGTTATGCTGCTGTGTTAGAGATGTGTGTGTGCTCTTTATATTCTCTGTAGATCTTGGACCAGTAATTGAAAGGTTTTACACTCTTAGAAGAAAAGTTTCTATATGGAACCTTAAAAGGTTCTAAAGCGCTATCATATTTGGTGAACCCTGAAAATGCAATGCATGAATGATCAACAAAATTCAAGATATGGGGGGTTAAAAATGTAATTAATCAAAATTCACACAAAGTGTGACATTTCAGTTTTTTCCTCAAAAATCAGCATGATTAAAATGTGATTTTAAGTTATCACAACAGTTTATTAAACAATAATTTAATTACAACTACAAAATGTTGCAGAATAATGTAATATATGAATGAATTATAGCCTTTAAAGAACCTTTGTGCCAAAAGGGTTCTTTCTTGTCATTATAGAAGCTTTTTTAGCATAAAAGGTCATTTGGAGTTGAGTAAGGAACCCTATGATTCATATATAGAACCCCAATGAACCTTTTTTCTAAGAGTGTAGGATCAAATCGGAGTCGCTCTGAACCCACTCTAAAAATACTGGGTTGTTTCAGCCCAAATTTGGGTCAAATATGGACAAACCCAAATGTTGGCTTAAAAATACAGTTGAAAATGAAAGTTGAATTTGGGTTTAAATTTGAAATGACATTTTTAACCCAACATTTGGGTTTGTCCATATTTGACCCAAATTTGGATTCAAACAACCCAGCATTGTTTAGAGTGTGTGTCCTTGATCAAAGCACTTTAACTCAGGTTGCTTCAAGAGGATTTTCCCTGTCAATTTACATTTAAATAACTTTATTATTTAAAAGTGTTTAAACATGACTCCTTCTCCCTCCATCTCGTCCAGATCTCGTGACCAGCGATCCAGGACGAATGTGAGATCAGCAACGGCTCGAGTCTGAATGACCTGCTGACCTGTTAAACACTCTCACAGGGTCCTGTAAAACTCAAATCAGCTCATTGTGACCATCTCTGACTGTGACTTTTGCCATTGCTCAAAATCTCAAAATGTCTTTCTGTTTGGTGCTTGTTGATCAAGCACAGAAGCACAGTGTGAAAAGAGAGGTTTTATTGCTTCATGAGGGTGGTTTGTTACGACACTTTTCCAGAACCTTCCACTGAGATACAGTTTTCCTTAAAAACACATTACAGGAGGTCTGTTGAAGATGCAGGGCTCGGGAGAGTCCCGTGGCATTGTGTGAGCCCTAAATTTATTTGACATTTCTGTGGACAACGGCTGGCGATCATTGAAATTCTGTGTTAGTCACCTAAAATCCAACCAGCTTTTAAATACTGCTGTTTTTACCCCGCAAACAAAGGCAAAGACAGTTAGAAGTCAATGCTCACTGCTTAGTTTATTGACTTAAAGCTAAAGCATTTACAGTTATTATATATACACACTACCGGTCAAAAGATTAAGGTCGGTAAGATATTTTATGTTTTTAAAAGAAGTCTCTTCTGCTTACCAGGGCTGCAATTTTTTGATAAAAAATACACAAAAAACACAGTAATATTGTGAAATATTATGACAATTTAAAATGACTTTTTTATGTTAATATATATTAAAATGTAATTTATTCCTCTGAAAAAAAGCTGAATTTTCAGCATCATTACTCCAGTCTTCAGTGTCACATGATCCTTCACAAATCACTCTAATATGAAGATTTTATGCTCCAAAAACATGTATGATTATTATCCATGTTGAAAACAGTTTTTTACATTTTTATTTCAGGATTCTTTGATGAATAGAAAGTTTAAAGAACAGCATTTATTTAATTAGAATCTTTTCTAACATTATAAATGTCTTTACTGTAACTTTTGATCAATGTAACTCATCCTTGATGAATAGAAGTATTGATTTCTTATTTATTTCCCCCAAAAATAAATACAAATTCATACTGACCCCAAACTTTTTAAAGGGTAGTGTTTAATGTAACAAAAGCTTTCAATTTCAGATAAAAGCTGTTCTTTTGAACTTTCTATTCATCAAAGAATCCTGAAATAAAAATGTAAAAAACTGTTTTCAACATGGATAATAATCATACATGTTTTTGGAGCATAAAATCATCATATTAGAGTGATTTGTGAAGGATCATGTGACACTGAAGACTGGAGTAATGATGCTGAAAATTCAGCTTTTTTTCAGAGGAATAAATTACATTTTAATATATATTAACATAAAAAAGTCATTTAAATTGTCATAATATTTCACAATATTACTGTGTTTTTTGTGTATTTTTTATCAAAAAACTGCAGCCTTGGTGAGCAGAAGAGACTTCTTTTAAAAACATAAAAAAATCTTACCGATCTTAAACTTTTGACCGGTAGTGTATATATATTAGATACAGTTTTGTTATTCGCAATATAACATACATGCATTATTCATATAATACAAAACATGAACACAAACTATGTAGAGTTGCCAAAGCCTTAAAGAACAAAAAAAAAACAAATCTTAAATTTGTATTGATTTTGTTTATTGATTTTTAAAACATTTATTGCATATTTATTAGTCGGTTGCTTTGAAAATTAGTGGAATATCATCACTCTAAACATGCTGGGTTGTTTTAACCCAACTTTGGGTCAAATATGGACAAACCCAAATGTTGGGTTAAAAATGTAATTTTAAAAAATGTACCTGGGTTTGTCCATATTTGACCTAAAGTTGGGTTAAAACAACCCAGCATTTTTTAGATTGATATAATCATGCATGGAAATCACAGCTCATTTTATATATAAAAAGCATGCAAATGTAATTGTATTATATTGTATATTTGCACATTCTCGTCTCACACTCTAAACAATGCTGGGTTGTTTGAACTGAAATTTGGGTCAAATATGGACAAACCCAAATGTTGGGTTTAAAATGAAATTTCTAATTTTAACCCAGCTTCAACTTTCACTTTCAACTGTACATTTTTAATAGCATTTTTAACGCAATATTTGGGTTTGTCCATATTTGACCCAAATTTGAGTTAAAATAGCCCAGCATTTTCTGTTGTATTCTAGGTTGACTTTTCATGTTGGCGTTTTTTTTCCTTCTTGGGTGATAAAAGTCATACACAAGTGATATTCATATGACTTAAGTGGGATTTTTGTGTTATCACTGTAAAAGCTAATATTCTTGATTTGTTATCACAACTTTTTTATCTTCTGTCAAATCAACGTAGTTAATGAATGTGCTTCAGATAGCACAATATTTTGAGTTTCTATTTTTTAAACCAATCTCCTTTGTTGTATTAACTCAAAATTTGAAGGCAGCTAACTTACTTGTTTAAGTTCAACCAACAATATTTTTTTACAGTCATGTCTGATATCTTAGCAACACAAGTTTGAGTTGATTAATGTGATTGGAGAGTGCATATGGAGAGTGTATATGAGGTGGCTTAGGGTTTCGATGTGTACAGTGTCAGATTTTCAGGTCTTCTCGACCCACTCATCCGTTTGAGAGGGAGTCAATGGTAACAGCATCTGAAATGTAAGAATGTCTCTCGGCTCCGCTCAGTAAAAAGGCTGTTTGTGCTCGAGCTCTTCGACAAATCCATCTCTCCGTGACGTCCATTGAGCCGACAGCACAGTCCCCGTCCCGTGATGGGGACGTTATCCAACACGCTTCTGTAAAACGAGCCATGTTTATAGCACTTCGCCCTACTCAGAAACCCAGGAATCTCCGTGGAATTATAACCATCGTTTGAAATCATGGGAATTCTCTTATAGAATTCAAATAAACAATTAGAACATATTTTCGAGGAAGGAACTACTATGATTCCCAATAGGACGTCAGAACGAATTTAAAGCACACTTCATTTTTATTTGTTCTTTGGCAGTTTTTGTTTTGTATATTATATGCATAAATATGCATGTATTTTGTTAAATGAGAATACAAATACATTTTCTGTTTATAGGATCTTATTGGGATTTCATCCCATTATAAATACTATACATCAATACTATACATACTACTATACATATAATAATACTATAAATATATAACACTGTAAAAAATAATGTAGGTTTAACTTAAAAAAGTAAGTAACCTGGGTTGCCTTAAAATTTTAAGTTGATTGAACTGGAAAAAGTGAGTTAATACAATAAAGGAGATTCATTTATTTATCAGAAACTCAAAATTATATGTTATCTGAACTAAATAAATTATTTAAGTTGATTTGATAAAAGAAAAAATGTTGTGATTACTAACACTGTAAAAAATATTGTTGGTTTAACTTAAAACCTGGTTGCCTTAAAATTTTAAGTTCATTGAACTGGAAAAAGTGAGTTAATACAATGAAGGAGATTAATTTAATCATCAGAAACTCAAAATAATAAGTTATCTCAACTAAATAAATTATTATAAAGTTGATTTGACAAAAGAAAATATGTTGTGATAACAAATCTCTGAAATATTTTTTACATACTGTAAAATAAATATGTTCATGATTTGTAATCTCAACATTTTTTCTTTTGTCAAATCAACTTAAATAATTTGTGTGGTTCAGATAACATCATATTTTGAGTTTCTGATGATTAAATCAATCTCCATTGCATTAACTCAATTTTTTCCATTTCAATGAACTTAAAATTTTAAGGCAACCAGGTTACTTTTTTAAGTTAAACCAACAAAATATTTTTTACAGTGGCTTTTAATATTCATAGTTTATCGGAACACCTCGTTAAGTGATTTAAATGCTATATAACACTATATGCATTTCTTGCATTGTGATTTTAGGTTTTATTTTTTGCTGTAATACCTCAGATGACCATGAGGAGGCAGTAGTCGGTTTCTTCCCGTTTACGTCCCCTGACCCCACAGAAGTTCTGCACTAATGCAGTTTGTGCTAAACATGCTTTCCACGCTTAACAAGTGCTGACACGTTCCTCACAATTTCAAGTCAGTCACCTAAAGAGAGGCTGAGGTATTTCATAGCTCCGTACCAGTTGGGCTGTGGTTCCAGTAAAGCCCAGGAGCCGATATCGAGAGGAGACCTGTGGAACAGAAGGCCTTTGTTAGTGAAACTCCTGCACGTCTGAGATAATGTCCCCTCCAAAACACTTCCCAGCTTGTTTTTCATGTTCATTGAGTTCAAGTGATGTATTTGTGATAGGAACTAATGGCTGCGCTTCATTTACATCTTTGATTTTATTTGAAAGTGAAAACTATATCTTAAGTGTTAACATAAGCAGTTTATCAGTGATACTGAAATAACACTGTGTCGTGTCTAATCGCTTTTTGCACTGGATGAATTCATTTATTGTTCTGTTAAAGGATGATTGTTTCTTAATTTCCACTGAAATTACCACTAATTTTATTTGTTAATTAAAACATTATTAGTTTAATTTATTTATTTATAGTGTTATTTTATATCCATTCAAGATATTTTTTTAATAATTATAAGTATTATTTTTATGATTATGATTACTTTGTTCATTGTTCTTTTTACTTTTAAATAAATAATGCTATTTAAGTTAATTTATTTAACATTGTTAGTTTATTTCTATGTATTTTTGTTATTTTGTATTTTTGTATTCTTTATGTTAATTAATTATTTTTAAATAATAAAATTGTATTTAAAATGTTATTTTATTTTATTTGTTCATTAAAATTATTCAAAAATAACCATTTATATGAATTACAAATGGCCAATAATTAAAATTTTTATTAATGACAGATTATTGGTTTTATTTATACATTTTATTGTGTTATTTTCTTTTATTTTTTCATGCTATTTCTATTAGTTAGAAAGTTATTTGTATGGTTATGATTATTCATTTGTGCAATGTTGTCATTCATTTAAATCATTTTCATTGTTATTTTGTTTTTTTAAACAGTTGTTATTATTTATATCTGTGCATTTAAAGTTATATTTTGGTATTTGTTTACATTATTAAAAAAAAATACATAATGAAAGCCATCATTATCAGAAATTGTATATTATGCTGTAAAAGTTTTGGATACTACTATTATGGACGTAATAATTATATATATATATATATATATATATATATATATATATATATATATATATATATATATATATATATATATATATATATATATATATATATATATATATATTTATTTATTTATTTTATTTTTTTTTTTTTTTTATTTTTTTTTTAGCCAAAATACCCAAGTGTTGAATGTCTTCACTTGGATTTCAGGTAATTAAAAGCTTAGATAAAAGTCTTTGATTTAAAGGGGATGGTTTTCCTGAAAATGAAAAGTCTGTCATGATTTATTCTTCTGTCATTCCAAATCTGTCTGACTTTCATAGTTTGCTTTCTGTCCCTCCAGATCAATGATTTGTCTGGGAGTTTCTGAGAATCCACTTCAGCGCTGTGAATGTGTGTGTGTTTGTCTTGATATTCTAGAAGGTAAATCCCGTCGCTGTGTGTGTGAGATTACAGAAAAAAGCTCTCAATCTGACCTTGTGACCTTTAACAGGCGAAAGGTTGTGTGTGGTTGTGGACGTCACAGGAGAAGCCCAGAAGCCCAGACGGGTATCAGCTTTAGCGTGAGAGAACGACCCGACCTTTGGGCTCAAAGCGTCCCTGCACACGTCCAGCAGAGGAGGAGGTATAGGGTTCTCCAGAGAGAGCCTATAGAGGTACAGTTGAGTCCGGTTCAACAACACTTACACATTCAGAGAGAGCCTATAGAGGTACAGTTGAGTCCAGTTCAACAACACTTACACATTCAGAGAGAGCAAGTGGAAATCATTATCAAGGCTTTTTGATGAAAGGATCTGTTATAGCAATTTTTCCTCTACTTTCCCTCTAAAAAAAGATTTAGGTTATACTGTAAGAGAACATATATATATATATATATATATATATATATATATATGGAAAAAATTAGAGACCACTGCCAAATCAGCAGTTGCTCTGGATTTATTATTTATATTATAAATAATAAATCCAGAGCAACTGCTGATTTGGCAGTGGTCTCTTAATTTTTTCCATAGCTGTATATCAAATGCAAAAGCCTCTGAAGTGCCATTTGAAATTTTCTTCTAAAATGACCATTTTTATCAAGCTTCTATATTTAAGTTCAGTAATTTCACTTAAATGACAATTAATAGGTAATCTTCATTGTCATTCTAAGTGAAATTACTGAACTTAAATTTACAAGCTTGATAAAAATGATCATTTGAGAAGAAAATTTCAAATGGCACTTAGAGGCTTTTGCATCTGAACTCTTCATATATATCATAATCAACTCATATTATATATTATAAATTTATGCAACCAAAATGTTTTAAAATATAATTTATTAAATATAAAAATATACACATATTTATATACACACACACATATAACATTTATGCATCTGTACTTCTGTAACAAAATAAAAACAAAAAACAGATATAATAATAATAATGTTTAATAATAAATAAAAAATAAAAAAGTAAATAACACAATAAATATGGAAAAAAATAACATGCAACCAAAAAGTTTTTAAAATGTTATATATTAGGGCTTTTGAGCGATATTAATATTTTCGATTAATCATTTCACATCCAAAATAAACGTTTGTGTTTACGTAATATATGTGGGTGCACTGTGTATAATTTTTTTGTAATATATAAACACACACACATGCATGTATATTTAAGAAAAAAATATTATTTATATATATATAATTTTGGTTGCATCTTATTTTTTTCCATATTTATTGTGTTATTTACTTTTTTATTTTTATTTATTATTAAACATTACTATTATTATATCTTATGTATCTGCTTTTTAACTAAATTTAAAAAGCATACATATATTATAAGTCAAATATTGGTTGAACTTATGTATTAGGATTATATTATTATATCATATTTTAAATGCAGTGTTGTTTAATTTTTTATTTAAACATTATTATTATTATTATCATCTGTTTATCTGTGCTTTTCAATTTAGTTAAAAAGCACAGATGCATACATGTCTATATATAAATTCATTTTTAATATATATTGTTTGAACTTATGCATTATTTCTTCATGTAATTTGTTATTAATTAATTATTTCATGGCTGTTTAATTAATACAAATTATTATTTGCATGATTATATGTATTATGTCGCAATGTTTACTTTATTTTTTTAATTAATTAAACATTATTATTTAATATCTATGCATCTGATTTACAAAAAATATATTTGTTAATTTCACATACTTATATATTATGTTTATGCATGCATTATTACCTGAATACTTATAAAATAGTAGCATATAATTTTTACGCAAAATAATATTTGATATTCCCTGTTAATCAAACACCAAAGCATATTGAAGAGACACTGTATTTCTATTTAGCATATTCATTTCTTTTATTTAGGGGTACAATAAAAAGAAAGAAATGTTTCAGAATCACATGTTATTGATTGTAATATTGTGTAAATTCAACAATGTTAAATACTTAGTGTATAAAAAAGGAACTGAAAACAAAGAGAGAAACACTTTTGATTGAAACACTGTCATTGTGAGGAGAGCGAAGGCTAAATCATGGCACATCTGAGGATGCCAGCACCAGTTTCTCATCAACTCTGAGTCTTTTAGATTCAAATCTATCCTAGAATTAATCAAACAAATGTCCGTACTATAACAATATCTCATAATCTAAGACGAAATCAATCGTGTAAAGTGTCCAGGTCAGCCTTGCCTCTGGGTAAAGTCTGAAGAATATTTGGCAAGCACAACTGTAGCTCACATTAACAGAGACCTCATGGGAAAATGAGGCCGCACACACGCACACACACACACACACACACACACACAGGACGTCACAGAGGATCAAGTCTAATTCAAGATTCTCAAAACCAAAAATGCCACTGAAAACATAAACAGTATAGTTATTATTTCCCTCTTCTGTCACTGCCTTCATTGCAGCTCTGCCCTGTTTCTCTCACAGTTCACGTCTCAGGGACGGAGGTTCCTTGATCTCTTTTTTGAGGCGGAGGCGGGCTTGCTCCGCTTGCGTGCTGATGCATTATGGGATTTGGTGGCGCGCTGCTGGACTGGGACTGGAGCGGGTTTGACAGCCGCCGCCGCGCCGCCTCGTCTAGTCCGGGCCTTCATCTTCTGCACGGTGACACGGACACTTTACACATCTCCTTCAAAAGATTCACTGTGTGTGTGTGTGTTTGTGATGTGATAATTACCATCATTTTCTTCCATACTGGATTTAGGTGCATCTGAAGATTTAAAAGAAGAAAAAAAACAAAACAATGCATGAAATAACAATAAATATGGAAAAAATAACATAAAACGATACATAAGACTGGGATTTTAGGAGCAAAATTGCCAGGTCATCATAATTCACTTTTGTGAAATATATATAATCAAATTTACAATACAAATACAATTTATACATGCTATTTTCAATTATTACAACATTATTCTTTTTATGTTCATGATTATTTTTAATTCATGCATTGGTGTTTTAGGAGTGAAATATCTGGTCATATTTCAGCCTTAAAAATTATAATAATAAATTATGTTTGGCATATAAAATGGATCAATTCTTTTGGAAAATTCAATAAATTAAATTAACAATACAAATAATTTTTTTTAAACTGAAATGATTTAAATTGAGCACTACCATGGTGTATAAATACTTCACTATTTAAATAAATAATATAAATAATAATATATAACAATATTTACAATTTTGTTGGAAAATGTGCTTAAATGTAATGCAAAAATCTCAGTCTCAAGCCTATATTTTTATGCAAAATCTTTTATTTTTTTGGTGAAGTGTGAGCTGGACAGTATTTTGCTAACATGACACACATAATAAAAACAGACTCACCAGCTTTGGGCACGTCATTTACTTGAGGTGCTAAAAAAAGGAGACGCGTGTCAAAATTTGGACCATTCACTTTCAGTTTATTAGTTTTTCTCATCGTTCACACACTTCTCTCCAGTAAATCTGACACTCACCGCTGTTTCCCGTCTCAGCACTGGTGCTGCTTGCATCTAAAGCATAGAAAACAGAATTATTTTGAATTGTCTAATACTTTTTATTTCTGAAAAGTTGACATGGTTCTTTCTTTTAGGCTACCTGCAGTTGCTCCGTTGTAATACAGAAGCTCATCTGTAGCCATAAGAAAAGAGAAATCACAAAATGAGATCTCCTTAATATCTCAGGTGAGTAAATGGAGAGCAAATTTTAACTAAATGTCCTCTGAGTAGATCAGAAGAGAGAAAACAAAAGTTTGTTTAGTCACCACTAGATGGCAGACATGTAACATTTACTCAAATAGATTAAAACTACAAACTGTTGAAAAACTACAAACATGGCAGATGTGCTCATCCAAGAGCGGTTTTGATAAAGGGGTTTGAGTGTTAATAAACAGTATCTAACCTGACGAAAATATATGTATTCATTGATATCCACATTATATTTCATCTGCAACAGCATTGTAAACTTTTATAAAGATGCATGTGCTCATTAACTCGAACACAAGAGGACAGTCTCCATATGACTCCGCAGAGCAACATGCTACTACATTTCCTTTCACGCAAGTATGACGAAACACACTCATGTTGTTCCAGAAACAGTACATGCTTTAGGGGCATAGTTTAAGTAGGCAAATTGGGATGCAACATTGGTGGTTCATTATATGTTTTTTAACATGTCAGAACCTGCTTGCCTATAAAACTAGAGGATAAAAAGTTCTCTGTGAAAATGAATAGCAAACGTCTTCTCTCGCAGTAGGCCTGGATTAAAACCTTCAGTTTATCTCTACATTCTAGCTTGTCAAACACTCTTGTTTCTTCCTTCACTAACAATCATTCTCTGTCGTTTATCAGGAACATCAACCAGTCTGGTTCTCAAATCAGAGGGTACGGTCAAATCCTTCATAACTAACCCTCTCGGATCTGCTTGTGTGAAGGAGTGATCACTCACCGTTGGGCAGGTCGGGTGAGACCAGGTTCATGCTCTCTGTGAATGAAAACACAAAACACTGCAGTGAATACAGAACCAAATACACAATACAGACGGTGACTCCAAAACTGAGAACGATTGAGAAACTCACCAGTTGGAGCTTCATCTGAGGTTGAATCATGATCTGTGGGTTAATAGAGGGATTATTAGTTGTTGTTGTTTTTTACAGCTCAAACCGTATTCACTTTATAGCCCTTAATCCTGTAATTGTGGACAAATGGGCACAGAGGACTAATTTTCTAAATTTCTAAATTTCTAAAAGGACTAAATTTCCTCATTTTTATTTATAATAAATGTTATATCACTGTCTTCGATAAAGTTTTGTCTATCCATTTATGGTGGGGTTTTTTATTTTATTTTGGGGTATTTTTAAATTTATTTACTTCAAAAAGTACCATATTTTGTATTTTTTTGTAATTTTGTAACCATATTTTGTAATTATGTAAATATGCTTATTTTTACGCTTTATTTATTTATTTTTTTAACTACATTAAAATATCATTCCAATAATTTCTTAGAGCTAAAACCTAAAGATGAAGTGACTTTGCTGTCTTATTTTGGCTTATTTTAGAATGCTCTAAAATACAGTTTTTCCCATTCATTTCTATGGGTGCCCATTTTGACCCAAATACAAGATTAAGGAGTTTTTTTTCACCCACTTAACATTGTAGAATTGAGTCAAAAAAATGTGTGTGTTCAGGAGGCAAACCTAGGAAAAATAGCCAGTCTTGTCCCGTTCAGATCAAGAGAAGTATTTTTTAAAAATAAATTAAAACTATTTTGCCCACATTTGTCCAGAATATGTTTTTTACTGATTTATGAATACCTGTGGAAAACATGGCTTGGGACCCCCCTTCAGCTACAAAAGAAAAACACAGATAAGAAATGTTTTGTTTTTAAACTATTAATATCTTAGTCACATTCTTATATATACAGAGATTTATACAGATTTTTCATATTAAATTGTTAAACTTCCTTTAACAAAATTACATTTTAAAGATTTTATGGATGCTTTTTAAAAATATTATATATATATATATATATATATATATATATATATATATATATATAATACTATACTGAATTATTAGCCATGCATTCTTATAAATCTGTGAACGTTTAAAGAAATTCTAAACTCTGAATTTAAATAATTATTCACTGATATGATGTTCTATATATTTTGTGACTTCTTTTTGTTAACTCTCTTATATTAAAGGATAAAACTATGTTTTTCTTTCACCTGCTTCAAGGTCCGCTTCAACCAGTACCAGCACCAATGAGCAGAGAGGATGAGAATGTTCCTGTGACAAAACACACAAATAAAATCATTTCCTGACACAATGAATCTGACTTAGAAATAAGCAGGTAAGGACCAAGCTTACTGTGAACACTCTCAAATCTTTAGCTAATGATCTGGTAAGGTCAAGTCTTTCAACATTATGATCAAATATTATTCCAGTAACATCAATAGATGTTTGGAGAACATTCAAAAGCAACATTCCTGTAATGTTTGCAGGATGATAACACTGAATGTTGCATAACCAAGAAAAAGAAAACATTTCAAATCCTGGATATTTTCAACAGTCAGTGAACATTCAGAAATAACGGTTTCAACTTAATGAGAATTAGCGAAATATATTTTTGTTATTTTGCATATGTAGTGAATGTGTTTGATTAATTATGTGTAAGTCAATCAATGCAATAATCACAGATTATTATTAATAATCACCACTATTGTGACTCTGGATTCTTTTCTTCTTCTTTTTTACTCAAACCCAAAAATGAGTTTTTAAATTAAGAAAGCACACAGTATTCTATTAAAGTACATGTTCCGAAATGTGTTTAAATATAAAAATGTTATAAATATTAATAATAATTACTATATAATTTATAAATTAAGTGGAACCATTTTAGTGAATTCAAGCATGTCTTTACAAATATTTTCAAACATTTTTTCTTTTGTCAAATCAACTTAAATAATTTATGTAGTTCCTATAACATAATATTTTGAGTTTCTGATGATTAAATCAATCTCCTTCATTGCATTAACTCAATTTTTCCATTTCAATGAACTTAAAATTTCAAGTCAACCAGGTTACTTCATTTTTTTAAGTTAAACCAACAATATCTTAGTACATATACAATTCCGACCCTCAGTTTTCTCGTTGTGTGACGGTGATAATAAAACGGATGTGTTGTGAAAGCTGTGGAGTTACCTGGTCAGCATGGCTGGGTCCGGTGGTGTACAGTACACAGTGTAGTATTGCACATGGAACTGGTCCTGTGGCGGCAGCAGCCGTCAAGACTTTTATACCTCCTCAAAGGCCATTGAGAACGTGGGAGGGGAGGGCTCTTATTGTGAAAGAGAAGACGTGGAAAACAACGCTTCATCTTGGATTACATTAATTGCATGGCTTAATGTAAGGATTGATATGTCTCCTTCCCAGTACATTCCCACTGAAAGATTCTCTCGCCTCCGTTAAAGGGGGAAATCTTTACCTCACAGTGAACCTTTTGTTACCCGCTGCATGCTGAGATTCAAAGTTTCTCTCCCGCCAGAAACAAAAAAAGAAGTCCTGCGAGTGGAAGGTTCAGGTGATTGGCCACGCCAATGCCAAGGTCATGATAGTTGCCCCCGTGACCTGCCGATCGCGCCGTGTTGACATGCGCTCAATGCCGGGGATTCCCTGGGTCACTGAGGCCAGTATTTGGGGAGAAATGCAAACCTAATTGCTCTGTAAAGCAATAGCGAGCTGGCAGGGCATAAATAGAATTTTTCCTCTTTAAAAGGTTGGTGTTGGGGAAATGGCGCTTGTTTTTTTGGCCTCTTGCTGTCCAGATGCCAGCGATAAGGTTGCGACTGATGGAGGTATTAGTGCTCAGTGCTGCGGGAGAGACTCTGGGATCTGTGTTCAGGAAATTCCACTTTCCCCCCCCTAGCTTTCCTTGAGATTAATTTTGAGAGAAAGACAGTGTCGGGTAACTTCCTGGGCCGAACACGTGACCTGTCGGTTTTTTAGGTACAGTGACTTACAGAAATGTTCCCGAAAGGTCGGGAATCTACCCACAAAGGTTGGAAATCTACCCCAAGGTCAGGTTTAGACTCGGGAAGAGACGTATGATGTAACAAAGGGACTCCGTGATGACTTCGAGATACGTTTCCAGAACTGCTCAGTGATCGGAATAAAGCACGTACCCAAAAAAAGTTAATAAAAACAAGAAAACATTTCCATTAAAGGAGTAGTTCACTTTTTTAAAAACTTGCTGATAATTTACTCACCCCCATGTCACCCAAGATGTCCATGTCATTCTTCTTTCAGTCGAAAAGAAATTAAGGTTTTTGATAAAAACATTCCAACTTTTTTTCCATATAATGGACTTCATTGGGAACCAAATGGTTCAAGGTCCAAATGAGAGTTTCAGTGCCGCTTCAAAGGGCTTTAAACGATTCTAGACGATGAATAAGGGTCTTAAAAAATAAAAATCAGTCATCATTTGCTCACCCTCAAGTGAGTATTATTATTCCCAACTGGCATTTTAACGTCGAGTCACTGTTGAATCAACGCAGGTGTCAGTGTTGGATAACCGTTGAATTTTGAGGTTGTAGCACACAAATAATGTTGATATGACGTACAATTAAAAAATTGTTGATATAATCCATAGTGAGTTAACAACACCACTTCAACTATTTGGTATTCAACGTTGTTTTGACGTTTCATAAACTGACGTTATTTCAACAACATTTAAACGTTTAATGTCAGTCGAATGCCAGCTGGGTTATTTATTTTTTATTTTTTTATTATGCAGTCCAATACATACAAGTAACTGACACAACAAGAAAAAAACATAAGCGTCTCATACACAAACAATAACATGTAAACATTAACCCTCTGGGGTTCTTCGGGTCAATAATGACCCGAAGCGTTTAAAAAAAAAAAATCATAGCTTCATCGGAATGGTCCGAAACTTGGTGACTTTAATTGTACTTGGTATATGAACACCCAAAAAAATTGGGGACAGGATTTGAAAAGTCTAAGTGGTCGTAAAAAAAATAGTCACGCTCAGGACCTTCGGGTCAAAAATGACCCGCATAGGAAATTAATGGGAAATTGGCAAAAATGTGAAAGAAAATGAGTTTTTTTGTGCGTACAATCTACAAATCAGCAACGATCTTGAAAAAAAGCACACAACAGTGAAGGGTGAATCTATAAAAAATCAAGAGTGCAAAACAGACACATCCACACAAACACACCAAAAAATTTTGATTATACATGTTTTTTGTATTTTTAAAAAGCTCAGTTTGTCCACGAGATGGCATCCATCTAATTTCAAAAATTGCTTTTATGAGGCTTAGGCTTGACTCTAAAATGAAATACAGCTTTAAAAAAAATTTAACAAAATATATATATATAAATAAAAAAAAATCTATTATATTCAATGGGGGAAATTTGGTCATAATTATTGCATTAATACTAATTATATTTTTTTTTTTTTTGAAATTTTCTCAAAACACCAAAAAACAAAAGAAAAAATATTATAAAAAACAAGTAAAAAAAATATGATTTTCTTTTTTAAATATGAATATGGTCCTGAGTGTGACTGTTAAATGAAGAACCCCAGAGGGTTAAAATAACATACATAAACTGTGTGTGTGTGTGTGTGTGTGTGTGTTAATGGATTTGTTAGTGGAAATAACTTAACAGAAGAAAATCGTACAGATACAACAGACATGAAAAAAGGAACTAAAATAAATAAATAAATAAAGGAAAAAGAATTAAGGTTAATATGGTAAAAATGGTAAAAATAGTATCTCTGACCCCCGTTGGCCAAGACACACTACAATGGGCCACTAGGCGCTAAGACGATGTGCATATACTTAGTATATTATTCAAGATATTATAAATGGCGCTTTTCCATTACCAGTACCGACTCGAACTCGCCTCGCTTTTCGCTCTGTTTTCCATTGCAGACAGTACCGCCACAAATAGTACCCGGTCGTCATAGCGACGCCTTCTGTCCCTCGTTGCCCTATCAAGCTCTTGCTGGATCCTCTCTTCGGCAACCAAACAAACCTGCATCTCCTCGTTTGACCACGGCGTATTCTTCCGAGTTGCCATAGTAATAGTAAGTACGTTTAGTAATAGTAGTAACTATTTGGCGTGTGCAACGATGATGCAGTGAATAGTGACGATTCTCTCTGACCAATCAGCAGTCGGCATTGTTTTTACGTCAAATTTAGTATTGCCTTAGCTCGCTCAGAACCTCGCCGGAGGTAACAGAAAAAAAATAAGTAGGTACAACTTTTACACAGTAGAAAACCAAACAAAGGTGAGTCGAGCCGGTACTGTGTAGTGGAAAAGCGCCAAAAGAAGGTGGGTAACCAAATATTTGATGGACCCCATTGACTTCCATAGTATGGAGAAAGAAAATACTATTGAACTGTTTGGTTTCCATATCCTTCAAAATATCTTCTTTTGTGTCGATACAGAAAAAAACAAAAACGTCATGCATGTTTATAGCAACTTAAGGGTGAGTAAATGATGACAGAATTTTCCTTTTGGGTCAACTAGCGATTTAAATTCGGGGAAGTTGGACCGATTTCCAAAACTAAGACTAAACCCCTTGCACGTCCCAAGCAGAGTCTCATCCATCCGTGGACATTCGATCCGTTGGCCATTTTTCCCTTTTATCAGACGGAACCACTGCCAATGCAAGTGAATGGGCCGTCGCTAGACAAGACAGGAAGTCTACCCATCTGGGTTTTACCTTTCCTGTATTTCTATGGGCGCCTGTGGTAAAGTGGAACAGGCCGCTGTGGAGCAGAACAGGGGTTAGAGTTTTGATAATGGGAGAGAGTGGTCCTGTGTAATAGAGTTACATTTGACATGTCCTCCACTCTGGTATTTAGGAGGGCCTTGCCTACTATCAAAGAAGTCCTCTGTGTGCGCGCTAAAAGGATTTTTCTCTTTAAAAGCGTAAATGGATAATTAACCGTTGAGGATCCCTCACTAGGCCACATTATGGCCGCTTAGCTGTCTTTTCAAGAAACACACTGTTGAGGGAAGTCTTTGAAAGCTGGTAAGGTCAGATTTACATGTGTATGTGAAAAAGGCCCAAGGGCACACGGGACCTCGGGATTTTCCTTTTAAACATGGAGGCTGAAAGGAAATTGCCGGAACCATGCTTGACGGAAAAAAAGAAACGCTCCGCGGCACTTTACATTAGGGAGTACGAGCTCGCTCGGGTTACAGGACCAGTTTGAACTTAGAAACCTCTGTTTGTTGTGGTTTGGGTCACGGTTTAGAGAGAAAGCCATTAACAAACGAAAATCTTTATTCAGACTGTCGTCTAATGTTAAATTTAAAAACGGCTTCTGGAACAAGAACAATATCAGGGCGGGGCTTCATTCCATCCGTTGGGAATTGATTGGATGATTGTGGTTTGCTATTGGTGGATCTCATGTGAGTGACAGGTTGCCCCGCCCTCATCGTCAGAGAAGAAGAACCGTCACTGCAAGATCAAGTTATTAAAAAAATAATGATGTGCACGGATAACTCATTTATAATAAATGCTGCAATATTCCATAAAAACTAAAAATTATCCACCCAAAATGTTTTATTCTGTCATCGTTCTTTCACCATTATGGTATTTTCAATCCTGCATTGCTAACTTTCTTCTGACAAATTTAGAAGATATGCTGGTAACCACACAGCTTTGGTTCCCATTGACTTGCATTATGAAAATATTCAACCCAAACGGTTTGATTACCAACATTCTTCTAAATATATTCTATTGTGTTCAGCTGAAGAAAGAATGTCATACAGGTTTTGAATGACATGAGGATGAAGAAGATGATGACGATATTTATTAGGCCTATATCTGTTAATTAGCTACTCTATCAGTAAAACTGACCAACATTAAAGGAGTAGTTCACTTTTTAAAAAACTTTTGCTGATAATTTACTCACCCCATGTCATCCAAGATGTCCATGTCTTTCTTTCTTCAGTCGAAAAGAAATTAAGGTTTTTAATGAAAACATTCCAGGATTTTCTCCATATAATGGACTTCAATGGGAACCAAACGGTTCAAGGTCCAAAAGACACTTTCAGTGCAAACTACAAACTGTTCAAAGGGCTTTAAACGATTCCAGACGATGAATAAGGGTCTTATCAAGTGAAACGATCGCTCATTTAATAAATAACAAAACAAAGTTTAAGTTTTATAAGTTCAAATGCTCGCCTTGCTCTGTTCTGTGATGCGTGTTCGTGACTCTCCTGTTCGAACTCGTTCACAAAAATGAACAAATCTTTTTTCTGAGTCAACTTGTTCGTTTCGTTTCGTTTGTTGAATCAACCAAATGACTTGAAAAGATTCGTTCATTTTGATGAGCAGCATCACAGTGCAATTCAATTCCAATTCATCGTCTGGAATCGTTTAAAGTCCTTTGAACAGTTTGTAGTTTGCACTGAAAGTGTCTTTTGGACCTTGAACCGTTTGGTTCCCATTAGAAGTCCATTATATGGAGAAAACAGTTGCCATTTACTGTTAGCAACCCCTTGAACAAGTGGCATCATAAACATTATTTCAAATCGTGCCCTTGCTAGAATCATGTGTCATCATCACCCACATGAATGTTAATCTGTGTGTTCGGTGTGTAACCAGCAGTGTTGATCTCTCATGCTTTTACTCTCTGCCAACTTGGTAAATGAACTGTCATAATTTCGAGGCAGTTTCCATTGCCTTCCATCATCATGAAAAATTGCACTCTTTGACCAGCGCACATACCAGACAGGATTTATTCAGAGGCTGATGGGATTGAATAGCTTTTTAATATAGACAGAGTATCACATGAGACCTGTGATGGGAAGAATAATCTGTGGACAATTACTCAGCATTTTAGCAAGTAGTTTGATGGAAGGTATTCAACTACAAAGCTATAATGAATATTCCAGCAATTTCCTAAATGAAATCACACAATGGTGTGATTAAGAGCATCTGTAGATTGAGCAAAATGGTTATAACAGACTAAACAAGTGATGATGCACTCAATGTCATTTTAATGGCACTCTGAATATAACATGTCTCTAAAGTCAAATTTATATGCTGCCATGTGAGCCAGTGCTTTTTCATCCAGATGAAGTCGAATCCTATTTCAGAATCAATTAAGATTCTTCCATCACCTGCCTGTGCCCATTACCGTGGATTACGAATTGTTAAGCCTTTACAGATGAGTTTGCTGTCATCAGGTAAATTAGCCTCTAACACCAGTTCTCCTGACAGTTATCTATTAACTTGTCAGACAGGCATTCATAGCCTGCTAATATTCCCTGTACACTATGTGTCCCACTTCTGGGCTGTAATTCTGTCATCTTAATTAATGCTGAGAGAATGATGCCAAGAAAAAGAGAGGAAGAGTTTCAAGAGAGAAAATATCTTGGGATCCCACACGTTCTAAAGTCACATGGTGCTCAACGGAACTTATGATTGGCTGAAGCAATGCCATTTCGATTGCATCATATTACTGTAAGCTATCTATCTGTCTGTCTGTCTGTCTATCTATCTATCTATCCTAAAAAATCCTAAAATCCTCCATTAACATATTTAATCCATATTAAATATATTTAACATATTGATCCCACATTTGACTCTTTGATGCAGATTTTACATAATTTCGCTGCTCTACCATTCTTACAAGGGCAAAATATGAATTTACATTATAAAAACATTTTCTTTTTTAACATATTTTTTTCTTGTCCAAAGGGGGTCATAAAATAAAAAGTTGAATTTAATTGAATTGGTGACATAAAACTATAAAATCAAATTACCATTATCTAACAACAACATAGAATAATACATTAAATAAATAAAACAATTGAACTGATACATTTGGACAAAAGTGCAAGGAAATCCATTAATCACATCTGGATCACGAAAAATCCTAACATTTATGCATTTATGTTCATTATTAATTACAGAAAGAATTTTGTTTTCAAATAATTGTCTACAATTATACAAAAAAACTGAAAGAACATATTAAAACCTACAAAAAATATATTCTGTTATCAAATATTCTACATTCTACTTGTACATACAACAAAACTACAACTAAAAACTAACATAAAAAGTGCCAGAGAGGAATAACCTAATAATAGGCCTATAGAAAGCAGAATATGAAAAAAAACCTTTGAAGAGCACACAGACTTATTCTGTGTACATACATACTTAAGTCAAATATGGGGTTTTATTGCTAAACTTGCTTTTATGGATGTAAAATCGGTCAAAATTGTAAGTAAATTGATCAAAAGCCTGTGTTCAACAGGAGGACAGAAATCGATCGAGCGTCAGTTTGAGCGGAAGCCAGTCTCAGTGCCTCGCGCCGCTGCCTCGCGCCCCCTGCAGGACTGGAGGAGCGTCGCGTCTCCTCCTCGCGCTAACTATCTTCGCCGCCGCCATATTAACACAGAGCAGAGAGGTAATACAAACCGCCCTTTATTTCAATACTTCGTGTCAATCTATAGCTACTCCTAATACATACATGATCATTTCAGGGAGTTTTGTATTGTGTACTATGCTCTCTTGTGTCTTTAGAAATGTTTAATGTGTAGACGATTAAACGTTAGCATGCCTGTGGCTAACGTGATGATATGCTAATGATATATACGATAAACTCGATGATTTTATGGCTTTTATATTGTTTAACATTTAAACGATGTCGTAAATGTGTTTAAGGGTAGATGTATTTGAAAATTAAGTACCTGAGTCATTGTTAATGTGTAAAATAAGGACAGGCTGTGTTAGTTTAGCTCCCAACTGATGCTCCACATCCTGATCTGAATGAGTGTTTGAGCTCCATGTCTGATTTTTCTCTTTTTTTAACCTATTAATCCATTTTAAATCTGTAGAAACCTCCATAAAGACTTAAAAATGTTTAACACCCTGTATTTGGATCCTCTATGAAGAGGCTGAAGATGATGTTTAGGCTCATTAGTGGATATTTCCTTGAGACAGTCAATATTTAAAGGGTTGAAATTGTTATTTAAAACAAACATTTAAAGGTGCATATGTGGTTAGAGATGTATTGCTAAAATCTGTTTTTTTTTTTTAACTGCTTTTATCAGTATCCACTATCACTCTGGAAGGTGGTGAACTGGTTTGATGGTTAAATCCAGGGAAACATTACTTTTGATCCCAAAGCATAGTTATTAAATCTATCCAGGCTGCATTTTTAGGTATCATAGATTTGAAACATGTCTTTGATCCCCCAAAATACAGACTTTTTTTCCCCTGGACAAATAAGTATTGCAACAGTGATGGAATAATTTAAATATAAAAATTGGTGGGTCAACCTGTCACTCACATGAGCTCGACCTATAGCAAACCACAACCATCCAATCAAGTCCCGCCCTACATTTTTGTTCTTCTTCGAGAAGCCTTTTCAAATTTATTAATCTGAAAATTTCATTGAAGTTTCAATATTGAATATGTATTTTTTATTATTTTCAAAATATAAACTTGGGGCATCTAATTATGCTCTAAGATATTTCAAATGCTATAAACTGGTCTTTGTAAGTGCAAGCTGCATAAAATAAAAATCCTATTCATTGGTCAAAGTGTGGGCTTGTTTTTCATTTTAGCATGATTAAAAAGTCCTAAATTCGATTTTAAAGCTCTGCAAATACCCTGGTGTTTCATCCTCGGTTGATCAATCCCTGTGCACTTAGTGACTGAGATCGACACAGTTCTGACGGACAGATGGAGAATGTTCCCTAATGAAAGTTTATGATTGTTTTTCACTGAATCATCACTTGGTGTTGCTTTGAGAGGGTTTGTGCCAGTGTCCTGGTTTGGCTGCACAAGACAGGTTTACAAACACAAACACACATCTGTGCAAATCAGATCCTGCCTTCAGTGGCGATTCGTAATGCTGTTTGTTTTGCATTGCCTCACAGGTGTTCGGACTGCCGTCCCTCTTGTAAATTCAGCACAAGATTCCCCAAGGCTGCCCGCAAGTACAGTTGAAGGTGAGTGTGGGTGAGTTAAATGTCCAGACCTCATTCGACACATTGGGGGACATGTAAAATGTGTCTGCATATTTGTTCTGTAGATTAGATGTCATTTTTGCTCTGAGATGCTGTAATGACTGCTAGTGAAGAATACAGGCTTTGTGAGTCATGTGATATCAGGTTCAGTCGTTCCTCTGAGAAGGCAGGAATCTTTGGAATGATGATCAAACAAATCCCATCTGGCAAAACAAAATTTTCCATTGTTGCTGATTGTACACTGATGAATGTCATTTAGCATCGTTGTATATGTGTCCCAGCATACCTTTTTGACTTCTGAAGCATTCATAGATGGGGATGTGCCAAACAACATACTTTACATTTTTACTCCTTTTTACACTTGTGAGCTGGCTGAATTACCATAATTTTTATTAATATCTTTCACATCTACCGCAATCAGATTGACCGTGGTCACTCTTAAAGGGATAGTTCACCCAAAAATAAAAATTAGGTCATTAATTACTCTCCCTCATGCTGTACCAACCCCGTAAGACTTTCGTTCATCTTCGGAACACAAATCAAGATATTGTTTATTAAATTTGAGAGGTGGATCACTCCTTCATTGACTGCCTAAGGGACTGGCACTTGAAGGCCCATAAAGTACATTAAAGAAAATGTTTAAATGTTCCATGTGCCTACAGTGGCTCAATTATAAGTTTATCAAGCGACGAGACTACTTTTTGTGCGAAAAAACCCCCATAAATAACGACTTTATTCGACTATTCTGAGGAAGATGCGCACTGTACATACGCTTTTCAATTACTGTATTTTCCGCACTATAAGGCGCACTTAAAAGCCTTTAATCTTCTCAAAAAATGACAGTGCGCCTTACAATACGGAGCGCCTTATATATGGATCATCATCTTATACGGTAGGTGGCGGTAATACTCCTGAAGCGGTGAGCAGCCGGTAACAAGAAGTAGTCGAAGAAGAACGTCCTCATCTCAGTTCTCGCGCATGCGTTCTGGAAATCCACAACTTTTGTCTCAAGGCACATAAGGAAGTAATGGAATAGTCGAATAAAGTTGTTATTTATTTTTTTGCACAAAAAGTATTCTCGTCGCTTGATAAACTTATAATTGAGCCACTGTAGGCACATGGAATATTTAAACATTTTCTTTAATGACCTTATGGGCCGTCAAGAGCCAGTCCCTTAGGCAGTCTATGGAGGAGTGATCCACCTCTCAGATTAAATAAAAAAATATCTTAATTTGTGTTCCGAAGATGAACGAAGGTCTTACGGGGTTGGTACAGCATGAGGGTGAGTAATTAATGACTTAATTTTCATTTTTGGGTGAACTAACCCTTTAATAACAGCACTCACATGGCTGTGCACTCGTAATGACAAATCAAGGATGTTAAGAGGCTAAAAGCAGGTTTAGAACATGCCCTATTGAAGTCAACAGGGTGCGAATTTTAAAAAGACGATGTCTGTACTGACAGCTCTCTAAATGTACAAAAAAATGAGCTCAATGTTAAAATTGACCGGAGGTCTCCTTTAATATAGCATGATCTTTTTATTGTAGTTATTCATATATTTTTACATTTTTAAACATGAACCGACCCGCACTGCCTTGAGTGGTGTTTTCTGAAGCATACTTTTGATCTTTTTTACATTTGATAATGGGGTTTCCAAAAGAGGAAGTCGTCATAGTTGGGGAAACTTCTATAGTGGTGAACAGAATCTACGACAAATATAATTTTGCATTATATCGCATTTCGCAAAAAAATCTTGCAAGATTGATTTCATTGGTCAGAAGAGAGAAAAATGTCAATGTTTCAATGGCAACCATATCAATGGCGAAATGAATTGAAGTGGTACAGGTCAGAGCTTTTAAGTTGTTTATGTTGATTATTGTTGTAATGTTGTGCTTTGAGACATGAGGTTGTTTAACACGGCGTCTCTCGTGACGCTTTTGTTTGCTCCCTGCTGTACGTGTTCATGTGTTTTGAAGCGAAGCGTGGCTTTGGAGACGCTCTGAAGGGAGGGTGGATCTTATCTCTCCGAAAATTGCCTACCCTACCTTTAATAGATGTATGTATGCAATTTCTCACAAAGATAATCCTAAATAAGTAAGAAAATCAAGTTTTTGAAGGATTGATGATGTATTGAATCATTTAAATTTGTTTAATTTTGAATAAAAATATAGTTAGTGTACTCTAATTACTTAAAGGGATAGTTCACCCAAAAATGAACATTCTGTGAGTATTTACTCACCCTCATGTTGTTCAACCCCGTAAGACCTTCGTTCATAACACAAATTAAGATATTTTTGATGAAATCTGAGAGCTGGATCACTCCTGCATACTAGTCCATAGGCTTCTTGAGGGATTGAAACTTTCCGGCCTCAAAGTTATTAAAGACATCGTGAAAATAGTCCAAGAGACTACAGTGGCTCAATCTTAACTTTATCAAATGACAAGAACACTTTTTGTCAGTCCTTCCACAAAACGCAGTTTTTTGTGATTGTTGCGGGCAAAAATCCTTGATTACGCAGCCCGTTTTCTTTAAAAATGCGACGGAATATGCGGGATATTTATGCAATTTTATGCGATGAAATTGCGGGAACTTGCAAAAACTGCGGTTTGATGACAAAGAGAAAAAAAATTATTCTTGTCATTTGATAAGTTAAGATTGAGCCACTGTGGTCACTTGGACTATTTTAACGATGTCTTTAATAACTTTGAGGCCGGCAAGTTTCAATCCCTCAAGAAGCCTATGGACTAGTATGCAGGAGTGATCCAGCTCTCAGATTTCATCTAAAATATCTTAATTTGTGTTATGACGAAGGTCTTACGGGTTGGAACAACAGTAAATACTGACAGAATTTTCATTTTTGTGTGAACTATCCCTTTAAAATGATTAGAAAGCCAAAAAGGAAATGGAGCCAACTTGTGTTTTTTTAAATATTTTTTTTTGTGTGTGTCTGTTTTCAACCTTGAAAGAATGTGCTGACACCTTTTGGACTGCAGTGGTCGAGTCTTCCTCGGTCTGCTTGCATCTAGATTAAAATTTTCCTCCATCTGGGCAGAGTTTCAGAACCTTAATCCAATTTATCAAGACAGTCAGGGGTCCGTGTCGTGGGCGGGGGCCTGTAAAGCCAAGCATCCCAGTTGTCGAATTTTTTTTTAATCCTTTTGTTTGTCCACGTTCAAATGGGGCCACATTATTTCAGGCCCCAAGCATTACATTGCAGTCAATGTTATCGATGTGCGTTGGTCTGATAGTTCTGTCCTAGTATTCATTGGTTATTTGTGTGTGTTTGTGTGTTCAGCCCTGACAGGCGCAGCCATGTCCGGCCCTGTCACGAGTCGATCCCGCGTTTATCCAGACGTCAACACACAGAGACCGCGGGAATACTGGGACTATGAATCTCACGTCGTAGAGTGGGGGTGAGTGCCAAGACAGGTTTTTTCTTTCAGTGTGTGATGGCAATGCCTGATATTGATGTGAGAATGATTGTGGGCTGATATTAGACTTGAGGAATGTCGAAGATAGGTTGTTATCAGTCATGGAGAAGATTGGATTGTTTTAATGTTTTCTATGCCTGCAAATAATATACAATACCATTAATTTCAGAGGCAGTATATTAGGGCTGTCAAATTATTAATCGTGATTAATCACATCCAAAATAAAAGTTTTTTTTTACATATATGGGTGCACTGTGTAATTATTGTATTATATATATATATATATATATATATATATATATATATATATATATATATATAAATACACACACATGCTTGTATATATTGAAGAAATATTTTCATGTATATATTGTTATATAGATATATATATAATTTATATTATATATAAATATACATTTTTTATACATAAATAATATTTTTTCTTAAATATACTGTGTTCTTATAGTGTGTTTTTATTTATATATATATATATATATATATATATATATGATATATATATATATATATATACAATAATTATACACAGTGCACCCACATATATTATGTAAACAAAAACTTTTATTTTGGATGTGATTAATCACGATTAATCATTTGACACCCCTACAGTATATATATTTATATACTTTTACTCAGCAAGCATGCATTCAATTAATTAAAAGTGACAGTGAAGACATTTATGTTACAAAACATTTCTATTTCAAATAAATGCTGTTCTTTTGAACTTTCTATTAATCAAAGAATCAAAATCAATAAAATATTTTTATGAAATTTCCATAAAGTATGAAGCGGCACAGCTGTTTTCAATACAAAATGATAATACAAAATATTTCTTGAGCATCAAATCATCATATTAGAATGATTTCTGAAGGATCATGTGACTGAAGACCAGAGTAATGATGCTGAATCAAATTCTGCTTTGATCACAGGAATAAATTACATTTTTAAATCTATTACAATACAAGAGTTATTTAAAATTGTAATAATATTTGACAATTTTGCTGTTTTTACTGTATTTTTGATCAAATAAATGCAGCCTTGGTGAGCAGAAGAGACAATAAAAAAGGTAAAACTTGCTCACAATCCATAGTGATTGTTTGATTTGTTAGTGAATCGTTCTTTTGAGTTGGCTTTTTTTTTTAACAAGTCAGTGTAACAGGTTCACAGATTGCTCTGAATGATTCAATCACAAAATTGGAAAGGGTAGCATTGTGCCAGCACAGTAATTTATTAAAATATATGATTTGCGCTCTCTCTGCAGTGACGCTGATTCTCGATTGCGTGTTTCAGGGCGGATTTAATCTCAATTAAATGCAGTTGAATTGAACAAAACACAAGGGTCTTGAGGACTTTATTGTTCATAAACACTGTGGGAATTGCAAGCTAATGGTGTTTGATTCATTAGTTTGAACACTTTACATGTGTAATGATCAAATATTAAGTATCTTGTTAGTTTTCTTTCAGTTGTCAGAGTTTGCAGAAGGTTGTGTGAAGTATTGCTCTGTAGATATACAGTGCGAATGTCTTTATTTTGGTCTGGATGGGCATTTCATTTGCTCTTGCAATAACAGCTGTCGGTCTTGTCGACAGGAATCAAGATGACTACCAGCTGGTGCGGAAACTCGGCCGAGGAAAGTACAGCGAAGTGTTTGAAGCCATCAACATCACAAACAACGAGAAAGTAGTCGTCAAAATACTCAAGGTGAAGAGCGTTGTTGTTCCACATCGCTTTAAAGGCATTCGTTGAAGGAACTTCACGTAGACTCGTTGACAAGAACGTATGCTGAGATAAGCCTGTTTACGTTATGGAAAGCAGTGGACGGTATCGAAACCAGAAGCTGCTGGCCGTCGTTCAGATGAACGGGCGCCTGTCGAATTCCTTCCTCGCCCCCTCCTCCTCCTCTAAACCAGAGAAAGCTCTAGATTCTAGCGATAACACCTGACGAGCTGAGAGCTTCTTTTCAAGCTAAGTGAGAAATAGTTTTGAAGATTAGTGCCGTTGTCCCGTAATGTAGCCAGTCGTGTATAATGAACTTCCCCTACCTGGAGACATGGAGGATGAAGCTGCACAGATTGAGTCTAGACACAGTTATATCAGATGTCATTGCGTCAAACTCATCTTTACTTCAACACTAGATGAAATTGGGCTTATTTGCTTTCTTAATAATCTACTTTATTTTGGTTTGGAGTCTAGCTTGTTCCTTTCCTTCTCAAACCCATTATCAAAGTGAAATAACCTTCTCTTACTCTTGATGTACCTGATGTAACTAGTTCCCATTTACCAATAACCTCTCCACTTTTCATGATCCAATCATGTCAAATCACGCATATTCCACTGTTTGATTTGATTTTGTAGTAGTAGTAAGTTTATTTAGATAGGAACATATACAAATAACATAGATAACAGTATAGATAACAATAACATATGACTTTAACAGTCATCTGATGCACATAACAGTATTTTTAGCTAAAGCTAATTCATCGACACTTGTCCCTGAGAGAGGCTTTTTTTTTTAAAAATAAAAATGAAAATGTAAAAATACAGTTTTTTGATTCACAAGCTTGCAAATCCATTCCAATTTCGACTTAATTTGATTCGATATTTATTCTTTTGGATAAATATCAGGTACACTGTCAAGGAAAAAAAAACTGTTAATTTATAAATTATTTCAATACAAATATTTGAATTGCACACAAGGCAGTTTTTATAATATCAACTTTTTAAGAACACAATCACATTTCATTAAAACGTTTGCTGTCATAACTTGTTTTAATGACAGATTTATTCAAACATAATTGAAATTAAGGACCAGGTTAAGTAAAAGTAGAGTGAATTTTTAATATAATGCATATTTTTTTCTTCAGAATTCTCCATTTAATTTTTTAATTAAAATGAGAATCAAGAAATTAGGGCTGTCAAACAATTAATCGTATCTAAAATAAAAGTTTGTGTTTGTGGGTGCACTGTACATAATTATTTTGTATATATATAATACACACATGCATATATTTAAGGAAAAAATATTATTTATATATAAAATATTTATATATAATATAAATTGAATATAAATCTATATTCAGTATATACATGAAAATATTTCTTAAATATACACAAGCATGTGTGTATTTATATATATATATATATATATATATAATAATTATGCACCCACATATATAATGTAAACACAAATGTTTATTTTGGATGCGATTAATCGTTTGACAGCCCTACAATAAATGTTTTTTCAATGTTTTAACCCAGTCTTAAGCTTCACTGTAATAAACAGGCATTTTTTCAAACATGATACAAATTCAAGTTCTGCTCTAAAGTAGCTCTAAAAAAGTTGAGTGTAATTTATTCAGCTCAGGTCAGGCTCATGTTCAATTCTGCTCAATAACTGTAAAGTTCATCATTGAGCTCATTCCAGTTCTCAAACAAGCATAGATAATATAATCCTGCCCTATGTTATTTCCCACTGAATATTCTGTTCAACACATTATGGAAGTTAAATATATTGCAAATGCAGTTTTATGTTGTCTTTAATGATGTGTTGCTTGTGTCATATTTTCATATGCAGCCAGTAAAGAAGAAGAAAATTAAGCGGGAAATCAAAATTTTGGAGAATTTGAGAGGCGGCCCCAACATCATCTCACTTCTAGACATTGTCAAGGATCCAGTGGTCAGTTGGGTTTCTCGAAGATGATGTTTGATATGAAAATGTTCTGTATTGTTGAAAATGTGAAATCAAGCTTGCGCAGCTTCAAACTGTCTCTTGTGTTTCTCCCTCAAGTCTCGAACCCCAGCTCTGGTATTTGAACATGTGAACAACACAGACTTCAAGGTAAATCATTTCTTCTACCTGCTAAACCAAAATGTAAGACAAAAAAATCAGTTTGTTTAAACTCAACCATCCGCTTGTTCTGTCGTGCAGCAATTGTATCAAACGCTATCAGATTACGACATTCGGTTCTACATGTACGAGATCCTTAAGGTAAGTTCCTTCAGATATCCTCTTAAAGCTGTTCACAGGAACCCCAGAGTATCTCAACTCTGTGACCACTTGTTCCTAATTATTAGTTTTGTTTATACCATTTTTATTGTACCTGTATTTTCCTATCTTGGCCACTTTCTGATTTGTTTGATGCTACTGTAACACTCGCAGAAAGATATTATTGTTGCAGTTTTAGCATGTTGTTTATATACATGCTGTTAGTCAGTTGTGGGAATCCTGGAGTTCATGGGTTGAGGTGTGTTAATCTGGATCAGGTAAAACTGCGTCACTGCAGCAGAGAGCATCTGTCCACTGGCTTAACCTCTGTACCTTCACCACTCATTGCCCTGTTGCCCTCCCCCTGTTTCTCACTCTGTCTTTGATTCACAGACCCTTTTTTTATTATAATCAGCAATCCACTGTTTATGATATAATATTGGGAAATTTTCTATTTGAATATATTGTAAAATGTAATTTATTCCTGTGATCAAAGCTGAATTTTCAGCATCATTCCTCCAGTCTTCAGTGTCACATGATCCTTCAGAAATCAGTCTAATATGATGATTTGATGCTCAAGAAACATTATGTATTGTTAAACAGTGTTTCTGCTTTGTATTTTTGTGGGAACAGGATTCTTTGATGAAAGAACAGCATTAATTTGGAATAGAAATCTTGTCAATGTTCATTGACTTTGAAAGTTACTGCGTCCTTGCTAAATTAAATCTATATTAGTATATTTCTATGAAAACACTGAAGAATTGCATTGTGATTAATAGTAAATATACTAATATTTTCTTTGGGTAATTTTACGAGATAAAATTAATTCATATATATATATATATATATATTATATACACAGTACTCCCACAATACATTGTGTTAGCAAATAGAAAGATCTGTGACTGCTTTCTGATGTTATCAAGATAATAATATAGTTTCTCCCAGTGTCCTTACTGTCTTTCTTTAAATGAAAGTGCAGTGCATACTCATAAGGATTTGAATTATATTCATATAAAATATAGTATAGCAGCAATATTAATATAACAAATAATTGAAAAAATCAGTTCTATAATTCTATAATGAAAATAATTTACAATGAATTTGATTTATATATATATATATATATATATATATATATATATATATATATATATATATAATTGTTTTTTATTATTTATATTTTAGCTTTTTTGTTTATATGTAAATAATATTTTAATATACAAATATTTAATCTGCTATAATCTTAAGTTACATAAATGAATCAATCCAATAATCACAAACGATTAATGATTTATTAGTGAGAAGGTGTGTGTGGCCTGGTGTTTAAGTGTGTTTCTGTCTCTCAGGCGTTGGACTACTGTCACAGTATGGGAATCATGCACAGAGATGCTAAGCCACACAACGTGATGATCGATCATGAACACAGAAAGGTACTTCCCGCTCTTCGTTACGCCATCTCACTCCACACTGTCTGATTGGCTGAATGACGACGAGCTCGCTTGCATGCACCAATCACAAGCCAGAGATGGCTGTAGTAAAAGAGAAGCTTTGTTTGTTGCTGTGACATCAAGCATATTACTTTAAGCTAGATCAAATTTAGAAGTTTTAAATTTACATGTTTCCTGCTTCAACAGGGACACTCCTATTAGATGTATAACTAATTGTAATTTTGAATGATTAATAAGTTCACATTTGACTGTTGTCTGGTGTCCTCTCTTGTTTAGCTGTCTGATAGACTGGGGTTTAGCAGAGTTTTATCACCCCAGTCAGGAGTACAACGTCAGGGTGGCGTCTCCGATATTTCAAAGGACCTGAACTGCTGGTGGACTATCAGGTGAGACGAGATGCGAACAAGACTTTTAGGAAAGTGCTTTAAGACACAAATCTAGCTTCAAAACACATGTTCAAGCTTGCACATCACAAACAGTGTAACAAAGTTTTTGTTGTTGTTGTTGTTTTGACGCTCATGCTGGTTTCGTCCCACAGATGTACTGACTACAGTTTAGACATGTGGAGTTTAGGCTGCATGTTGGCGAAGTATGATCTTCCGGAAGAGCCTTTTTCCACGGATATCGACAACTATGATCAGGTGATGCCTGCTGCTTTTAGCCCTTTTCAAATATTCATTGTTGTCTTGCCACTTTATAGTGAACCGATGTTTGTGGCGCGAATCACAAAACATTTTTCTCAATCAGTGTTGGGTGTAATTACTATTTCCAGGGAAAAGTAATTAGATTACCTGGTAAAGTAAGGGATTAATCTTCATTCTGTAATTCAATTAGTTACTTCTGATGTAATTGCATTAAACACTATAGACCATATAACAATTCTATATAAAACAAAAGTGGATTTAACATCAAAATGTAGTGTTTTTAATCTAACCTTCATCCTTTACACACTTTGGTCAGTTCAAGAATAATTTATGCAATTGTTTATTTGAGAGAATTAACACCTTATTCTTGTCTTGTTCAACTGGTTGAGGTTGATATGGGATTTAGAAAGTAATAATTAATCCAACACTTTTCAGAGCGAGTAAATGGTTTAGTAATCTAATTACACTGTTGACGAAGTAATTAGTATTTAGTAATTCATTACTTTTTTAGTGTAACTTACTCAACACTGGCCTCAGATCATAGCATGGAAGACAATGTGGAATATTTTTGAAATATGCACATTTGAGATATTTTATGCTCTATTATTTCCCACAATACCTTGTGTTAACAAATAGAAAGATCTGTGACTGCTTTCTGATGTATTCTGATGAAGTATTTGAATTATATTCATATAAAATATAGTAGGGCTGCAACAACTAATTGATAAAATCAGCCATTAGCGATAAATGAAAATAATTGACTTAATTGATCGAATTTGATTAGTCAAGTCTGTATAATCTACAGATTATTCGATTTTCAAAATAGTTGCAGCCCTAAAATATATTATTATATAGAAATTTTATAGCTATATATACAATTATAATGATGAAGAATTTCGTTTGAGCCTGAAAGGAAGTGCATTTTAGTATGTCTGGTTTCATCATCCTGAAGTCAATGGGTTTTTTGAATGAGCTTGAGTTAAACAGAAACCTTATTTTAGGCATTTAACTAAATCCAAGATATTTTCACATTTATTTTATGACACTCCCTTGTGATTTAAAAAACAGCAACTGGCTAAATCGAAAAGTCGCTTTTACAGCCTTGTGTTTACAGTCATGTACTTACAAACTATTCTGAATTTATGCTTCAAAACTTACATAAGTTGTCTCAATCTGTGAAGGTTATGATGAATAAAATGGGCAAGAATCATAAACTTTTGTTGGTCACAGAACTTATTTTCTGCAATAGTCCAACAGCCAATAGAAAAATGTGTTTTTGTGTTGGGAACCAGTGTAATATCTTCAGGCTGTCAGCTGGTTTGATCTGTTAAGTGTGTCTGCTGCCCTCTGCTGTTTTTAACCAGTACTGTGTGTTTGTCCAGCTTGTACTGATTGCCAAAGTCCTGGGCACAGAGGACCTCTACGACTACATCCGACAAATACAACATTGAGCTTGACCCACGGTTCAACGACATCTTAGGAAGGTACGTTGAGTCTTGTGATTGTGTTTATACATGTAATAATTCTGACCTCACTTTAAGGATTTTACTCTCTCTCTCCAGACATTCCCGGAAAAGGTGGGAACGGTTTGTCCACAGTGAGAACCAGCACCTGGTCAGTACCGAAGCGTTGGACTTCCTGGACAAACTGTTGCGCTACGACCACCAAGCTCGCCTCACCGCCCGCGAGGCCATGGAGCACCCTTATTTCTGTGAGTGTCTTCATCATCTACTGAAACTGTGAAGATCAACTAGGATCCAGTCTAGGATCTCTTAAACTAGTCAATAGTCAAGGAAGCAGAACCAATATCCAAATCTGATTCAAAAACACCTTGATTGCAAAGTTGACATTTATATCAGTAATGTGACCAATGGTCGAGAAGTGTGAACAGGATTTGCTCGCTCATTTAAAATAAATAAATTGATTGCATCACGCATTTCATCACTGTGCCCATATGTGAAGTGCTTTGAGTATCCAGATAAGCTTGTATGAATGTAACAAATTATTATTATGTCTCCTGTCAGATCCCATTGTGAAGGAACAGGCGAGGATGGGCTCCACTTCAGGCCTGTCCGCTGGATCCACTCCTGTCAGCACGTCCAGTATGATCACAGGTCAGTCATGTGACTCCCTCCCAGGATCAGGCTTTATGCACAGCTCTTTATGAACATGACGTTACTAAAAGGCATTGATCTGCAGGGTTAGGGTTAGTGTGTCAGCTGATATTTGACACATTGTGAGTGTGTTTTTAAATGCTGATGGCGTTTGTTTGCCTGTCAGGAGGCGTCACATCCATGTCCTCGTCCCAGCCGATGGCCAGACATCGCGGCTCTCCGGTCATCTCGTCTCCCAGTGCTCTCGCCACACAGGTTCCTGCGGCCGCTGGTGCGAATGCCCTGAACACACACACACACTCGCTCTCTCTGTCCTGGGCCACAGTTTTATGTTGAGTGTAAACAAATTAAAAGAGACTAAACTAGGTTTCTTTTTTTTTCTTTCCTTTCCTTTTTTTTTTTTTTTTCCATACAATAATTATATATTGAAGCTGGGACACACAGTTGTTATTGTTGCATTAGATGTCGGCAGTCTTTCCTGATAATGATGATGATGGTATCATATATAGAAGCCACTACATGTAGAAACTCAGAAAATGGATAATAAAATTTATTTTATATGTCCCTATATTGGCTTCGTTTTGTTATTCGAACAATATGGATATTTGCTGATGAGACGGTTGTTAAACTGCAGGTTTTTGAGGGTTTAAAACGCATTAATTAAACAACATAATTCATAGACATATCAAGGTGCGAGAGTCATTTTCACATTCATGCATTGGGCAGATGCTTTTATTCTAAGTGACTTGCATTGCTTTCGAAGTTTACGTTATATTCCTTTTTAGATACTAATGACTATTAGTATTAATAGTAAGGAACGACTAATTATTTATAAGACTCGCTTATCTCTCGTTTGATCAAAACCTACACACATGCATTTCACACTTGAAATACAATGGGCTATTTGGAGATTCACAAAGTTTCCCTGCTGCTTGTCCATTGTTAACTTCCTACAAAGCTTACTCTAACCTATACATTTCTAACAGAACACTTTGTTCTTACGAAGCTTACATGAACATCTTCCTTTAAATGCTGGTTATATCTTTAAAGCTACTCTGTGTAACTCTTTTAGTTTATTCTTAGCTAAAATACATACGGGTAAGGGGTTCTAATGTTGGTTCTTAATGTAGCTATTGTTAACTAGGCTATGTTAGAGAGAGAGTGTGTGTGTGTGTGAGTGAGAGAGAGAGAGAGTGAGTGTGTGTGTTTGTTCATGTCTGTGTGATTTATAAAATACATTATATCCTACATCACATATGTGTCTGATCACTTTATATCTCAGAATATTATTTATATTACTGTAAAGCCAACTATGGATATTAAAATATGCTAAACCATGTGTCCTGTATCATACATGAATACATGACACAAAAAAATACGCAGGCCACAATAAGTAATTACGTGGGTTTGTTTATTTTTTTTAATCACTTTACTCAGGACATGCTCAGCTGGCAACAAAGGATTCCATTCATTGTGCTAAGCTAAGCTAGCCGCAGACCCTGTCAAACTTAAATAATGCATGCACTGAGACAAAAATGCATTTGCACACATATCTAAATGTAGGAAAGAATGTAAATAATCCCTATTTAAAAAAACGGCAAGATGTTCCTTTAACATTTAGATTTAACTTTTAGGTGTAACTTTTAATATTTTAGATTTAGCTATTTAAAATATCTCTAGTTGACCAATATTGATGTAAATGTGCTAAAAAGTGGCTGTCAAAAATTCATACCAGTTTTTTAAACATAGTTTGAAGTTAAATGTGACATAATGTTGCTTTTATTGTCAGTGTGAGTGAGCCGCTTTACTAACGGCACCCATACATTGATCATGTTTATTTTAGGTAGCAGGATTGGTGGCATGATTTGTGTGTGTGTGTGTGTGTGTGTGTGTGTTGCAACGGTATACTTGTGACACACAAGTTCTCACTTAGGCCTATATGGTGAAATATTACAATAACTAAGTTGTTATGAGTGAAAACTATAACACACAACACAAACAAACAAAAAGCTGTAAAGACAAATATCACGCATGGTTTGGAAGCATTTATTTGTTGGATTTTGCATAGCAGTCGAAAAAATAACATGGACAGAGTTTATAACCGAAATGTGTAGACATAAGCATTTACTCCATAAAAGCAGGTTTTAGCAAACTAAAGCCTGGTTCACACCAACCCAGTCTCACGTCAGTTTGTGATGTGGTCACGTAATTTAATCTCATTTATTCATGGCAGGGCCACATTCATTTGCCTTACTTTCGTAACTCCAGCACATTTTTGAAACTAATGCGTTTCAATTGGATGAATCTTTCGTGCAACAGCACGAATATCTTTCTACCTCTGGGCTACAGCACAGAAGCTGTTTATTCAACATTTATTCAGAACTTATAGCGGTTATTAATTATGTAGTCTTTTAGGTTATTATTTTTGAAGCTGGATTGCGTGGCTCTTTATTGATATTTTTAAAACCTATCACTGTATTCTTTCATTTCTTTATTTTAATAATATTATTTCTGTCTTATTACTGGTGAAATATTACAAAACACAGAATATAACCAGAACACGGGCCAAGCGGGGCTCAGCTCTAAGCCCATTAGCCACAATACAATACGGACATTCATATCACAGAATCTGACAGCGATCAGTTTATTATAGCCTATAGGCTATCGCATCTTTAAGCAGCCTTTACAATATATTTAGAGTCTAAAGTTTTTAAAAAATTTAAAAGCCCAAAGATCTGTTGGCCTATCTCTGCAGTGCTAAATGAATTTAACATAGTTTGTTATGCCCTTATTTTAAGTTTCTTTTTTTGTGGTTCTTTTTATTTAAATTATATTGTTATGAAATGTGAAAATGTGTAAAAGTAATGTGTCCAGGACTTCATAGAGAATATAATAGAACTGTAATTTAAACAAATCAATAAAACATTTAATTTTATTTTATTTTTACAGTAAGTTCACACGGACGAATTTAAAAATTGACGGCCGATTTTACAAACCTGAGAGACCCCACACACGGCGATGAAAAAAACAGGTTTAACATTTTGGTTATACAGTGTGTGGTGAGCATTAAGATTGTCGGAAGGGTAAAATCGACCTAATTATCCTTCTGTGTGTAACCAGGCGAATGGTTAGAAACAATTTAAGGACCGCCACGCTTTTTGCTCACCTTATTCAGGATATGCGCATGGATTTCACTTATACAAAACCAATTTGAATCTAAGTCTAAAGGGGTGATGAACTGAGAAATCAAATTTTCCTTGAGCTTTTGCCATAAGAGGACATCATGTTATAAGAATATCCTGTAAGTTTCAGAACTGAAAACGTCCTTGTTAGTCCAATAAAAGCTTTTATTGACACCAGCCTAAACAAACCTTTTTATTTAATTGATAACATCTGGTACAAACATGAAAAACCATCAATATACAATTAAGCGTTTGAACATCAAATACCATACCAGCCTCAACAAACCTCGTTTCTAAAAGTGAGGAAAGATGACGTCAAAGTTGTTAAAACACCACCCCCGCAGAAGAAGATCAGAGGCAACACAGCCAATTTACTCCGACCCACGATTCACGCATTACACGCATAGCTAAGTAGCATAACATACATGCCTACCTCGTGAATGACAAACCGGAGCTACCGAGCAATACAGAATATTGTGCTGTGCCTGGTTGTGGAAGAAAGACAGACGACATACGGGCATTTGCCGAACCGGCGCCATTGCTGCGTGCAAAACAGATTAGAAGAAACAATACTTTTATTAGGCAGATTAGCATCATGCCTCTTCGCTATTATAAGTTACTTTTCCATTGATTGCATTTGAGCAAACGTTCACCGAACCAACCCCACGTCAAGCTGATCGTACGCCTCCAGTGATTTCCAGACTTGGAATTGCTCACAATGTGAAAAACTCCTCACCAATACCAGACAATGCTACACATGAAAATACTGTATCTGAGGCAAAGCTGCATAATCATTGCTCAGTGCTTCCTTCGTTACTTGCATACGGATCCACACCATTTATGAATGAAATTTTCTCTCTGTCTTTTTTTAATAGTCTCTTTATAACATATATATTCACTTTGTCTTTTCATGATTTGCATAATAATATAAACAGAAATAAATATTTGTTTGTAAAACGACATTCTCTCTGATAAAACTTTGTAAAAACCTATGGTAAACACAGCGGTTTTGCCCTTAAAGATAGATGGCGTCTCCGGGGAGGTCACGTGACATTAATTCGCCTGAGGGAACTATGTATAGGATAGGCTAAACGTTAGATAACCCTCTTTATTCTATATCTTAGATTTATGTAACATTATTATTCTAATGTAGCCTATAAAGACATCGGTTATATTGTTGTGTGTGATTTAAAAAAAAAACTCAGGACAGGTTAATCACTTTTGGGGGCTGGTGTCACGGAGTATAAAAATGTGAGTGGTTTGTTTCCCAGGTATGCGTCAGCAGTGGGTCCTGCTCATTGTAAACTCAAGGTGGTGAGTAATGGTGATTGAGATGTGTACATTAGCATGTTTGTGGGTGGCAGGAGAGTTGAATACATCCTCTGGTTTTCTCCCTGGTGTGCACTGGCCCTTGCGATAGCTGCCAGGTAAGTTTCCATATTTTAAAGAGTTTTCTTGGTTAACGGAGACTGAATTGCTTGTTGCTGAAATTGTATGTTTTCAGTTTGTTTCCTAAGGGGCTGCATATTCTCATGAGGTGAGTGAAGATGTGTAGTTCAGTGCTGCAAATCTCCTGGGGTATGTATGATTTTAAGTTAATTTAGTTTGTTTAATTCAAAGCCCTATAGAGTGCCGAAGTTACGACGTCACTCTGTAGGCCAAAACGCGGAAGTGAGCTAGCATTTTAGCATTACGGTTCCCTCGCTCTATAAAGCCTATGGGGTTTTTGAATGGGTTTTTGCTAAATCGCCTGAAAATAAGGTCTGTGGTGAACAGAGCCTCTTAAATATTTTCACGTTTGATCTATGACATGGAACACACGGTTATAACCTGCTTGGGGTTTGTTTGGAGTTTGTCTATGATCTTAATCCACGTGCGAATCGGCCATGTACTGTAATTTGTAAAGTAGAAATTCCCCCGCAAATTACCTACTATATTTCGCCGAACACCGAGGTCCTGTGATAATATTAGTCCCGTGCGAATCGAACATCTCTGTGATTTGGCCGGATCGTATATAATTTTTTCAAGGTTTTTGTTTCATCTGCGCCTTTTTATCCAGCCTCTTTTGAGTTCTGTCTAAACTGAGTTCATTTTGTTTCTGAGTAAGGTTGTTGCTTTGGTTTATGAATATGTACTTTTGTTTTACAAGTGTAAAATCTGTTGTATGTGAGTAGTTTGTGTTGTCTTTTTTTATTGGATCACTGAACGGGAGGGGTTGGCTGTGGTTATAATTTATAAATCTTCCTCTTTGTTCAAGGGAAGGTCTTCAGAGCGACTGAAGAGAGCAAAATCATGTTCAGCCGTTACCTTTGACCTTCATCCAAACAGACAAACTCATTTACAATCCAGGACAAACAGGTGAGCTGTGAATGACCCTTGGTTGAAGCTATCATCTTCAAATGCATTATGCAATATATGTGAGTTTGTTGGTGTCTTTGCAGTTAATTTCAGAGTTGTCTCCATGGATCCCAATTTGTGCCTTTTGATCAAATGGTAAGACCATATGTTTCACCATTTTGAGTGTTCCGAACCATAAATTAAAAGCAAATTAAATGCAGGTTCTTTTAAGATGCAGAAATTTCAACTTCAATGACTGCTTTTAAATGTTTATTATTCCGGTCTGTCTTGCAGTAGCAATCCGTAGTAGCGCAGGTGATTTGCTAGCTTGCTTTTGCACTTTTCTTTCTTTGCAGATTTTCTCTGAACTGTTAATTTGTTTTAATAGGACAAAGATAATAACCTGATTGGTCAGTGGACAAATGTTTCCTCAACGGAGCTGATATTGGAGCTTTCTCAGTTAAACCCAGAGGCTCAGATGGGATGTACACACTAAAGGCTTTTATTGCTGACCGAGAAGTCTCCCAAGTTTTTGAGGTGCAAAAATACGGTAAGTTGTTCTGTATGTGCAGTTCAATGACAGATCTGAGGCCATAACCTAAAGCGCTTTGTTTTCTGGTTTAGTTTTGTCCAAGTCTGACGTGACTAAACACACAGCAGACCTACAGCGTTGCAGTTATGGGACTGAAAGTTGAGTCCTGTGCCAAGTGAGTGATGCTTTATTTTCTTGTCTTGTGGTTGGTCAGTTTTTTTATCTTTTCTGATGTTTCCCAGTTTGTCCGTTCCAGTTGTCTGTCAGCGTCAATATGGCTCCAGCAGTGCAGATTCTGGTCTACAGCGTTCTTCCCGGTGAGAATTTAGTTGCTGCTAATGTGCCGTTTGACACTGATATGTGTTTCCAGAACCATGTACTGTGATGATGTGTCTATTTTTCAATTTGGGAATGTTGGTGTGTGTGTGTCCTACAGCGTGTTGGTCCTTGTTCCAGGTATCTCTGCAGTTTTCTCCAGCTGTTCCTGCGGAGGGAAATGTTCTGATGGTTCCTGCTCAAGCAGGATCTCTGTGTAGCCTCAGTGCTGTAGATTCATTCATTAAAAACCAACACATTATGACTTTAGTCTTCTTTTTAGGTCTTCTTTTAATGTGACGGACGGACGGACGGACGGAAGTAAGATATTTTGTTTCTGGAGGCCGGAGGACTGGAGGCCGGAGGACTGGAGGCCGGAGGTAAAAAAAAAAATATATATTTTTTTAAATTAAATAAAAACATCCATCCATCCATCCATCCATCCATCCATCCATCCATCCATCCATCCATCCATCCATCCATCCATCCATCCATCCATCCATCCATCCATCCATCCATCCATCCATCCATCCATCCATCCATCCATCCATCCATCCATCCATCCATCCATCCATCCATCCATCCATCCATCCATCCATCCTATCCATCCATCCATCCATCCATCCATCCATCCATCCATCCATCCATCCATCCATCCATCCATCCATCCATCCATCTCCATCCATCCGAGGACCACGCGCGCCCGCCCTTGCTCCCCTTTCAAGTGTGGCCTCGGGCGGGCGCCATGGCTCCCCATGGCGCCCCGCCCTTGCTCCCCTTTCAGTGTGGCCTCGGGGCGGGCGCCATGGTCCCCATGGCGCCCGCCCCTTGCTCCCCTTTCAGTGTGGCCTCGGGCGGGCGCCATGGTCCCCATGGCGCCCGCCCTTGCTCCCCTTTCAGTGTGGCCTCGGGCGGGCGCCATGGTCCCATGGCGCCCGCCCTTGCTCCCCTTTCAGTGTGGCCTCGGGCGGGCGCCATGGTCCCCATGGCGCCCGCCCTTGCTCCCCTTTCAGTGTGGCCTCGGGCGGGCGCCATGGTCCCCATGGCGCCCGCCCTTGCTCCCCTTTCAGTGTGGCCTCGGGCGGGCGCCATGGTCCCCATGGCGCCCGCCCTTGCTCCCCTTTCAGTGTGGCCTCGGGCGGGCGCCATGGTCCCCATGGCGCCCGCCCCTTGCTCCCCTTTCAGTGTGGCCTCGGGCGGGCGCCATGGTCCCCATGGCGCCCGCCCTTGCTCCCCTTTCAGTGTGGCCTCGGGCGGGCGCCATGGTCCCCGAAAATGGAAATCGGAGATATACATCTTGTTCGGCTTGAGCCAGGGATCGCAATGATGCGAAAATCGTGATTCTAGCTCAAACGGTCTAGGAGTTATGCGCAATTTAGTACTTTTAGATTTTTTTATTTTTATTTTTATTTATTTTTTTATTTTTTTATTTTTTTTATTTATTATTATTTTTTTTTTGTGTTCTCCAATTTTGTGTGTGGCCTCCAGGGGGGCCATGTGGAGGAGTGGGAGGAGTTGGATCTGGATCCGACTCCTCCCCGTGGAGGAGTGGGAGGAGTTGGATCTGGATCCGACTCCTCCCCGTGGATTTCATGTTCTGCACACCACTTTACCATGGAAGCTTGTTTCTTTTTTCTTGAAAATGGAAAAAAAAGGAAGCCCTTCAGTCTGCTTCTGTTTTAAGTTTTATCTCTCTGATTCAGATACATAATTTTATTTCATATGGGCCATTCTATGGAAATGTTCATTTTTCTGTCCCTGGCCTTTTACAGAAATACTTTAAAAATACTTTAGGCTTACAAGTTCTTTATATTTTAAAATGAAAATAATTTAATTGCCAATTGTATTATACATTTTAAATTTCAGGTAAGTTTCAAATGAGTTTAAAATCATTCAAAATTACAATAAAAATTCTGAAACTATATATATATACATATATGGAGTTCGGGTTCGGCGGGTCTGAGTCTTTCGTTCTTCCCGTCAGTCGAAGACGGGACCACTGTCGTTTTTTTTTTTTTGTGCAAAAAAAAAAGTTTTTCCAATTTTCTTGAAACTCTGGATTCTGATAGAGGGCCATAGGACTTAGACCTGAGTGCAAAAATGGAGGTTTTAGACCCTTCCAGAGCTGAGATATTGAGATCCCACGTAGCATTTATGCCATTATAAATATCTCAATATCTCGGCTCCGGAAGGGTCTAGAGCCTCATTTTTGCAGCTTCAGATCTGAGTACTGTGAATTCAGAGATACTTCTTCTGTCACTCTTTTTCACCTTCTATATAGCAGAGAAGCAGATGCAGACAAATTGCTTTTAGATGAAGCCATGGAGTTTGTTTTTTTTCTTGCCAGTCACCAGTTCACTTTGGGCTTTGAGGGTCAGATGTTATGTAAAGCTGCTTAAACAATGTCATACAAATTAACAATGTATTGTCATATCATGCTCAAAACTGGATGGTAGAGCCTAACTCGTAAAAAAAGTTTTATTCATAAAAAGTCAAAAGGTCATGTGTTGCCACACATTTAGCTGGACAAGAAGTTCACTACTAAAATACTGTCAAACTTAGCAACCAGGAACCTGAATCGATTCAGTCCCCACAAAAGCACAGTCTGATCCCACAGCATGTATCATCCTCAGTGATCTTTCATCTGGGTCGTCCTCCTCCAGTCTCTCCCTTCAGGAAGTCGATGTTTTCTCTGGATGGCTTTGATCGCTCCTTCAGCTCTATCAGATCTCACAGTAGCGAGTCTTCTTCTTTGCCGTTTTTTCTTCGTGTTCGTATTACCAGACTCTGGAACTGCAACATGAAACACTCGAATGTTGATCATGCACATGGTTGGACTACGGACTCATTTCTCAGGTACAGTATGTTCAGGGTCCAATTTATAGCCCATCGACTGAGCTGTTCAATAGGAGCTGCAAAGGTAAGTGAGCAGCACTGCACTATATTGGCTTTGTGTTTGCAAGCACCCAACGTCAGCTGTCTGGTGGTGTTCAGAAGTTGCTGCATCATGGCTGTCGGGTCTTGAAACATCTGCAAAAACACAGGTCTTAGGCTTTATGATTGCATATCATTACGATAATGTCATTGTTGTTGTGCTGTTCTGATCAAATTCACACCAGTCTTCAGTCGTTGAGGACTCGGACACGACTGTCTTCTTTGACAGCATGGCGCTGGAGTCTGACTTGGAACAGCTTCAGCAGTATGATGCAGGGTGACCTGAAGAAAAACACCACAACATCGAACCTTTGCTTCTTCTATTCATTTAATACGAAGGTACAGTAATGCATGGGCATGTCCAGTAGCAATGTTTAAATAAAAACTTGTACATTTGTGGTAACACTTAATTCTACATGTAGACTTCTATAGCCAATCATGCAATAGATGCATGCAACTAACTCCTTACTTAAATGATATTGCAAGTACGCATAGTTAATTACTATTACTTCAAATACATTCATTTCTGTATCTCCAAATTTTATATTTGATACATCAGCATTATATCGACCATTTATGCAAATTAAGTAATGTAGCTGCAATAATGCATTCACAAGTGCTGCCTTCAGAAAATGTGTAAGTGTAGAGCCATGTGTTTTAACTCATAGGCCTACTTGGCTTCTAGTGTTTGCGTTCGTATCAATGTATAAAGTAAAAATAAGGTAAGCCTAAGGTCGGTGCATAACTCTTCACAATTCATAATTTTCAGACCAACTATAAATGCAAATGAAAAATGGCAACCATGCATTCATTTTCTCGTTTGTTCCAAGTTACATTATCGAGAATGTATAGTTACTGTTTTCTCCTGTTTTTCATAATTTTACTTGCGCTAAATTGTGACTTCAGGAAACAAACATTTGGATAAATGAAATCGAAATGCATTTTTTAATTTTCGTCTTGTAATTTGCGAGGTACCCATTAGCACGGGTGGCGTGGCCGTTTAATATCATTTCATTGATGCAACTGCTCCATTTATAACACTGGGATGGCATACGTTGAGGAGAAGTCTCAAAAGGTGGAACTTGTTTATTTTTAATGATGAATACCATCCGGAAGTGACAGTGTCACATAAAGTAAAATCAAAGTCATGTGAAAGACTATTTCCTACATCTGAAAGGAAACTAAATACAAAAACAAATAAAACACATGAAAAGACAAAACAAACCAGTGACAAACTGAAAGTTAAACAAAAATGTGAAAATGTTTACAATATAGATGCACATTCAGCAGCTTTGCTGATGGATCACATGTAGGCCATACGTAGTACCCACATGACGTCACGACATACGGGCATTTGCCGATCCGTGCGCCATTGCTGCGTGCAAAACAGATTAGTTGTGTGAAGATTTAAAAAAAAGACTCAGGACATAGTGTTAATCACTTCTGGGGGCTGGTGTCACGCGAGTATAAAATGTAAGTGGTTTGTTTGCTGCCAGTACGGATACTCACAGTCGGGTCCTGGCTCATTGGCAACGCAAGGTGGTGACTGAGTAATGGTAATAGTGTTGGGTTTGATTGAGATGTGTAGTTGCCAGCATGTTTGTGAGAGTCTGAATACACTCCTCTGGTTTTCTCTGGCCCTTGGCAGAGCTGCCAGGTGAGCTTGCAATATTTTTACAGAGTTTTCTTGGTATGACGGGAGACTGAATTGCTTACTGTATGTCTTCAGTTTGTCTTCTCAAGGGCTGGATTTTATAAGGTGAGAATGATAACAATGTGTTTTGTTGGAATATTCTGGTATGTATCATTGTTAATCTCAATTTTACTTGAATTGAAGCTTACAATCGAAGTTAATCACGTGACCCCGGTAGGCCAAACCGCTTGCAGCTTAGCAAGCACTTCACATTATTGGTTTCTCTGCGATAAAGCCCTATGCAATTTTTGAATTAGGTTTTTGTCATTGTGCGCAAATAAGGTCTGTGGTGTAATATAGCTTTATATATTTTTAGTTTTGATTTATGACATGGAATATATTGGTTATAACCTGCTTGGGGTTTTTTTAAACTTTATTGAGTTCATTGTGCTTTAAAATCTTTATAGGCTAAGAGGCATTTGGATTAACTTGTAAATATACTTATCTACATATTAGAGGGTCACAGTTTCGTTAAACAGAGATTGTTTTTTGCGATTTTCCAAAACCATGTAAACCTATTGTTTTTTAGTCAAGGGAACCGATGGTACTTATGCCCGTGAGCTTCCAATCACAAAGTGACGTCATCACTTCAATTCGTCCCATAGCATTTAGCACTATCTGCGAACCTTTAGCAATTTGTAATAATTGTGGAATTGTCAGTTACTTATTGCCGCCATTTCTGCCATGACTGTAATTCGGAATAAAAACTGTCTCCATATTACTCATCATATTTTGCCTAATATTTTAGGCTCTGTGATAATATTAATCCTTGTTTATCAACATCTTGGCTATTTGGTCATTCATATAATTCTTTAATAGTTTGTTTTCATCTGTGCCTTTCCATCCAGCCTCTTTTAGTTTTGCTAAGTCGACTGAGTTCATTTTGTTTTTAGTGGTTGTTGTCTTTGTTTACTAACATGTACTTTTTGTACTTCACAAGTGAAACACTGGTTTATAATAATTGTGTTGTTTTTTATCAATCATTAATTGGCAGGGTTGGCTGTGGTTATAATTTATAAATCTTCTCTTTGTTCAAGGGCAAGTGCTTCAGAGCCAACTAAATAAATCACCAGTCAGCTTTGACTGTCGAAGTGGCCATCAAACAGCAACTTATTTACAAATCATAACAGGCGAGCTGTGAAATACCCTTGGTTGAAGCTATTTATTTCAATGCATCAATGCACATGTGAATCGTTGTACTTTGCAACTATTTTTACAGAAGTTGTTCATGGATCCAAATTTGTGCCCTTCTTTGATCAAATGGTAAGACCAATATGTTCATCATTTTGAATGTTCACCATAAATCAAAGCAAATCAATGTATAATCTTTAAGCGGTAGAAATTTCAACTCTGTTCAACTACCTGCTTTTAAATCATTATTCCGCTTGCTTGCACGTACGAGCGAATGGTTTTTCACTTTTCTTCTTCACATTTCTTTAGCGCTTGATTTGTTTCAACAGGCAAACAATAAATCCATTGGTCAATGCACAATAATCTTATCCAATGCATATTGAACTGATAGGCTTTATGGCAATGGAATATACCTAAGGTTTTTTATTGCTGATTCAAGCTTTTCTCAAATTTTCAGGTGCAAAATATTGGTAGTTGTTGGTGTATGTGCAATTCAATTATAGATCCAGGCCTCAACTGCAAGTTGCTTTGGTCTGATCTAGTTTTGCCCAACTTGACTGTGAATGAAAACACATCTCAAGACCTATGTTGGATGCATGTATCAAACCAATCCTGCAAGTGAATGACGCTTTATTCTGCTTTGTTGCGACGTCAGTTCTTTATTTTGTTTGATGTTTCCCAGTTTGTTGCTCAGTTGTCCTGTCAGTCCATATGTAACCTTTAGCAGTGTAATATTCCTGTCACAGCCTTCTGTAAGAATTAGTTGCTGCAATGTGCCGTCACCACATGCGTTTCAGTAACCACATCAATGC